>CM060562.1:109449289-110021789 GCA_030625065.1 Alectoris magna | reverse complement strand
GAACATTAAAGATCATTGAGCCCCAATTCTTCTGGTGTAAGCAGGGTTGCCAGCCAGCAGATCAGGCTGCCCAGGACCCTATCCAACCCAGTCTTGAGTGCGTCCAGGGATGGTGCATCCACATCTTCTGTGGGCAGCATGGATCAGTGCCTCACCGCTCTCTTGGGTATGCAACTCATCTAAGGTGTTCTCAGAATCCCACTTTCTGCAAAAGCACTTTTACAGAGTGACTTCACCCTCCTTAAGAGGGACGAGAACTTATCAAGCAATGTCCACCTGGTGAAGATAAGATGGACTAGATAATAGAGTTATAGAAGTTAATAACTAGGTGAGATCACTTCAATTTATATATTTTGAACTGTGGAGTAGAGGTCTCACTAGACTCTGTAGGTGCTCTTTCAGTGCATTAATAAGTTTAAAAAGTATGTCAGAAATAATGTTAGTTTAATCTCCAGCATAAATATTTTTGTCCTATCCATTTGTTTGCAATAAGAGAAATTTATTCTAAATAATGAAGTAGTTTCTGATATGAAAAGAATATCTGAATTCCTTGTGTAAAATAAGCCAGATAGTTAATAGATCCTATTGGATAGCAAATTCTTTAATAGGTAGTGTTGATGTCAAACTTAAAATTTTCCCTGAAGTAGAACTTATGCAAAATGTAATAAAGATATGTAAGGCCAAACCATCAGCTGAGGCAAACTGGCATGACTGTTTAAACGGAAGTAGCTAAGCTGATTTGCACCACGTAAGGTTTAGGCTCTTGTGTTATAATGTCATTTGATTCTTCTGTTCTATGGTTCATAGGAAAAATCAAGCAATGTCAAAATGATTAACTGTAAATGGCCTTGTGTTTGATCATCTTTGTGCTTCAATTATAATTACAGAGTCAAGCCTAACAATAGTCTCTCTATAATTTCTTTATTGGCATGCAAAGTTTGCACAGTAAATATTTCTTCTCATCACATATTTTCCCTTTTCCAACAAGCTCTCAAAGCAACCATACCAAACTAAATAGCAATTGAACTGGACTGTTATTATTCTGCACATACTAATTTTGCTCCTAGCTATTTTTTTAAAGCATGAAATTCACAGATTACAAAGCCTACTGAATCATGTGAACTCATCTTTGAAATAAGTCCGAACCACAGATTTCAAAGCCCAAACTGACTTGAAACTGCACTTCCTCATCAAAGATAAATGTTTAGGGCTAGTGTTCTTGTTTGATCCAAGAGATAAGTCTTAGGTCTTCGTCTTCCAGACTGAAATCTTGATTTCATTCAAGCCGACAGCAAAATTCCTATTGTTTGTTAACAAGGTCAGGACTCCAGCACCAGATTTCAACTCCCTGAAGTTCAGGTGCAGAGGGAGTTCTGAATCCACCACTCTAATTCTGATGCTGTGTTTGTCGGAAGGAAAGAATAAAGCGAGTTCGTAAAAAGCAGGTTTCAAAGTAGGGTTACACAATCTTTAGTTCCAAGTTATGTGCCTGAAACTTGTAGCTACTGGAAAGAGTCCTGTTGCATGTAAGAAGCTTTGGATTAGATCCAGTGATCACAGATCTACAGACTGCACAGGAAAATTAACCGTATGTAGCACACCCCATTGCAAAACTTAAGCATCCTTATACAGCTTTCACTTTGTCATATTGCCAGCAGCTTTCTGTACGTACCTGTGACATCTTATTCCAGTCAGATGTGGAAATATTCAGGTTTCTGTTTGTAGTGGTTGCTGGTTTTGAAATTATTGTCGTCGTTATCCTCGTGAATATTTATTTTATCCATACATTCCTGTAATCTTACAAATCTGTTAGGCGTCCGATCAGATAAGGAGAACGAAGATGTTTCATATGCTTTGTGTAGACACAAGAGAAGTTCATTAGCTATTCTTTTCTTAAGAATGTTTTGTGATGTACTGGTGTCATGGGGATACATGTTCTCATATATGAACATCAACAGTTCTCATACAATTTCTCACTAACAGTGTAGAACAAGACAAGGTGTTTATGGAAAGAAATATAACAATGATAATTGTGAACTTCCAGTAACTTTCCTCTCTTACAAGGGTTCAATATTTTGGATGTCTTTTTCCCTCACTTAGTAGAAATTTTCTTTTTTTTTGTTTGCAAATCCATCTATAGTATTGCATAGCATTTCTTGGGAATGGCAACAAGAGTTTGCTTGTATTGCTAAAGTAAGTGAAAGGAAAAGGTAATGAAAAATGTCATTAGATTTCCAATCTAATGTTACAGAACTTCAACTGTTGGATAATACCCTGAGAGCATGTAAGATTTTTTCTTTTCTTTTTTTTTGTTTTTAAATCAGCTAAAATAAATGCTTTCTACATTTTAATGTTATACATTGTATTTCCAAATTATTTAACACAAAAGGGAAAAATATATTAAAAAAAAAATACTGAACTAACTGCAGAAATTTTGATGTGGCAGATGTGGAGCTACCTCTACATTCAGTATCTTCACCTTAAATCCTACAAAACGATTTGAGATAATTCCAAACTAAATTATGGAAGAGTTATGGTTTCAGTCTTACTAACTCTACTGTTTTATTCCTTGAGTATTTCTTCAAATATCAGTTGTTTCGTCACTCAGATCAAGGCTGCTCCATTTGAAAAAAATAAACAGATTAAAGTGTCAGTGCGCCCTCTGAACAGGAGGCAATTGCATTGGTTGACAAAACACTTCTCAGGCATTAATGCAATCTTCTTCAATGAAATGGGGAAACTAGTCTGACACACCAAGAAGAACCACGTTGGCAGCTTCAGCCGTGAATGATTATGTTGATTCTCCATTTAAATCAGAATAAAAGTCATACACAAAGAGAAACGGTGTACTGGGAGATGTGTGTTGTTCCCTTATATTTTCAGCTACTTGATGTGAATAATATAAAATACCAAGTGTCAGTTTCATAGTAGCTCAACATCACCACCAAAAATATTATGTATCTTTCATAGGCCAGCTGATTAAACCACGTCTGTACTCAGTGAAAAGAAATAGGTATATCAGTGGGTCAAGCCATCCCATTCTTTTATCCATTTCTCACAGGACAGTGTAGTGAAAGAGGGATGCCTTTGACAGCTATTTTCACTAGAATTTATTCTATTTTGTCTTAGGGACGCAGTGTTCTGCAGACACTGAAACAACAGTTAAGGTCAGGAAAAGATATTAAACTACTCTAGACTAGACAGGATCATAGGTCATCCTGTGGTAAGTTGGTTATAAAACATCACTTTCTATATCAAAGAAATCAAAGAAATCTCCTGTGTACAAAATGAAGCTGCATGAGCTGAAGACCTATGAGTCCCCAGTGAAATTTCTTGTCCAGTTACTCAGCTAAATGGTGGACTTAAATTAAGAAGAGCTTAACTGATGCAAGAATTAGCTGTAATGGAAGCTGCTGTATGATTTTCAAGGTAGTTTTGGTAAGAAGGTGTAAATCATGTGCTTCAACTTCAGTACCTTGAAGAACTGGCCCAGTTTCTTCAACAAAAAACCTGGAACAGAAGAACAGATTCCTGAGTCTGAAGCATAAACTCTCACTTAAGAACAAGAACTGCCTCAGCATTTAGTGTTTGGGTAAAGCAGTCCTCTATGGGAGTTTAAACACCATATTACTTCATTGGTTTCATGGATTTGCTTGCTTGTTTTGATCTTTTACTGTGATGTTCTTCTATGCTAAAATAACAAATACTGTTGTTCTAAGAATTCTGGTTTTGGTCTACCGTAATCTTCCAGAAGATAAATTTAAACTTGATGAGAATTTCAGTTGATAAAATTAGGTAAGGTTGTTATTCAGTTATCCTGAGACAGATGGGAACTCCTGGTCCTCGGGACCTCCTTCTGTAGACTGTACTGTGATGGTTATGTGGCTTTCAGAAAACTAAAACAAGACGAGATAAATCCTTCTCCAAAAGACTAGGCAGATGAGAGATACTGCTCACTTTCCAGTCCCATCCTTAACAAATTATTCTCTGCACAGGGAAAATTTTGAAGCATCTGTCAAGCATGAATTGTTACTTGAGCAAGGAACGGAGGTTTGGAGTATCACAAGGACAAACGGACAGATGTCCACGGATAGCCTCAAGTGGATGAAGGCCTTATCCTTCATGTGATAAATAAGCAGCACTTCAGTCACATGCTTTTTAATAATCTTGGTTATCCTGTTTATCATTTTTCTTTTCCTTATGCTAGTGTACGTATCTTATAGGATTTAAATGAGTGGACTTCCATTTCCCATTTGGAAACCAAGATGAGATACATGTGGTTTCATGTAAATGTCTTAAGAGGATATCTACACTGTCCATGGGTCCATGCATGGGTCATTGTGGTCAGACAGATATATCTAAGTCTTAGCACATTACAAGCTAAATTACTAAAGTTAGATAAATCACACTTAAACTGTTTATTTTTATTGACAATAAAAGGGGGATTGAGATGAATTTAGGCCTTAAATGTAGGCAATCAGATACGTACATGTGAAGAAACAAATTCTACCTTTCTCATAAGCAAAGCTTTTCTAATTTTCTAAAGCTAGAAGCTTTGGAAACATCTCTTCCTAGGAATAGCTGGGGTTAACCTCCTAACTGGATTTAACAAGGGTATTGAAAACGCCGTGAATAATACTAGATCAAACAGATTTTATCCAGTAGAAGGCATATAATCTCAATGGTCTTTCACAAACATATACATAAATCATCAACAGCAAGGCTGTACAAGAATAACTTAACTGAGGAATTATTTCATAGATTTATTTTCCCTTTCTGCTTCTTTTGAACAGTTTTAGCATAGTGAGAATTGGACCAGCTCTACTCAGAACACACTAATAATGGTTTGCATCGTTGCTTTACACATTAGTTTGAGATGAGAATGTTATTCACAGTTATGCACGAGGCTCTTCATGAAACTGTGCTGGAAGCTGTGAGAATTCTTCTCATCCTTGCGTGGAAAGTGGAGGCCAAGCTCTGAACAAAACTAAAGCTATTCGATGGAATTCCATCAAAAACAAAGTCCCATCAGGTTTCAAATCAAGACCACAAGAATTCAAGTGTTTTGGACAGGTTGCAGAAACAGGTTTTTCGTAATGATTTGTTTCAAAGATTGGTTCAAAAACCAAGACGTCTCATTTTTTTTCTCTGTCTTGGGCATAGTAGTAGTTCTGAAATACTTGAGGAAGGACAAGTGAATACACTAAGAGCAAGAGGAATGATTACAATCAAAACTTGAAGATATGATTGTATATTTTGAGGGATGGAGAACCATATTGATTATGGATGAAGTAATGGGAAAACTTCTCCTTTCCTTCTGTTTAGAATGCAGATACATGGACAGTTACTGAAATGGTTAGGATTAGCACTCACTCAAGAACACCTAGACAGTTCTGTCTACTTATTTTCGTATTATATTCTTGAAATATTGATGAAAATAAGGAGAATACAAATAGACAAAAACAACAAACAAACAAACAAAACCCCAAAAAACTCACAGAAGTTAGGTAGAGGAAATCTGTCCCTGCCAAACTTCTCCTGGCCTAGCCATATTCTTGCTATTTTTTGCTGCTACTAATGATGATTGTAACAATAAAGGTAAAATAAAATTCTCAGTTGCATATAATACTGACAGTGTAGTTTGGGACTGCTAAAATATGGAGAGGGTATGCAATAGGATTTTTTTTTAATTGCCTCTATGGTGAGAATTTCTACTACATACAGTGAGTCAAATCGTAAGTATGTAAACAGACCAAAGGTTATGTTAAACCTTAGCTCTACTTGTGCCATCCGTGCTAGGTTTGGAGAAATGCAGTGGGGCCTAAACTAATCTTCCTCAAAGGCAGATAAATGACAAAATGACAGCTGCACAGCAGCGAGGTCTGCAAACTGCTGGTGCAGGTCTTCATATCCTCCTACTCTTAGATCTACGTGAAAGCAAGGCCTGACAAAATAAATTATCTTTTGCGCTGCACTAAATCATTTACATTTGGTCGAATAGAAGAGAATCTAGCTGAGTTTCTTGTTCTTGATCCAAGAACAGGGATGGAATTATTCAGGAAGAAACTTGGATCCATGCAGAATTAAAATATAAATATAGGTTATTACTGCTATCTACCAACATAGTTGGAGAAACTACATTGCAACAACACAGAAGTAAACGCGTGCTATGCTAACAATGCCCACACACACAGTAGGAGCTGAAAATGAAACCAAATAATTATGTGTTATTATGACAATATCTGTTCCTATATTTATACTATGCCAGATATTCCTTAGTACATGCACACGTAGATCTGTAAGGAGACGTGGGTGTGTACACGTGTTTGTGAGTACTTCAAATATGTTGAACGTAATTTTTTTTTTTAATAGTAAAAGAGAAAAGAATCGCTGGCATTCCTAGTTCCAGCCTGAAGCACATTTTTTACAGCTGAAAATAAGGTCTTATAATGAAAATGCTGACACAACCTTAACTATGGAGGTGCTAGCAGGCAATGCAATAATAAATAATGTGGGAAATATTTTACACTTCAAGGCAATTACATGTTCAGCCATCTTTAAGATATCTGGGCCATGAAGGGTAGGGATTAGGTGTACTTGACAAGTGTAAAAGACCCATGACTCATGACTGCTAGAAGGCACAAATGAATTACAAAAGCTGAGAGAAAGCTTTGTAATCACACTGCATAGGTAAAATATTTTTTATTTGAGGCTAGATAAGAATCAGGTAAATGTAAAGATACACACTCTAGATTCCACTGAGTTTGCTTTTTGAAGAAATGGTGAAAGTTGAGTTAAATCTATTGTCCTAACTTGCCTGCCATCCATTTGTGCATTTATCTATGCCATATAAATATGACTTCAGTATGCTTTGAAATGAATTACTAAGAGAATAGGACTGCATAGGACCGACGAGGTCATTGAGTTGGCTCTCAGAGCTGCAGAGAATTGTACAGGAGAGTTCAGGTTTGCAAAGTCCCCTGAAAACTACTTCCCCAGTCTTCACCCAACAGACATATTCCAGTGCCTGTAATGGACTAAAGCACTGAAACAGGTTGCCCAAGGAGGTTGTGGATGCCCCACCCCTGGAAGCATTCAAGGCCAGGCTGGATGTGGCTCTGGGCAGCCTGGTCTGCTGGTTGGTGACCCTGCACATAGCAGGGGGTTGAAACTGGATGAGCACTGTGGTCCTTTTCAACCCAGGCCATTCTATGATTCTATGACTTTTCATTTGTTAAATGACGGCCAAAATTCTAAGTCTTGGATTGGAAAGCATCTATGTCCCCTTTCTCCTCTTGGTTTCTCGATGAATTTTCTTGGATTTGCACCTGTCTGTTATCGGGTTTGTGGTGTTTTATTTTCTTCTGCACAATGCGTAGTAGAAATGGTTTACAGTTGCATCTCATTTGACCAGACGCAGCAGTAGAAAGTCTTCTAAACTAGCATTGTTGTTAACATATGAAAAAGAAGAGGGAAAGACTGAATAAATAGTCTCCAGTGCTGAACTTAAGGTCAGTCCCTAACACTCCTTCCCTGCCACTCCTCCACGGTCACTCTGCTCTTGCTCTGTGTGAGTCCCTCCTACGGATGCTGCCCTTCCCAAACTAACTCCTCAGGAGCTCCCCATAGGCTGCAGTTCTCCAAGCACTACCCCAACATGTATCTATATCATGGAATTGCTCACCCCTGTCCCTCCTCACTACCAAAAGCCATGTAAGCCTATATGGAAATATACACCATAAGGAAAAAAATATCTTTGACCTTATTATTTTTTCCAGGTGAAACAAAACACATTACAGCAGTGCCTGCTCCTCTGCTAATTAGAAAAGGTGGAATTCTTGCTTTGAAACTATAGCTGCAATGGGTGAGCCACTCACTCCGTCTCTTGGTTCATCTTTACTACACTTTAGTCAACAGTAAATGAGTTTTACAGTCATTTTCTTGGCATCTGTCGAACAATCTCAGGCTTTCCAGTCTAAATCACACAGCAAACAAGTACTTTTACCTGCGCAATTATGAGTTAGTAATCTCTGTAGGAAGGCCGGGGACCATCTAGCTCTGTCATTTACAGCAGGCCCCTCCAGAACATCATTCTATAGAGAGGGATGAGGGAGATAACTTGACCATTTCTCATGCCTGCTGCCGTCTAATCTGTCTTAAGTGTTTTAAAATACATATTGTTACGGTTTCCAAGAATCTGAACTTGTGTATGGGGTCAGTATTTCCATTCAATACTGTTTATTTGAAATTTACCTTTCAGAAACAGAGACAATACTCGGTGTAAGCAAAATAACCAACCAAACAAAGAAACAAACAAACGAAATAACCAAAACACAACCTTCCAAACTCTTTTGTCTTAAACGGATAATAAACCTTTAAAACACCTAAAAATCTTAGGTCAAGTGTTCCTGAGACTGCACACAACTTCACCTAGAGCTTTATTTCAAATGCATGTAACACTAATTTCTTTCTTTCTTTCTTATCTGTTTACACTATTTTATTTCTTCCTTTCATCAACCTTAACTACTAGAGATAGAGCAAATGACGAGGAATACACGACAAAAAGCAAGAAAAGAGACTTCTAATGATTTGTTTCATTGCCTTATCTTGAGTTTCAAAGCTTGCTGTTTGAGGAACTCCTATAAGAAAGGAGGAAACAAAGGAGGAATGGAGGGTTTGCTACAGTAAAACAAATATTCTCCTTCTCTGGAGATATTCAAAACCCGTCTGGATGCCTACCTATGCGACCTATTGCAGGGAACTGCTTTAACTTGGACTTCACGATCTCTTGAGGTGCTTTCCAACCCCTGCAATTCTGTGAAATACATACATATATTTGGTCAACAAAAATATTGTCATTGAATATATTAAACGTGCTTGAAATGCTACTCAAATCTTTTATTCTAATTTCCATCACGTTTGAGGACTCTTCCTGCCATTCAAATGTTGTTAGCCTTTCTCCTTTCAGCTCCGACTTATTTGTAACACCACTGCTCTCACAATGTAACAGCAAAATGGTGAATATTCAACTTCTCAATTAGAAGTCAGTATGAGTACTGAGACAGATACATTTCAGTACATAAAGGGGTATGGTAACAGAACAATAGCTTAAGACACTTAAAATAACATGACACCAATTTATTACCATTAGAAATAAAGCCTTTGGAAAAGACCCTAAGCATTATGTTAGCATTGATATGTCAATCTTTTATTTGAAGGATGGCAAGTCTGAATCCCAGCACAGCCTTAATTAACAGGAAATAATTAGCATCATTTTCCCAGCTGTGAATTTGAGATTTTTTTTTTTTTTTTTTTTTCCAACAGAATCCATTGATTGATAATTAAGGAGGAGTTAGTTGTAATAAAACTCCCAGTATTGCAATTTCTAATTGGCCTTTAAGGACATTTTACAGTTACAGTTACTTTGTTCCAGGCGTTTTCTGCTCTTGCTTTCCCTTTTTTCCTTTTTTTTTTTTTTTCCTTTTCTTTCTTTCTTTCTTTCTTTTTTTTTTTTTTTTTTTTTAACCAGCTTTAATAAGGAATCCTGTCTCAGAGAGGTAAAAAGATTACAGCCGGAATAAAAAAAAAACACTGTAATGTAACAGCTATGAATTAAAAAGTTTGCATATAATATGGTCCGTTTGATTTGTTTGGGTAGTAATTGGTGCTAAAAGTGCATGAAGACAGCTTTCAAGTCCAATTTGAATAAACTAAGTTTTATCCAGGCACTTGAGTCTTCGATTAAACTACCTGATCACAGAGATGTACGTAAATGCTTAAGTGGATGAGGAGTAAAATGCTCCTGATGGCTTCAGTGGGATGGAGCATCATGTGTATAGTTGGGCAGATATACATATACCCTGCAAGGAATGCTGCCCTGGGCTGGAAATCTTATAGGAAAGGATTCAGTTCAGGACATGTCTGCTTGTTTCATATTTCCAGCTAGTCCTCAGATACTGCTCGTATGGTGTCCCCTGAGGCACCAACATTTTCTTTTAGTAATCCTACAAGTAGAATTGATTTAAAGCCATATATTTAATGATTTTGCAACATTTGTTAATTGACATAATATTGAACTCTTTTCCAAGGCTGTCTCAAAATTTTGAATGAAAACATTAGATGACCTTCTACTGTTTTGTTTTGTTTTGTATTTCTTTCCCTCATTTCAGCTCATTCTCCACTTGCAATGCAAGCTGAAAGGAATGACAAAAAATTAAATTAAAAGTGAGGGAAAAAGTCCTACTTACCTGCAAATGATACAATTAGAGGAATTATTGTACAGGAAGAAAAAAAAATATATACATTTGTAAATAGGAAATGTCAAAGATTTTTATGTACCAGCAAATTGCTGTGTTCAGTTGAACACTGAAATGCAATACTATTCCTAAAAAGAAATCTTCATGTTGCAACAAAATCGAGATTTAAACTGCTCCTACTATGAAAGCATATAATATTCAGACCAGGATTTGCACTGGTGTTTCCAGTTGCCACTGCTCAATGACTTTAGCTTGACTAGACACATAATTAAAGTTCATCTGTTATTATTACAGGCAAAAGCATCATACAATAATAACTTATGCTGTTGCTGGTTTTCTGTCTCTTGCCTATTTTTCACATTTTTCCTATGTGAAGAAGCAGTGAAGAAATGCTTCTGTGCCATCAAAGTGTCCCAACTATCTTTAGAAAACCAGATCAGCTCAGTTTCTCCATCTTGGGAATGCTACAGTGCTCTGTTTCTGCCTCTCTGCAGAGGATGTCACATCACTTAGCAGTGGCTGTCTTACATCTTGGCTGGATGAATATAGCTTTCTCTCTTTGGAGATCTTCCAGAGAAGCTATACGCTGCTTACAAATTTATTCAAAATGCCTCCACGGCATTTTGTTAACACGGGCTGAAGTGTCCTCTTTCATTTCAATCACACTGAGGTCATCAGGCCGATTTTCAGTACAAAACAAATGAGAGAGTTTGACGCCACTATAACTTGTGTTCAAGGCAACCTTGTTCTTCCTGTCTAGCTACCAGGTGCCCATGAGCTTCTTAAATCCTTGGGCCACCCTATCCAGTACTCAAGGTGTTGTAGTTGCTGGTATCAGATCATTCAAAATAAACGGTGCGAAAAATGATATGGGCGTATGGATGTTCTTCATGTTCCACACCCTTCTTTGGCCAATGACACCATCTTGGACTGCCTGGCTGGCTCCTGGCACTGTGGAGGGAAGGATTAAGGAGAGTTAAAGCAGCAGCTACTCCTCATGGAGACAATCCACACTGAAACTGCAGTCACCTTCCTTCTCTCATCACCCTGGGGGCAAGACAGACGTCAGCTGAATGCATATGTACATTTTCATTCACATGCACGCATTGTCAGGGCACACAGCTGGGATAAATCAGTGTGTTACTATGGATGGTAATAGAGCATGGCTGCCTTTCACCAGCAAAAGAGATGGGGCTGTAAGTATCTCACAGGGATTCGGCTGGATATTTTAGGAGAGAAGTTATCTCAATTGACCTCAGAGCTCTAAGAGAGAGCTGTCAAGTTGAAGCGAGCTTTAACTCCTCAAGCCAAAGAGGGAGCTGAGCACGCCGGGGAACATTTCTCTGTACTGATTTTGTAGCTCTATTAAAATCAAATCAATACGGAATGCTGTGACAAATGTGATGACAAGTTCACAAATTTTATTCCAAATTGCTGCTCGTTTTTTGTTTGTTTGTTTATTTTTACCCTTTATTGAAAACTCATTTGAAAAATCATTTGATTGTCTCAAAATCCTCGGAGGATTTACAATTTCCTCAAAACATTTCTCCTTTCTCTGACCTTAACCAAGCCACCATTACCCTCCCAACAAATTGTTCTTCGAATTAGAGACCGTACTGAATCCTGTGTTGGGGCAAACTTAGACCTTCCTGCCAAAACCTCTTTACGAATTGCTGTTATCAGCATGTCAATCATTTCTTAAGAACTCGTTAAGCTTCATCAATCTCCCCAGGCCTTAGCGATGCCTGCAGTTAGCACATTCTTCCCGAGGCCTCTCCTGAAGCTCCCTATCTCTCTTTTAAGCCAACAAAATATATGTAGGGAACAGTTCATCCACCTCCTTTGCAGCACTCTTTTTACATCTTCAAAGACTGCCGTTGTGTTGCTGCACAATTTGTAGTCTGTTTTAGACGGAATAAACCCAATGAAAGAGTTGCCATGAAAACAACACTGACTTGCGCTGGGGAGGCTGATAAAGAATAAGGAAGCAAAAGTGAGCACAGGGTGCTGCATACCAAAACAGAAACACCATTCCGGATCCAAAACACACATGAGCTGGAGTGACCTTATCGATTTTGAAAACACAGCAACATCTTTTTCAGGCAGCTGCTCAGAAAACCCTGGATAATTTTGACCGTGTTTAGAAAATTATCTTACCAATATTCTGCATTTTACTTTTTGAATTAACACAGAGTGGAGAAACTATAGGCAAATAAATATGTTAAAGATTTAATTTACATTCCGAAGCTTCAATCTGAAGGACATTTCACAGAATGTGGTTTGAGATTTACAAGACCGGATGTGAAAAGTTAAGCTCTTACGTTAATATTTAGGCAATAAATAAGGCCTGAAAGAGCCTTATTTCTGAAAGAGGCAATTTTTCAAGTTCCTTTGAAGTGATGTGGGCAGTATCTCTGAAATCAGATTGTACATTTGAGATCCCAATTAGTGACAGAAATTCTGGGTCCTACTTTCAAAAATCTCATCTTAGTGCAGTAGAATGTGTGTTGACTCTTTGGAGCTCTGTGCCCCTCTCCAACACCATCTCTCCAAGGCATTAAATACCACACTTTGCTAAGGCTACATCATGCATTTGTTTTCATTACTTTTTCACTCAGAAGGTGGTGATGCACTGGAACATCCCCACAAGGAGGCTGTGGATGCCCCATCCCTGGAGGCATTCAAGGCCAGGCTGGATGTGGCTCTGGGCAGCCTGGTCTGGTGGTTGGTGACCCTGCACACAGCAGGGGGTTGAAACTGGATGAGCATTGTGGTCCTTTTCAACCCAGGCCAGTCTATGAGTCTATGATGCTACTTAAACTGTACTGGAAAAAAAAAAAAAAATAGGGAGTGTAACTAGGTATCTTCAGGAATTTCTTCTTTAAATAAAATTCTTTTTCTTACTGTACAGTAGAAATGGCTTGGTGAACCCAAAGTCCTAAAGTTTTAAGCAGTGTCTCATTTCTCCACTATGCTGTTCTATTTTTGTGCCAGTGATGCACTCTTATCATTTGATGACACCAGGCTGAGTGGTGCAGCTGACACTATAGGAGGGAGGGATGCCATTCAGAGTGACCTGGACATGTTCAAAAAGTGGGCCCATGTGAACCTAATGAGGTTCAACAAGGCCAAGTGCAAGGTGTTGCGCCTGCGTTGAGGCAATCCCAAATACAAGTACAGACTAGGAGAAGAACTCACTGAGCTCTTCATTGAGACACTGGGCAACCCTGCACATGGCAGGGGGATTGGAATTAGGTGATCTTTAAGGTTCCCACCAGTCCAAGCTATCCTATGATCATAAAGTCATGTATATGAGCAGAGCATGATGTGTCAGCTCAGAGCCATTTCACCTAAGTGGGTAGAGGTGCAGCATGTACCATTCATAAGGCAGCTGCATCTGGTTCTAAGAAACACCAGAAAATTCAAAATAAGGAGCCAGATGCAGAAATACCTTCAGGACCAGTAATTATATAACTTTACAAAGGTAAGTGATATGAAAAACTGTAAGAACTAAAGCCTAAAATGTTGTCTTCATCAAATATTCTGTTCTATAGACACCAATAAATTGAGGTATGTATTTATGTGTTCATCACATAAACCACTATAAATAACATGTATTAAAAAAGGAGCAAAGCTGATGCACTGGACCCTTAGACACTGATTAAATATAGTAATTAGTTCTGAATCTATAGCCAAAATAAAAAGGTTCAGCTGTGCCACTGGAGGTCTAAAAGACTTTTATTAATAGTCCTCTCACTCCTTATCCTTTAGGTTTCCAACAGCAAATTATTCCAATCATTGAAGTTAATGTAATCCAAGGTACTGAATTTCGTGTCAGCTCTAAACGTGCAGTGAAACATTTGCATGTAGGCTTCCTTCAGCTCCTCGCATTCGATTCAAGGAGTGAACAATGAAGCAGCACTGCTGTGCAAGATCCAAATTGTGCTGCTGGCAAGAAGATTCTCAAATAACCGTGGATCTCCTGGGAGAAGGAATATTATACTATGGAATAGTGAGTATTTGCCATAGAGTAAGCTGGTCTGTAGGCTTTTTTTCACTCTTCTTTCATTCTGTTTATTTATTTGTACCGTTACCGATGTCATCTGAAGCCAAGAAATTCAATAAGGTTAAATCTATTGCAGGAAATTATTTTGATCCACCAATTAGATGAACAAGTTCACCTTGCCTATGATATGCCATCAAACATCGGTACGAGCATTTGGTGCAATCAATCTATTACACATCAATTTTATGGCTGTATAATGAGGTTTAATTGCTGCTTTATTAGTCTGACTAATATTAAGTGTCAGTAATTGCCTTACATTCAACTCGGCTTCCTCATTTAAATTACACTTCCAATATTTAACAATACATGTAGGCATTCTTTTTTTTCTCTATTGAATTTTTGCTTTCATTCTTGTGGTAAAAGAAAAGCCCATTTGGGGTGATTTTCTTCCTTTATTCAAGTTCTCCGGCCCTGAGGAACAGAGCCTGAGAAAGCTAAATGTTGTTCTTGGTAAATGCAGAAGCCTTTGGCATTTGGAAAGTGAACTTCAAATTTCCTCTTGACAGAAATATAATGTGGGTTTTGTGTACTAATGAGTGAATCGCTAAGGTGTGTAAACACATTTGTAGTCACGCTGAAGTCTACAGGTCTACTCATAGGCTTTAAGTTATGCATATCCTTGGGTGAATTGCAGGCCTAATGCTTACTGCCCTGGAGCATACATAAAAAACTAGTCTGGCAGGATGCAGAATGCATTTTGACTGGTAAGCCACAGACTGAATGTTATTGCCAGGCAGGATTTTAGAGTGTTGTTAAAGTCATAGGCTCGGATGCTCAGACATGGGGCTTAAGAAGGCGAGGACTGAGGCTCCGTAAATTACTTGACACAAGCAATGAGGAAACCTTTGGCAGACTCAGTCTGTGGCTTCCTTCAGTTCAGGAGATGAGTTCCTGGATTGTTCAAGTCAGCAGCAATTTTGCCTTTTCACTTGGCTTCTTCTGATTTCCCTTTTTTGTTTGAAAGAAAGTCCATCTGATTTTGCAGGGATGAGCTCAGCTCACTGAATAGACATGCCAGTTGCCATTAATATCAACTGATCCTTCAGCGACAGCTGGCTAATATCACCCTGCAAGCACCTCATGAGCTAAAATCAAACCGGATTTTGGGAAAAGAGACCTAGTACTGGGCTGTGTCACGTGTCTGGTTCGTATGACATTGAATGGTTGCAATTCTGATCAGGATAAAGTGGTGGTTGAATCAATAACATTTTATTGCGTTTTATTGCAATTCTCTTCCTGAACCCACGAAAGAGTTAATATAACTGGAGACCCTGTGAGAGTCAAATATCCATCACTGGATATCTACTGGACTGCAAACCAATTACTGAAAAAACTGCGTCTTTTGCTGTTTATTCTTTGGGGAAGGGCATTTTCCCATTTTTTTTTTTTTTCCTTTATTTTTTCTTGCCAAGAACAAACACTTTTGGAGGAACAAGAAAACATCCAGAGCAACATACATTTTACACGATACTCCTTTCTGGAAGAGACTTCACTGATGCTATCTATCTAGTTTTCCACGGTTAATGCACTTATTTTAAAGAATTAAGAATGCGTGGACATAAGGCCACCTGATTAATACCACTGTCAATATTCACTTGAGAAAGTGAAGTCAGAAGTGTTTATTCTGTGTTTAAAAAAAAAAAAAAAGAGAGAGAGAGAGAGGGAGAGAGAAAACAAAAGAAAATGAAGCTCACTGTGACCTCTTGAATGGCCTAAACGCCATCTGTCCTGTCCTTAAAGCACGGTCCTTACTCCATAATGATAGGGCAGACCCACTTTTACCACTGCAGTGTAATATTTTACAGAATGCACTAAAGAAAGCAGAGACCTGGGTTTGCATATCCCAAGAGGATATTGTAACCATCGTGTTACTGGGCACTCTGGATGACTGCACAGCCAGGAATGTAAGATCATGGGACCGGATAGACAAGAAGGAACCTGTCCCATGCCCCGTCTAAAGCATCTGGCATGGGAAAGGGACACCTGGTGTTTTCAACCTCAGCCCAGAGACTGTTTCTATTTCTTATCCAAGAATCAATCTAAGGTGAAACACATCCACATTCCAGACAGCAGGTGGGACTTGTACATGAAGATCCAGAAGCTCACACAATTGAAGGTTGAGAAGGGCCCAGAGACTTGGTCTTTCACTTAGGTAAGTCCTCCAACTGCCAAGTCTTCCTCTTGAAAGTGATCGACACTGCCAACACAACCTGACCATTTATGAAAGAGAGAAGTTAACCTGAAGAAAACAAGATCTTGAGCAGAAATAAGCACTTCCTCAGGTCTACCAGCTCCCTGTCCAGTTAGCAAAGGCATGGTTATCTTGAGAAGCCTAGAAGCTTGCAAGGCTTTTTCCTCTGCTGATCTCGTAACAGCCCAGGAACCAAGCCTCACATTTCCCATCATTTTCATCTCTTTCCCAGTTGTGGATATCACAACTATTGTGCCCAGGGTTCAGTGTTATGTTCCCCTGCACCCCACAGCAGTGCTGTGCTATCTGATAGATGTGCTATCTGAGAAGCCAGGTGAGATCACTCACATCACTGCATTGATAAAGAGCTAACTTCTGCACACAGCTCAGCTGATCTGACAGTCTGAAAAGAATGGCATTTCAACAGTACTGACATAAGTGGAATGTTCCTCTTGCATTTTTTTTCTTATTATTTTTGAATGCTAAGGCAGCAGATCGGACCCAGGGTGCTGATCTGCTGAGTAAGAAAAGTGCTGTTTTCACATTGTCACTTTTCAGAGCTGAACTGCACTTTTAAGTGTGGCTGCCAGTCTTTTCACTGTCAGGTTAAATCCTTACCCATGGTGATTCCTGCTCATCCGTGCTGACTGCCAGCGCTGAGGTCAGGAATGAGTTCCCCCCATGGCAAGTTGGCAGGGTGTTTGTGTGCAAGGGACTAATGCACCTTCCTCGGGAGCAGTGAGCTGAGATTCTAAATCAGGAGCAAATTGCCAGAACAAAGGGCTGAGCTTACAGCCGGACAAACATTCGCGGCCCTTCATTGCTTCCTGTTGCTGCTTTTGTTTGCTTTGGTCATCATTGCCAGACTGTTGCAATCCAAGCCAGGCCAGCTTTGTTTCTGACAGGCAAATGAGAACCCACATCTGCATTAGATCTCAGCTACAGCCTGGACCTCAGCTTCCGAGTTCAATTCTGTCCATGCAATCCCTCTCCAATTACCCAATGTGAAAATAATTTTTCTCATGCATTTATTATTATTGTCTTCACAGAAACCCCCAGACAGCAATACATACAGCCCTGGCTAACTGAGAAGAGTATCTTGGCTATTTTAAGGATTTCCTTATTGCAAACCTTCGCTACGTGGATCACAATAAATCCAAAGACTGGAATAAGAAAGGTGTGAATAGCTGAGAAACAGCCTCCTCAGTGATTCTGGAAACAAGGTGGAGACCAGTAGCCCCTTGTAGCTCATCAGAGTAAGGAACAGATCTTTAGAGGAGTTAAAGATCCAAATATACTTAAACTCAGATGAAGTGTCCTTGTTAATACCTACGTGTCACCTTTGTCTAAATACTTTGGCAATGCCCAAACTAGTCAATTACCACAGAACTGGAGCTCGTTCTTTCAAACCCCTCTGTTGTCAGCCAAGACCTCAGCTCAGACCAATCAGCACGTTCCCAAAGTTCCCAGACTGTTTCTGAGATCAAGCATGAGCCAGAGACCATTTCCACAAAGGAATTTGAATGTGACCAACCTGTTTTGGAAGACAAAAGAAATATGGAAGTGGTCAAATTACATCAAGTGAATTTAGTGCTCCTTGAAATAAGCCTTTCAGATGCACAGACATGGTTGTATTGAAAAAGAAGCTATTAACTATCTTTGAAATCCAGAGAGGAGTGGTTTCCGAGGGCCAGATTCACAGCTGATGTAGATCAGTATCAGAGGTGAAGCAGTTTACAGCAGCTGAGCAGTTGTCCTGCATCCTTAAAAAAAAAAAGTGGGACAATTGTAAAGCTGCTTATTGTTTTCTTCAAGAGCCTCTTCACTCCCCTTTTTCTATGTCTGAAAGTCTTTACCACTGCACAGTGAAAGCAAATAAACAAGGAAGGCTGAAATCTAAAACCACTCATCCAAGTTAATTAAGTTCAGCCAGCCTCAACTACCTCATCTGGTAAGATCTGGCAAGTCGGGTGTATGTGTGCCTGTGTACATGCATACATGTGTATCTATTCTTCTATTTGGAGAGAATCATTCAAAAGCATAACTGATGTGAAATGTGCTATTTCCACACCTGGCTGTGAGGGTTTTTTTTGTTTTTATTTTTCCTTTTCTATTTCTGTTCTTACAGCGACTTTCATATTTTTCTCCAACTTCCTATTATTACATTTTCCTCCTTTTATTTATGATGCTCGAATCCCAGTGTACATCATTGCTGCTCTGTTGGTACTTTATTAAATACGATGCAGATACTGGAGTGAGAGTGAGGTTTTATGTCCCACACATGGTGTGTCGTAATTGTGGCATTTTTACTTTCCATTAAGAAGTATCTCCAGGAGGGGAGGATGGGGGACTCGGTTCATTACTTCTATAAACCAAAGAAGAAACCCCAGACAAGCTTGATGAGTTGTTAAGTAGTCTTTAAAGAAGTCTTTAAATCAAGATTAGATGTCTTTCCTAAAGAGAATCCCAAGTTCAACCAGAAGTTGCAAGCTTGGTAGAGGAATCAGTGGTTAAATCCTTGTGCCTTGTAGTACGGAACAAGTTAGGCTATGTTAAAATAATGGTCCTTCTGTCCTTCAAATTTATGAGAGTGTTGTTAGAAGATAATGGCTTAACTAGCCAAAGTACAAAACAAAGTAAAAAATAAAATCAACTCCATGATGGAAAGATACATTTTCTTGTTAAAACTCTGGCTTGTGAGAAATGACAAAGGATTTGAGATTCGGGCACTTTCAACTACATCCGTTTCAGTGTCTGGCATTGCTAGAAAACAAGAAATTGCAGCAAATTCGGTGGCTCTTCTGAGTGTTCCTCTTCCCATGATGAACATCGGACAAGTGCCCAGGAGAGCAGACTGCTTAGGGCTGTAAACCTGACTATTTCATGCATGGCAGAGCCCTGGCAAGGCAAAGCAGCTGCCCCTGGGAGCTGGGAAGCAGCTTCTAGTTGAGTATTGGCCACTGCCCCTGCTCACCTTCCTTCACAATTTGCCTCCAAGGAAATTTCCTCAGCTCTCAGTCCCTGCTTTGCATTTTCCTCTGTTTCTCCTCTAGAAAACTCCCATCCTTGCCCTCATCCTACTCACTTCTCTACCCTATGTAAATTTTGGGGAATGTTTGAATGATAGCTGAGAGTATTCATGTCAAGGACTAAGACCTTGTCTTCCTGCCATGGCTAGTCAGCCCTCCCTGTAACCCCCAAACTGCAACTCCAGAAAGGTATGAAATACTGTTATGATGGTTGGGATGCACACATTTAAAAGTATATGAAACAGAACATAAAAATACTAAATGGTGAATCAGAATGATTTTATGGCATGAAGCAAATCTGCAGTGAGAAGACTGGGACGTGATGAACTATTTTCTTAAGTTCTTTATATCTCTTTTACATCTACTAAGCTTCCACTGTTAGTGCTGCCATTTATATGTGTGCGAAGCAAGAAAAAAAGAAGGCAGCAAGAGACAGACAATGGCAATCATGCATTTATCTGTTGCTTATCCTGCTTTTATGCGACACCTTTCCATTAGAAAAGGGACAAATCCACTTCTAAGGTGATATTGGAAAGGATAGATTAAGAAATATACACAAAGTACAATGATGAGAAATAAAGTCTCAAAACACTTAACTGTACAGACCAGCATAGCTGATGGTGGTGTATCTACCCAATTGCAAAGCAAGATGATGGGAACTTGTGGTTGTTCTAAACAAGACTGTATTTTCTTGAAACGTTTAGGGTAATTTTGAAGTTATTAAGTTGTTACTTTTTTAACAAAGTGATTCCGTGTCCCTCATTTTATGGCTGGAACAGCATGATGGACTTTTCTGCCTTCTTCTGATTGGCTTTTGATATACTTACTGGATATTCCTCATCTAATAGACCCAAAGAAAAGAGGGAAGGAAATCTAAATTTGGTGTTCCCAAGATGATCAAAAGAGAGAGACAGGTGTTCAGGGTCAGAAACTTTGCAAGTATGCAATTGCTAAATCCTATTGATTTCCATGCCATGATGCCTTTGATAATCTCTGCTGGTTTCTAGTTCCATGTAAAAGAATATGATTTCAGTGATGCTTTATTTCGCCTGTTGAACTCACCAACTTCATTGTGAGTCATTTTAGTCATCCTTGTGTAACTTACTGCAAATGGCTGAAGAATCTTTCTTCCATTCTTGCTTTCTTTTTTCTCTCTTTCATTCTCCCTTCTTCCCTGACGCCTCTTATAAATGCATTCCCTCCTCACGAAATTCAGATTTCAAACACCTGGAACTCTTTAGAAGGGCTCTCTGTAAAACCACTGCAAAAAACAAAACACTTGGGTGAATTGGCATGGGTAACTGAAGGAGGGAATGCCAGCAATGCTGCAACTTCAGTGAAAGAACACCTCTGCCATTTCCCAAGTCATATCTTCTTCCAACTTGAGCGTTTTTATTAAAGAAGCGAATGCGTTCAGTGCATTCCCAAAGCTGTCTGAAAACTGACTCTTTCTGAAAGCTGAAGCCAGGTGCAGCCTGAAGAGGACCAAATGAAGTTTTAGGTTCAGAGTCTAGAGTTTATGGTTTTTAGTTTAAGGAAAAAAAGTCGACCAAAAGCTGAAAGGCAAGCTGCAGAGAATGCTGGAGTACAGAGAGCAAATGCAGCCCCTGTACAAGCCTGCAGACTGCTTAGAGGTGGTGGAGATATTTGCTGTGTTGTTGTCAGCCCCTTTGCCAGTTATCAGCAGCACAACTGCAGCTGTCTGCTGAATAACACATTTGTTTATACAGTAGATTGAGAATATGCGTGTGCAGCAAACTCCTTGGGGGTATAAACAATGTGTTTCTGAAGAGGCCCAGTGTCATTAGAATAATCAAGACTTGTAGTATGATAAACAGAGTCACAAACAGAAAGTACTACGCAGAGTCTCAAGTGTGGTATCGCATTCGGTGTCAAGTCCCGAGGATGATCTGTTCAAACAGCTTTTCCTGTGGCGTAGACACAGGTTGCTACATACTTTACAGAGAAATCAAGGGGGGACATGGTCATGGTGCATTTTTGATGAGACCTCGTCAGTGGCATGCTGGCACGTGGTGAAAATCTTCAATTCATCGCACAAAGCCCAAATCCTTTCTCCTGCACATAGGGTTGATAGTAATTGGACAAGGGGGAATGGTTTTAAACTGAGACAGGGGAGGTTCAGGTTGGATATTAGGAGGAGGTGTTTCACCCAGAGGGTGGTGATGCACTGGAACAGGTTGCCCAAGGAGGCTGTGGATGCCCCATCCCTGGAGGCATTCAAGGCCAGGCTGGATGTGGCTCTGGGCAGCCTGGTCTGCTGGTTGGCGACCCTGCACATAGCAGGAGGGTTGAAAATAAATAGATGATCATTGTGGTCCTTTTCAACCCAGGCTATTTGGTGATTTTACGAATGTCCACTTTCTTTACCAATAAAGCCAGTACAAGGGTGCAAAATAGTGAGAGGGGTGTATTGCAACTTTGTGCGGCGTTGCCTTAGCCAGGGTCATTGTCATAGGTTAGCACCTTGAATAAACATTACAGGACACAGAACTTGCCCTAGGAATTAAAAGGTGTGGTGTTAAGACAAATCTCTTGGGAAGGAGTAAAAAACAGCAGCTTCTGGAGTGGATGGCTAAAGGCATTGTCTTGTCTTTAACGAGGGAAGCTTTAGGTTGGATACCATGGGGAAGTTCTTTACTATGAGAGTGGTGAGGTGCTGGAACAGCTGCCCAGAGAGGCTGTGGATGTCTCGTCCATCCCTGGAGGTGTTCAAGGCCAGGTTGGATGAGGCCCTGGGCAGCCTGGGCTGGTATTAAATATGGAGGTTGGTGGCCCTGCATGTGGTGGAGGGTTAGAGCTTCATGATCCTTGAGGTCCCTTCCAGTCTTAGCCATTCTCTGATTCTCTGATTCTATGATGATTGTCAGCTATGGGTTGGCCTCTAGAAAGAACAATGGGGTAAAACAGCATGGACAAAATCTTAAAGATATTCCTCCTAAAATTAGGTCTTAATGATTTCCCTGATAGCTGTAATGTGGATTACATGATGAAGTTAGGCATGTCTTCAGAAATGTCTGCACTGGGTTTTGCCCCTGTTTCCCAGTCTCGTGAAAAGTAGAACAAACATAGAAATGTTTTCCTGAGCAACCTGCTGTAGGGAACCTGCTTCACCAAGGACTGAACTTGACGATCCCCAAAGGCCCCTTGCAACCCCAACATTTCTGTGACCCTGTGAAATCCCACTGAATAAATGCTCTCCTTCCAAGGAAGTCCATAGACTCCCCTGTTGGCTCAAGAACAGAAAGAGGGAAATAACGTAAAAAGGAGCATTACAGTGATAAGAAGATGGTAAGGTTACAGTAGAAGAGCAGAGTCATTGCTGAAACTGTGTTCCTAGTGACATCTACTAGGATGAGCAGTGCACCAACTCCAAATATATTCTTTCAGTGCCACAGAGCAAATATTTCCTCTTAATTCACCAACTCTGTCAAGTGGCATTAATCATTCACATACTGTCATGAAATTCTTGCTGTGGGAGGAACAGTGAACTGGAAAAGGTTCGTTATGACAGTGCCATTTTATTAGTTTTCAAATACGAAGACCCCAGGTGTGCGATGCAAATCAAATGACTGCATTCTACACAGAATTTCTTTGATGTTGATAACCTGGTGAGCAGTTAAGATCAGTTCAGCCATAATGAGTTGGTCAAGAAGGGAAAAAAGGAAGAAAGACAGACAGAAAATTAGTAAAAATGTGCCTGGGGCTCTTGACTTCTTGACTTTAGTCTCCTTCTCACATCACTGTGATGAGTGACAGAAGTCTTCTGAAGCCTGATCATTCTGCTTTCTTCCTTCTGTCCTGTTTTTCCTCTCCAGTGAATACAGGTCCTTCCTCTGAAGGTTAAAGATCTCTCCTTAAGTGTATTGAATCTGCCCACATGTAGAAACACCATTTCTCAAAATTAATGTGCAGCTAAATAACTTTCCTCCTTTTCCCGCTCCCCCTCTTTCAATTTCTTCCTTTACTCCTCTTCCACTTCTAATCATCACCCACTTAATATACATAAGATTTACACCAATGCAGAGAATTTAAATAGTTTCTTATTCTTCAAAATTGCTAATGCAAGAAGGCAGCAGGAACTGCCTAATCTGACATCCTGAACTACATTAGTCTGGAGAATTGCACCCAGTACTTTCCAAGTGAATGCATCTTTTAAGAAGTTGTTTCTTTTGAGTGTTTGCTCTGCCTGAATAAAATAATTGTCTAAAATAAAGGATAAAATAAAAGTCAGTATTAAGACATGAGGGGTTTAGCAGGTTGTTTTTTTTTTTTTTTTTTTTTTCCTATCCTGAATATCAGCTAGCTTTGTTCTGGGCAAAACACATCATTCTGTGCCTCGGGTTCGACATCCTTTAAAAAGATTCAATATTCTTCTGGTTTAAAGTCTTCACATCGTTATAACAATGTTGTTTTGTATGTATGGAATAAGAAAAGTTTGTGGAAAAGCTCTTACAGGAAGAGACAATAAGGCACAGAAATATTTTCAGAGTGGAGAATGGGGGAAAGCCTGGATCCCTTTGTTCACACATGTGGCTGCACAGTCCTTTTCATTAGACAGCTGCTGCATCAGCCCTCATGCATAAAAGTCTTCACATCGTTATAACAATGTTGTTTTGTATGTATGGAATAAGAAAAGTTTGTGGAAAAGCTCTTACAGGAAGAGACAATAAGGCACAGAAATATTTTCAGAGTGGAGAATGGGGGAAAGCCTGGATCCCTTTGTTCACACATGTGGCTGCACAGTCCTTTTCATTAGACAGCTGCTGCATCAGCCCTCATGCATAAAAGTCATAGTATAGTCAAACAAGTTTGTGCTGACCTAAATTCCCCTTGTCCTGTCACCAGTTCCCCACAAGGTGCTTGCTTCCACTTCTACCTCTTCATCCTTCCATTCCTGCTGGTATGTCATTTGCTGCACAGATGTTTCTCCCAAGCCATTGCAGAATTATTTTTCAAGTGACTTCTTCCAGCAGATGTTTCCCAGTTCCCAGGTGAATGTGTTGCCCTCTCCACTGAGCTAAAACTCAGCGATGCACTTGACATATTGCAGTGCCACTGTATCTTTGAGCTGGAGGGGCTGCAGCATTGCACATCAATGATGTCTCTCTGCTCCTGTCATGCTGCTGGTGATGTTTTCCCTCAGCACCAGGCCTCCTTGCTGGCTCTTCAGGTTACAAACTCACTACCTGGGCTGCACAAAGCAGCTTTCTAAGGTGCCTGAAATGATCTTATATAATTGCAGTGGAGTCTATGCCTGAAAGAAGAATTAAATTTGACTACTATGCAGGCAGCCAGGTCCTATTTCCCCACAGAGCTAGAAAGGAAAGCCAGATGCAGTAGCCAAAGGAGATATATCAAGTTGTGTTTTGAGTATGAGAATTTCGTCTTCTCCTTTCCTGGGGAGTCAAGGTCATGTAACCATGTACAGTAGGAAAGTTGAGAGCTCTTTTCCTCAGAGGCCATGTTATAAGTCCATCTTAGGTCACACAATCACAGAGTGGCCCAGGTTGGAAGGGACCTCAAGGATCATGAAGCTCTAACCCTCCGCGACATGCAGGGCCACCAACCTCCACATTTAATACCAGCCCAGGCTGCCCAGGGCCCCATCCAACCTGGCCTTGGACACCTCCAGGGATGGACGGGGCATCCACAGCCTCTCTGGGCAGCTGTTCCAGCACCTCACCACTCTCATAGTAACATACTTGGTCCTGTGGTAGATGGCTGAATATAGGTATTTGGCTTTATCCTCCTCTGAAATCTCTGTTTTCCTGAATGATTCAGGTGCCTTCATAACTTTCATCCTTTTGCATTAATCTAACTTTCTTTTTTAAAGTGGCAGAGTTGCAGACTGGGTCATGATGACAGCCTTGTATGGTTCAGCTAATATCTGAGCTAGATTTAGCCCCAGGCTATGGAACAACCACTTGCAAGCCTTCTGTGACACAAAATTATAAGTAAAATTGTTAATTATTGCAATTTTTGAATGAATGTATATATTGAACTCAAAGAAAACAAGAATTTGTATTCAATTAGAGAAGAAGACATGAAGGAACGTCTCCCCATTTCTTGCCTTAACTTCTCTCCATCTGAACTCTTAACTCATGCTTTCATTCCTCTAGCTTTAAGCAGAAAGAGATGGAGCCTCAAAATGTCCATGTAGATATACAGTCTCAGGTGATAACGGCAAGACAATTATGGCTAATGGCTTCTACCCATTAGCAAGTGTAGTACGCAACAGTGTAACACAGACAACAATATGAACCATTAGCTACTAGCTAACTCGGTCTTTGCCAGGAAAGGCAAACTGGCTCCTAAGATGTCTAAGCAGTCAATGCCTGTGCACTTCGAATACTCCACCAAGCAGCAGTGGTTGCAGTCCCCACCATCCAGCAGCAGGGTCCATGACTTTTTTCTCCAGCAATCTGTTCTAAACCGGCCCCTTCACTTCATCTCTTCCCTTCATGTTGAAGGCACAGCTCTTTCCTCAACTTTGGCTCAACAAAATTCAGTGGTTTAGCCCTGGACTGCTTAGCTACAACAGAGGAGAAAGATAAACTTGTCTGTGTACTGACAGGCAAACTTGCAGAAGTGGGACCAAGGCAAATCTCCCACTAGATAGACATTTTGGCTACATTGGTACTAGCAAGATAAACAGTGTCGGCATCCTTTCTCTACTAGTGAGGCCAGCTGGAACAGTCTGGCCCCTGCTTTAGTATTAAACAACCTCACCTCCCACATAAAATTGTAATTTTCAACTTGCCTAATAGGGACAGTGCCTGGTGCGTACTGGCTCCTGTGCAGTGCTTGGGATAGAATCAAAGAATCATAGAACGGCCTGGGTTGAAAAGGACAACAATGCTCATCCAGTTTCAACCCCCTGCTATGTGCAGGGTCACCAACCAGCAGACCAGGCTGCCCAGAGCCACATCCAGCCTGGCCTTGAATGCCTGCAGGGATGGGGAATCCACAGCCTCCTTGGGCAACCTGTTCCAGTGCGTCACCACCCTCTGGGTGAAAAACTTCCTCCTAAGATCCAACCTAAACCTCCCCTGTCTCAGTTTCAAACCATTCCCCCTTGTCCTATCACTGCCCACCCTCGTAGGCATACGTTCCCCCTCCTGTTTATACGCTTCCTTCAAGTACTGGAAGGCCACAATGTGGTCTCCCTGCAGCCTTCTCTTCTCCAAGCTAAACAAGCCCAGTTCCCTCAACCTTTCCTCATAGGAGAGGAGCTCCAGCCCTCTGATCATCTTAGCGGCCCTCCTTTGGACCTGCTCTAAGAGCTCCCCATCCTTCCTGTACTGGGGCCCCAGGCCTGGACACAGTACTGCAGATGGGGCCAGCTAGTCTGGATCAACATGCCAGGGACCAGCAGGGACTGTTAAATTCCAGTGTTTGCTCCTATGCACCAATACCAGTTTGTTGTGTTGTTCTGGTGTTGTTCTTTTCTGATCGCCCAGTGGTGTGCTGCATCCCACCTTGAGCCAGCTGTAATCCAGCTATGGGGATAGGTGATCTAGCTGAAAACTAGTCCTAGGAAAGAAATTTAGTGGCTTTTATCAACCAATGACACTTGTTCACCACTTTTTATTCCGTACAGGAATGAATACAAGAGTAGGAGAGAAAAGGGGATAGCACCTCCCTGGGCTTGGAATAGTTCAGTGTTTCGTGGATCTCAAGCTTGGCTGAAAGAACTGAGCGGCCACAATGACGCACTGGGAAGCTGTGTTCACTCCATCAGCCAGTGATCTTATGAAGGATAGCATTTCCTTTCCTCACACTCAATGCCAACAAATGTATATGCATTTGTACAGTCACATTAGAACAGACCTAGGTACTAACTGAATTGCTGTTCCTATAAAAAGGTTATGCTGCTT
Source organism: Alectoris magna (assembly GCA_030625065.1). Lineage (NCBI taxonomy): Eukaryota > Metazoa > Chordata > Aves > Galliformes > Phasianidae > Alectoris > Alectoris magna. The sequence goes on along the minus strand of CM060562.1, from coordinate 109,994,349 downwards.
CAAGGGTTTGAGATGTCCTCAGAGCATTCTGTAAGGCTGTGAAAGAACCTGACAGAGAAAAATAATAGGAATAATAACGAAAAAATAAAATCTCCAGGTATTCTATGAAATAATTGAGCTCACAGGAAATGAAGAAGGAGAAGAAAAAGGAATAGAATGGGCAGCTGTCAAGAGCAAAATACTATCGTTGCTATCATTATTATCAAGCATCTATATACACAGAATTGTACCTTCCTGCCAAAATATCAGAGCCAGGAAAACCAGTCCTACTTTTAACCTCTTTACATATATGTGTCTTTTATGTTATGTGTGGTGTCCAAATTCTGCTCTTTCTCCAATCCATTTGGAAATAAATACCTAAATGGATTCATATATTCATAGATTTTAGGGCCAGAAGGGACCATTACAATCACCTTGTTTGAGCTTCTCCTGATGTCTTATATTTCTGTCCTCACATCTGTCCCATAACTGTTCTAAGCTGCCCTGTACCATTTGAAGCTGCTCACAGCTCTGACTTAAGCACTACAAGCAACAGTATCCACTCATTTTAATATGTGAGCTGATTTAATGGTTAATTGCCATCAGTGTGTGTTTCATTTTTGTTTTCAGCCTGAAATTATCTAGATTCAGCTTCAAGATTCCCTCTTTCTGCCAAATCACAGAGTCCTTAGCCCTAAGCCCTAACTTATAAATAAGTTAGAAATGTCCTTTCTTAAAGGCCTAGTTCCTAAAATCACATAAATTAAGTCATAAAGCTCAATCAACCTCTTACTTTTACAACATCCAGCAATCTTTAAACAATAAAGGAGTCAATGTTACAAAGCATCTAGAAATTCATTACAACCCACCTGTACCATAGCCCTGAAAACACATGGCCTTCAGTTTGTTCTCTGCCTGCAAAGTTTGTCAAGAACTTTTGAGAGCTTTGGATGAAAGCCATCTTATAAATGTACATTATTGCACTGTCATTATTATTGTGCTGTCATTTTGTGTTCGGCCTTTTAAAACTGTTCCAGCCTGCTGTAGCTCTTGTGGTTTAATTTCCTTTCTTTAAACTAACAGCCCCACTGAACAGTGAAGCAAGTATGGGGACATTAAAAATAGACTGAGTTTTCTATATTATTATTATTATTATTATTGCCACAAGTTCACAGCTTACCACATTATGACTCCAGCTCATTACAATGAATGCCAAGAATGCGCAACAATAACAGGCTGCATTCATGTACAGAAGGGCTTGCCTTACCAATGGCTGAGGAAAAATATCCAAGGAGAAGCAGTGGGTAGGCAGTGGTCTGATCCTACTGGGTGTGCTGTTGTACCTCAAACTGTAATGAGCTTTGCTGTACATGTGCTGGGGAAGGAGAGAGATCCCACCTGGTTCAGTTCCTATTAATCTCAGAGATTCAAGGAATGTGGAGGAGAAGATGGAAATATCCAAGCTGGATCTATAAGTGGTTTCTCTGTAAGAACCTGACGCACTGAGGTCGACACTTATGTCTCCACGAGCATGTCTAAGGCTTGGGACCGCATTGGCAGGAGTTGGATTTGATGACCCTTATGGATCCTTTCCAACTTGGGATATTCTATGGTTCTACGACTCTGTGATTCACACTGATCAAGGTAAGCAATATATAAAGCCTTGAATTCATTGCTTCGATATGACTTCATGAGAGGCAGCAAAACCTGCAGGCTCTAAAGCACGTCCTGCATTGCGTGGTCTTTTCTTCCCTGGTTACTATGAGCTTTGATGTTGCATTGTATGCTTTTGCAGGAAAAGTCAAGGCAGCAGTTTCTTACTGAAGTGCTTAACTGATGTGCTGGGTGCCAGCCTCTGCTCCTCACAACACATTTCTGAGAGCTTCTTTGGACCAGCACTATGCACAACCGTGGTGAAAGATGGATGGAGGAACTGATTTGGTTTCAAACATGGATCTTCTCCAGGTTAATTCTGGTTCAGTTCTCATATGCCAAAACTAGAGAAAACGAGTGTGTCCATGCATAGGCATAAAGTAGAAGACAAACTATTTAATTAACAGTCCTTAGTAAGATAGGAATAAAATGTATTGTCAGAAAGAGTGAAGCATTAGAACAGACTGCCCAGGGAGGTGGTGGGGTCACCATTCCAGAACCGTGGGGTTGTGGTACTGAGGGATGTGGTCAGTGGGCATGGTGGGGTGACTGGGGTTGGACTGGGTGATCTTAGTGGTCTTTTCCAACCGGAATGATTCTATGATCAGATGCATGAAAACACAAGTCCAACATAAGGAGGAGAAATGCTTTGTCCAAAATGACCCAGCAAGCCAGTGGCAGGCATGGAACAGACCTCTCATTTTCTGAATCTTTGCTCAGCAGATACACATCAAAGCCATGAATTGCATTGATAAGTAAAAAAAAAATAATCTGTGATGGCTCATGTGGAAGAAAGAAATCCCATTACCATTAGTCCTTTCCCATTCTGTCTTTACCAAAAATAAAAGTGAAGGTAAAAGATAAGTAGCCAGCTTTGCGCTTCAGTTTATACCACCTGAGTGGAATTCAGCTCTAGAAGGACTATACTTACATGACTTAAAAATACATTTCTGTAGAAAGACAACTGTCGATATCAATTTCTGCACATCTTTAAGATCCAGACACAAGTGTAAGTAGAGATGAAAAGATGTTAGACCTGCAATCTCGGTCTTTTTTGGATGATGTTATTATATCCATACAAGTAACGAATCAGTTCCTGAGCATGGACCAAACACTGCATGTACCTCTTCAACAGAAGGAACCTAATTAGAGGGACAAATTTAACCTAAATTACTTAATTACTAGCAGAAGGTAATCTTCTACCTAACTCTATTTATTCAGAAGTGACTTAAATATCTATATTTGATTTCATGAAAGATTGCAGATCAGGTTGAATTCATTCACTGGATAAGACTAGTATCATTAGTGATTGTTATTAGGTGTTAGTTAATAATTATTTTCACTGCTAATTATTGGAGTATTTATGGTTTGAAACTAATCAAAAGAAGAACTGATAAAATAAAAAATACAAGAAATACAAGTGTTTTATTGTGGAAGGAACACCGATTTGAATCACAACAAATAATACTTCTGAGATTCAGGCTGGCCCCATTACAAATTATATGATAGCATCTTATAATTACTTCATGCCCGACACAGTTTTAGCCTATGATACAATCTGTCATGCTGGATTGTGACTGTGTGTTCTCCACCAGGGAAAAATATATATCAGTAAAATTTACCATCTGTGTTGTTACATGATTGCATAAACTTCAGTCTGAGCATATTTGTTAGTTTTAATTCCCAGATTTTTTTTCTTCCTAAAGTCATTATTCATATAATCCTTTATTACATAGCTCTTACATTGTCTTTAGATATCTTCTTCAGATGTGAAAGTGTGAAAGCTGTATTACTTGTAAACTTTGGGGCAGGCAGTGCAGAGCTTTTACTTTAATATCTTTTTTTAAGCATGTTGTTACAATTAAAATGGAAACCAAAAGGTTAACAATCATCAACGGTGATGGCGGATGATTAGAGTTTAGCCCTTAATCACTCTTGCTCTCTCGTCTCATTCTGCATGTGGGGTTGATGTTATAATGGTCATCATCATTTGATTGATGTTACCCACGTTCTAGAGCCTGTTTGTGAAGAGAAATAGGCTGCAATAAAAGGAATGTGGAAAAGTCAATGGAGGTTTAATTGGATTAATCTCTGTTCTCTACATATATGTACTGGTAACCTTCATGACAGCTTAGCTAACATGCTCATGTGTAACAAACAGATCTGGTATTCAACAGGGTCCCACGCCTTAGCTAGGGGGGGATACACATGGGGAAGCTTCAGTGCTGCAGAATAGCACTCAGCTGACAGCACCCCTGCTCTGATACTGGCACAAATTGCTGTATCCAAAGTATATTTTTTGATGAATCTCATACCCCACTTTTAGTAGCTCAGAGAGATGTCTCATGCCAGACACAAGCTCCTGCACACCCTGTTTCTCTCCCTGAGAAGAGTTAAGTTGCACTAAGAGCTGGTCTGAAGATGTGAGCACAGCATCTGTATGAGAGTGGGAGGAGTGGGAGGAGAAGTAGGTAACAGTGTCAAACAATGCCAGCATCATTCAGGGAAAAGCAGCAGCCCTAAGGAGCAGGCACAACAGTCCCCAAGAAGCGACATAGACATGGCCGTATGTGTGGAGGGGACAAATGAGGCTCACCCTGGACTCACGTTATCCTTTGCTTTGTGCCTTCAGGTTGGAGGAGCGGTGACTGGCAGCCTGATTCAGTGGCTGAAAACCCTGCTCACAGCAGGGGGTTGGAATGAGATGATCTTTGAGGTTCCTCCCAGTCCAAGCCATTCTATGATCCTACATGATTCTATAAATGATATAGACCTGTGTTACCAGGGACACAAGCTAGGCAGACCTTGCTACAAGAGCAGCCTTGTCCCATTGTGGGACAAGGAATATGTCTTATCCAGCCTGGAACCTCTTGGTCTCAGCCATGTATCTCCTTAAACCAACCCCTAAAGAAGACATGTCCACGTTAGTCTTCTTATTCTTTCAAAATCTCATGACAAGACATTTTTGAAGATTCTCAACACAGACAGTACGGACTTTCTAAAGTACTCACTTTCCCTAAAAGCTCTTGATTGATTTTACTTGTGTGACTCTGACCCATTTAAATGGATTGGCTCATTTTACTTCAAGGACTACTGACTTCATCTAAACTTGCTGTCCCTTGCAGACCTACCTCTTAAGCTTGCTAAAAGTTAAATAGACTAATGTAGATTTCCTGATCTCTTTATCTTGATGCATTATATATTTCTGCTGAAGTGCACATTCCTCTCTCTTGTACAGAATCCCTAAACTGTTTTATCTTCTGCTGGCATGAAGGAATGGTTGTGAGTAATGCACCCTGCTGTCACAAACAACAGAGATGGTGAGATTAATCTCACTTTCTGTTGGAAATTTAGATGTTACATTTACAGGGAGTGACTGTGGTCCTTCTATATGGTCAGGTCTTGCCTGGATGCCTTAGCATATCTGCAAGGCTCCAGCAACTATGGCATGCGACTGTGGCATATCTCATCCTTCTGGACCAAAGAGCTGGAGGCTTGATGAGACATCACCTGCTAAAGGTACTTTCCTTCCTCCCTTAATTGTAATTTAATGTGAATATCTTGTACCAGTTGCCTAATTTTGCTTCCCTTCCTTCACTCTTTCTGCCTGAATAAGAATTATCCCTTAACATGTGTTGCCATGACCCAGTAATGTTCCCATTATCACTGCATATAGCAGTGGTTTTTGTTGTGCAGCGGTTAATACAACAAAAGTAGAGCTTCCTATTTTAAGTTCCAGTATCCTCAGTTCTGATGGCCAGTGATCCAAGTAGTTGCCATAAAATGAGTTAAAACATGATGAATATCTAAAACATTGCTGTGTTTTATGCCATTGTGTGTTTTCTTCAAGGTGAGAGAGGAATAAAAAAGACACTGAAATCAGATCATTAGTCCATGTTCCTCTCTCGGATTCAATGAAACAGATCGGACGCTTCAATGGAAAGTATCATCATAATTGAGTGATTTAAGTCTTCTATATCAAATCTCACCTGCCAGCAGTTCCCAGTTTTATTTTAGACTTCAAGCAGTTGTAGTTTTGATGGAGGAAGGAGAGAGAATGAAGAAACATCTGTAACCATGAGGAATTTCCAGAAGTCTGTGGATTTGTTCCCAGAGCTCTTTTACTGCAGAAGTCCTTCTAAGCTGATTTTAAAAGGAAATATCCGTCTAGTTTTCTGTCCACACAGTTGTCTTGTGAGACTTATGTATTTTGTAAAACTCTGAATGTACAAACCCTACTCCTTGCTCTGATCCTACATATATTGTAGATATGCAATGAACTTGTACGTGGCATATCAGATTTCCAGGTGTTTTTCACAAGGATGGATTAAGTACTCCTAAGCAAAGACTTTCTCATATTTTCTTCATTAGTCTTAATGGAGATACTATTGAAAATTGAGTACTGACTCTAGCCGTGTGATCCCATTTAACGGGGATTCCTAGCATTCTCTCACCAACAACACATTCTGACTTTCCATGCCTTCTATGTCTGTTATGCTGACATTAATAAATTCACCAATGCCAGGACCAGTTCTTTGGCTCTGAAGACTTCTGATATCATTCTTCCAAAAGATGATGACCACACAAATATACACCTACTGAAAAGCATACTGTCTTAGCTACAATTCCTGAATAGTACCCAGGAATAATTTAGAAGGTCAGTGATGCAGGCTAAAAGAAAATAGGTACCATACTGCCGATGTAACAAGAATGATTGAGATTCTTTGCCCACGCTTACATATTAGTATTTTTTTACTTCCCAGTGTAATGGGAAGTGGCCACATGCCTACTAGCAGGTTAAGAATCAGCCTTGACTATACAGCATTATTATGTATATTTGCCAACTTCATGTAGGTCCCATACTTAGCAGAATAATTATGCCTGCCATTGTAACTTGTTCTTAATCTTGTACTTAAGAACAAGTTGTCACCTGCTAGAAGAAAAACAAAATCTGTAGTTCAGAAAAGACCTCAACCTTCTTTCAATACTGGCTTCTGCTAGTTTCTTGGCTTTAGTGAACCTCTCATCTTTTCTGGCCTCTGACGGTCTTAATCTTTTCTTCAGTTGTCCTGTATTTCCTGCCTTGGAGTCTTCTCTAATAACTTCTTAGCTGAGAGTGTTCTCTTTGTTGCTGCTGCTGAACACAAAGCAATACCAATTAAAAGTGAGTTTTGTTATCAGATTCTATCTACTCAGTCGGGATACCCTAAATCTACCTGGATTACCCTAAATCTACCTTAGATTGAGCATCCTCTCTGGATGTCAGATGGAACAAGCAATCCCCAAAGGAAGCCTGATTAGCTCAATTTGCTCTGGGCCACATCCAGTTCTTGAGCCTCACCTAGTCCTTCACGCAACTGACTCTGGTGGGTGTTCTCTCTCCTCATCTCAGACTCTGGGTTCAAACAAAAAAAAAGCGTGTGATATATTCCTGATATCTTTAAATATCAGGAAAAGCTTCTTTTACAGAAAGGGTTGTTAAGCACTGGAACAGGCTCCCCAGGGTGGTGGTTGAGTCACCATCATTGAACGTGTTTAAAATCTGTTTGGATGTGGTGCTCCAGGAACATGATTTAGTGGAGGGTTGTTAGACTTAGGGTAGTATGGTTAGGTTGGGGTTGGATTTGATCTTGAAGGTCTTTTCCAATCTGAGCAATTCTATGATTCTATGATTCTACATCTGCCTGACAAAAGACATATCTCTGTTGGAGTCAGAGAAAGTAACACTGATAACTTCAAGTCAGAGACAGCACTTGATGACCAGAGAATCACAATTAGTTTGAGATCACCTATTAGGCCTATATATGAATTTGAGAATATCTGACTTCAAGGATGTACTCTTTCTCTAGATCACTGCTTTACTGCTGCCAGGAATTCTGTCTGGACATCCACTGTAACAAAAAATGGAGATGGTGGACTTTGATTCATGTGAGACATCAGCTTCAGCACCTGTGTTTACAGGCTTGGGTCCTAATAACCCAAGGGTTTGATCTTCTTAGTGTGGCAGGAGGTGTCCTTTCTCACTCAGCCCCGGAGGAAAAGTGGCTGAAGAACACCATTTTTAAAGGGTTGAACTTGGTTTATATTTTTTGGTTTATTTGTCTGATTGACCTTTTAACCTCTACACTAATTGTAGGAAAGCGAAAGAGATCGAGGAAGAGAGATATTTCATAGAAATGTTATGAGTTTGGATAGAAATCCTGAACAAAACTATGGCAGTAGTAATAACTCTGAGTTTACAGACATCCAGAAATTATGAGTACATTGCACTTTTGAAAAATATATTACATGTGGGATAGCTTGTGTCCCTAGGGTAAGTGTTCTGCTTCTTTTGTGACCCATAACTCAGGAGTGTGGCAGGCATTAGCGCTTTACAAAACATCTTCATTCCTCATGGCTGAGACAGAACCCACAGCATGCAGAGTATCTGACTTATTCAGTGGTGATTTAAGTCATTTTATCTTAAACACTAACTTTATGTGGTCAGTATCCCAGATAGATGAAGGGGGAAAAGAAGGAGATTTGGTAGAAGTGTATCTAATTTTTTATTAAATATATCACTTTTGCAATCTAACTTGTACTGTAATGGAAAATTGCACACCATAAAACAGTAAGAAGAATGGATGTGATACATAATACAGGAGTCTGCCAGGAGAAGAATGTGTATCACATAAAAGTGTAAATGCATACATACAAATTCATGCACATGAACGCACTGGGAAAACAGATAGCTTTTGGATAGTGCCTCTGAATGGAAGGGAGAAGGCAAGGGAACAGGGAAGGGAAGGGAAGGGAAGGGAAGGGAAGGGAAGGGAAGGGAAGGGAAGGGAAGGGAAGGGAAGGGAAGGGAAGGGAAGGGAAGGGAAGGGAAGGGAAGGGAAAGGAAGGGAAGGGAAGGGAAGGGAAGGGAAGGGAAGGGAAGGGAAGGGAAGGGAAGGGAAGGGAAGGGAAGGGAAGGGAAGGGAAGGGAAGGGAAGGGAAGGGAAGGGAAGGGAAGGGAAGGGAAGGGAAGGGAGGGGAAGGGAAGGGAAGGGAAGGGAAGGGAGGGGAAGGGAAGGGAAGGGAAGGGAAGAGGGAAGGGAAGGGAGGGGAAGGGAAAGGAAGGGAAGGAAAGAGGGGAGGAAAGGGAAGGGAAAGGAAGGGAAGGGAAGGGAAGGGAAGGGAAGGGAAGGGAAGGGAAGGGAAGGGAAGGGAAGGGAAGGGAAGGGAAGAAGAAAAGGCATTGATATGGCTTTTTGTTTGTTTCTACCATGGTCCCTTAAACATATAAAAGAGAATTGGCTTCTATGGATACACAGGAAAACTCTTAAACTTTCCTCTTTCCAGGGAAGCAAGCAGGTGACTTTTGAGCACTTAAAGCTGCTTCTGTTACTCTGGGGTCAAGGTGCCAGAAAAATAACAGCACTTCAGAGAAACTCCAGTTTTAGTTTAAGTTCTGAGAAGGGCAATAGGAATGAAGTTGTTTTAGGTTTGAACATCAAACAGCATTAAGATGACCTCTTACATAAAACATACACAACACCTTTTTTCATTCTGTTCAAAAGTGGATCTGGATGAAAGGTTGGACACAAAAATTCAGGGGAGATCCTTGATTCTCACTGCATACTGTAATTTTTCACACGGTGCTTTTTATTTATTTATTTTCATTCATAACATTGATGAAACCCAAATTTTAAACTGAATTACATGAGGTTTTCATTTTTATTTTAAAAAAAGCCTTGCTTAAAAGAAAAAAAAAAAAAAGTTTATTCTCAATAATCTGAAATGCCTATAGTCGGTCAAAAATTATTTTGAGTTGAACAATTCCATTTGTTCAACTCGAAGGGCATATTTTCTTTTTTATTTTCCCACTGTGTTATATATGTCCAACAAAAACTCTTTTGATTCATATCAGTAAGCTGCAACTTCTTTTTCTTCAGTTCTAGCTAAGCTGTTTACTATTTGGACTTTACATATTTGCTCTCCTTCAATTAATTAATTTACTCCTGAATTTCAGTGAGATCCTGAGACTTTCCTGCCTGCACTAGGCAATGCAGAGTGTTTTGTTACTTGAAATGTCCTTTTGCATAGGCGCAGTGTATTTCATTTATCAGATAGAGGTGTCACAGCTTGGTGTCAGCAAGTAACACCAATGTATCAGCAACTAACAGAAGTCTGTGTTTTTCTGCTTAATGTTTTTACAAAGGATTTTTGCTTCTAAATAGACCATGAACAGTTTTATGTTTTCAACATAAAACAAACAAAGAAAAACCAACAAAACAAGATTGTTTAAGAATGGAAAGCAACACTTTTAGAAATTATTTTTCAAATGAGATGAACATTTCCCATAACCATTCTCGCTTTGAGCAAAAAGTCAATTTCCATTGAAAGGAAAAATGTTCTGAGCAGCCTCAGATGACTGCATTTCACTGATGTGTGAAGCAAATGCTTGGGAGATGTCACATCCACAAAGCTCTACCAGATCCATGGGAAAAGCAACTGCTCAATAGACAGCAGGTGCAAATGTTTAATATGATTATATTACTGTATTACTGTATATTACTGTCTTCTCCTTGTTAACAGTGAAAGCCATTTCTGAGAAATGCACACCTATATTTGAAAACTGCTGGGCTCAGATCATACTGGGACTGTGTAGAAATAGAATGTTTCCATTTGCCCAAACTGGGCTCCTCAGTTCAATTAAGGCAGGGATCTCCTAGGAGTCCAGTGGAGGGCCACAAAGATGATGAAGGGTCTGGAACATCTCCTATAAGAGGAAAGGCTGAGTAACCTGGGGATGTTCAGCCTTGGGAAAAGAAGACCAAGAGGGGATCTGATCAATGTTTATAAATATCTAAAGGGAGGTGGAGGCAAATGGATGAGGCGAGGCTCTTTTCAGTGCTGTGTAGTGATAGGACGTGGAGCAATGGCCTACAACTGGGACACAGGAAGTTCCATACTAACATGTGGAAGAACTTCTTTACAGTAATGGTGACAGAGCACTGGCACAGGCTGCCCAGGGAGGTGGTAGAGTCTCCTATGGAGATATTCAAGACCCATCTGGACACTGACCTGTGCAACCTGTTGTACGGTACTGCTTTAGCAGGGGATTGGACTCAGTGATCTCTTGAGGTCCCTTCCAAACCCTTGATCCTGTGATTTAAATATTGAGAGATCTACATGAGCTGAATATATCAACAGTGATCAAGGGAGTTGAAGGGATAGATGATCTTCAATTTTAAGTGATTAATTTCAATGTAATGCAGAGTTGCATTAATTCTCCCTATATTGCCTGTCTTCACAGACCTTCACCTCCCAGTACTGAAGTCCACATCCAGCTTTACTCACAAGGGCTGTCTATTTGGGACTGGCTGCAGAGTTTCCTGCTCAGTAAAGTTTAGCACAAGCTTAAATGCTCTACTGAGGAAGAAATAAATAGCCCTACGATTTATAGAAAATCAATTGAATTTTTCTAACAGTCAGGATCAATCTTTACTATTTTACATGAAAAACATGGGAAAATTTTGTCCTTGTAGAAGAAAGTTCACTGGGATGTAGATTTTGAGACTATTTTCCTGGTTACAATATCAGTGCTTCCTGAATTCTACACTGATACAGATCTTCATGTTATTAATTTTATTATAGAGAAATTAGCTGCATTGCACTGAAAAAGAATGAACTGCTACAAACGATAAGTAAGCTGGCTTGTTTTACCGTTGAACCGTTTTGTCTGTCAGCTTAGATTAGGTCAAATTAGTTCTCATTTCAATAACTGACAAAGATCATCTTTGACAACATCAGTGACCTCACATGTCCTGGCAAGGGCACAGTTTCAAAGTCTATATAATAGAAAGAAAAGTCCTATAAATTTTGTGCAGGAGGAATATGGGTAGACCTGAGATCTTCTTGTGATATACAAGATCCTGACTGAGAGTTACATGTTTTCAGTCTTCATAACTGATTTTGAAGATGAATATATAGATAGATGGTTAGAAAGACAGCCAGAAAAAGCAAACAGGCAAGCAGTGAAGAAAGAAAGAAGTAGCAAGTTCATTACCAGCTGTTTCAAATGTGTCATTAGTCGAGAATTACAGCTGCTTAAATTGCTCTTACCATTACTAACACAAAAATGCAGGTTTTATTGTATCAAAAAATTCTATGTATGATCAGTTAAGGCTCCTCCTATCTCAGTTGCATCATTCCGTGGGACAAGATGCAGGCTGGGAGTTATGTATGCACACAGGTATTTTCTTCACTTTGGGATCAATTATTGATTTAATATACAGCCTTTAAGTTGAGCACCTGAGCTTCTTTCCTGAAATTCCTGAGTCGGAATTGTGGGAGGATTTTGCAAAGTGAAACCCACTCTCGTGTGCCCTGATGCCCTGATGGAGAGCTTCAAGAAGTTTGTGTCTGGTCTGTGGTACAAAAGCTTTTGTACCAAATCCGTTCATGAGGGGTAAATGTCATTTCCAATACAGTAAGTTGTTCAAGGAGGCAGAGGAATGCCTATCATTTCTGTTTCTCTTGACTAGACCTGACATTCATCTGGTGGTGTCAGGAATGGTTTAAGGATAGTGAAATGCATCTTCTGTCCTCCTATCATTCAGACAAACACAGTGCCAGATGAAACTTGGAACAAGAACATACCACGTAGCAGACACACTGAAAGCATACAGATATGTGTTTATCTCTCATTAAAAACACACTTTCATTTTGTTTTCACTAATGGAAGAGCTGCTGCATTCAGAATTCATAACTACTATTAATACTGGATTTTCTTATCTTCTTGTGTCCCCTCCCTTGTACTCTGTCTCATTTTTTTTAAGGAGATATGAAAGGATGGCCACTTCAGCCACTAAGCACAGCTATCTTGGGGGCAATTAAACCATTGGTGTTCAGTGCTAAATCAACATTAAACATTATAAATCTACCCAAGAATGAAGATACTGTATCTAACAGAAGCTTCAGGATCAGTTTTATATCAGTGAATTTAATCAGCAGTCATCTTCTCTTTGCTTTTCTCTGAAATATGGGAAATGAAAAATTAAAGATTTCAATTATAACTCAGAAATATTGTGGCATTTGTTAAAGGCTAATTATTTTAAAGAAGAACTAAAGATAAGGATCTACTTCCATGAATTTGTGTAAGCCTCATAATAGTTTAGCATTATGCAATGCATAATATGAAATGCAATGAAAATCCAGTATGGTTATGGAGAGATTAGCCCATTGCACTGAAGATCAGGTTTGCATGAGTTGATTTAGTTGTGCCCCTCTAATTTAATCATGTCACTTATTCCTGACACCCCAGACTACTAATTTCCCGTGTCTGACTTCTAGTTCAGATATAATTGTCAAATATCCAAGAACGCAGGTTGACAATTCTCTGCTCATAAACTATGATCTTTAATATCCCACAACCTAATGTAGAAATGCCATCTATTCTCAGTACTTGGCAGAGCCCAGATGGATGGAAATCCAATTGCATATGACTTTTGAATGGGCGTTCAAGACAAGAGTACAATGTGCTTTACCACCTCACAACTGCCATTTGATTTTTCCAAGAATCGTTTTGTAAAAATCCCCTCAAAGATGCTGCAATGTAGAGGGCTCCACATTCTTTCAATATTTTATGACTCTTTTCTTCCGTAGCTTGAGCCTTGCCTTCTACCTGCAGCACGAAATTGTGACGGTGCACCCAACCTGACTTAATGAACACGTTAGGAGGACTGAGAAAGAGGCTAATAGAAATCCTGTCATGGATTTTTCAATTACATCACAGCCATGCCTGTGATAAATGGTTCTGAGAAATTTCACCCTGCTGTAAGCTCGGTTAGCATACTTCTCACTTTACATTAGTAATATAACAGCCATATGTCTACTCTAGATTAGATGAGTACACTATATCCATAGTTAATGGAGAAAAATAGGTAATTCCTGGACTGATTCATCACAGTTGTCTTAGATATTTTTCATAGAATGCGATAACTCACTCTCTGGCAGTGCTGACTTCGATAGTAGAAGGATGATCAACTAAGAATAGACATTTAAATGCTGAATGAACACTATCATGTGAGGTGAATTGATTCTTGAAAACCACTTTACACATCCCCAGCCCAGGTGAGAAGGCACTTCCCATTATGAATACTCACATATTAGCAATTTCTTTAGCAATACACCCACTACCATGTGGCAAATAAATCTAAGAATAAACAAACTTTATTATATTCTTCCAAGCTCTGCCAGAGGAAGTCACCAGGTGAAGATTAGTGAATGATGATGGAGAACTGGAAAGAAAGCACAGTATTTAAGTTCAGTGTGATGACAAGAAAAGGGTATCACTTGGTCCACTTTCTACCATCACAGCCATTTACTAGACATTTCAAATTTATACCTAAAATAAAACTCCTGATTAAAAAAATATCTATTGATGAAAAATTGATCACAATATTTGTCGTGTCATTGGGTATTGTCTTATGTGTTAAAAACATAGACGGTGTTTACGGTGAATTTACCTTACTTCAGCTTGTTAGTTTTCATACTTTTTCTTCTGAAAGTGCACGTGGCAACTAGAAAAAAAATGTTGTCTTAACATGTAAATTATTAATTAGACTTAATTACTTTTCACATTTTGATACATTTGAAGATTCATTTCCTATTCCTCAATTAACCCATTAACCCCCCAACTACCATTTCATTAAGTAAACGGGAGGGCTGTGTAAACCAGTTAATATTTATTAACAGTGTTGTGCCAATTAGTAAAGAATATATTTTTCCTAGGCAAGGGCCAAACAGCCCTCCAGTCTTTTTTGTATACACTTGTTTTCTTTTAATTTGGCTAGTGGAAGTAGCAGGTGTTGAAGGCTAAGTGTGTATGCAATTTAAGGTTGTTCAAGTCTACTGATTAGGTGATCACTTTAGACGGAAATTCTCTCACTTGAAGGCAGGATTCCTTCATTTGTTTTTGGTCAGCTTGTAAAATGCTCCTTCGCTATTAATATAATTGCTGAACTTTGCTGCAGAACTGCGTATCGACAACATCCATTTATCCCACACAGGCACATTTTGAAACGATGATCTTCACAATAAAGGCATGTACTCAAAATATTTCATAAAAGGGCTCACTGCCTCTGACAAAGATCAAATAAAACTTGGTTGGTTGATCTGTCCATGCCTATAGGGTATTAGTGATTATAATATTGCGTTTTAATGGACTATGGGCCCAATTTACATAACATTTACATGTCATCTGCATACTCTTTATGGAATAAAAAAACCCCAGTGATTCAGACAAAAAATATCTAAGACATACAACTGCACTCTTCAAACTGATTTCTTCTTCGTTCTTCAGTTTGAAGCCTGGAGTTTTGACTTTACCTGCTCCCACTGGAACCTGCAAGCACAGCTGAATGATCACTGCTGCATCACTGCCCATATTCACAGTGGAAACACAGCCACTAAATGCACACTAGACCAAACGAGCATTTCATTTTCAAAGAAATTACATTTAAATAAAAAGGTAAATTCATTCAGATGTTCCCATTGCCAGAAATGCCTACTTAAAAAAAATATATATATTTTTTATTTTTTTTTATAATCCCTACCTGGAGAATACCTAGGCTGGACCAAAATGGACGTTTTAAAACATCATCGCCTTTGCTTTCCATTGAGGGGAAAGAAAGTGGGGAGAATTGTGGTTCAACCAAATGGCAATCTTCCTATATATTGCCAACTAGAGACAATATCTAGTAATTCTTTTGAAGTTAGAAATGTAAGGGGACCTGTTATGAGATTCCTGGAATTCATATGTCATTTAAAGCTTTGGGAAGAAATATCCAGAGCTTCTAAAATGATGATCAGTAATGTCCAATGATGACTGAGATAGCTGTCTGGGCCCCTGGAGTTCTGAGCCATGAGAGCAACCTACAGAAGCCACATAGAAGCTCTGGAAAGCTATTGTACCTCCTTTGAGCTAAAAATAAAATGGATACCTTAGGGCAATGACTGCTTTTTATGTGTTAATCAACCTGTGCATCCATAATAGCTCTGATTACAACCAGAAAGTAGAATTGTCAAGGCCAAAGGGATATCATATTAACTGAGACAAATCTTACATCCAGGATAAAAGTTCGTTCATTATACAATGATCATGAAAACAAAATAATTTCAGAGTTCTTGTAGAAGCTCAGAAATTAGGATTCTCAGCCTTCTTGATCTGTGTTTGAGATGAGAATGTTTTATATACTGCATGAATGATTGAATCCCATGTGTTGGAAAATAAAGGAAGAGAAAGAAGAGAAATAAAATGAGAAAGGTTAAAAAACAAAGAATAAAAGAGGAAAAAAAAGAGAATATAAGAAAGAAAAAAAAAAGAAAAAAAAGGAAAGAAAAAAGAAAAAAAAAAGGGGGGGGGGGGGGGGGGGAAAGGAAAGAAACAAAAATGAAAAGGAAAAATGTCAGGTCCAGTAGACAGGTCTTGCTGCTAGCCATGGGCAGGAATTGAAAGAAAATAGTCTAAGGAATGTACAGTCTTCAATAAGACATGTAAAAAATTCTCACAAAAGAATACAGGATACTGAAGTACAAGACAGTGGTTTCAGGCTCCAGCACAGAAATACAACCCTGATATTTGATTCAGACACACTTGGTTGGCTTAAATCCAAATATCAGAAGTAACTCTGAAGTAAATTTTCTTCCATAATTACCAGTTTCTTGTCAAATTCAACTCTGTGAGTTTCTACCCTGAGTCTGAGATAGAAGTAGTTCAATACTGCCTCATTGAAATCTACTTCTGTGCATTACATACCAGCAGAATCAAGCCTAGAAAGTTGATTTGGCCGGGCATGCTACTGGTTCTGACTGTATAGGGAAAGATGTTTCTGAATGACAGTTCAGCAGTTTTGTTGTTGTTGTTATTGTTTTTTTTTATTTTCAGTTGTTCCTATGACTAATTAAAGAAGTCAACCGAATAGCTTTGCTCAGATATTATCCTTTCAAGTTCTATAGTATTGGCAAAGGTTTTCCATCCAGTTCCACCCTCATAGATTTGGTTTGTATTCTTAGCTTCACCTTATCTCACTCAGAGCAAGAAATACAAACCTGGCACATCCTGTTGGTTCAGTCCCTAAAACAGACTACTCCAGTCCATCTGAAGAATCAGTGATGCTGCAGCAAACCTGGCTGCAAGGCAAGAAACAAAACGTTTCTCCTCCACATATGTTTCCTGGTGATTCCTGTAATGGTATATGTCAGGGCTATAGAACAGAGGATGCAGAAGGGTGAAGGTCCCATTAACCATCTCCTTCTTTGAGGTGAGAAGGCTCCAGTGAAAGAAATAAAGTTAACTGAGGAGCAGACAGTGGCTACAGTGGACATAACTTCTTGGAGAAGGGACAGTGGTGACTGGAGACAGGGCCATCAGTGGCAGAAGGGAATAGGGCATCCTGGAATTGGGTTGTGATTGGAAGTTGAGGAACTAGTTGTGACTCCAGCAGTCAGAATCAGCTGTGCTGATATCTCAGGATGTTTTGATTCCCACTAAACAGGAAGAGTGCAAAAGTCTGGGCAGATGCCCGTAAAACTGTAAAAACAAGGCAAAAGAAGGGTTCCTTTGTTGGAAAAGAGAGTTGAAGTACAAGTTTTGTGAACAAGAGAACCGTGGAAAGAAATGGGGGGGAAGAAGGGGAGAGAGAACAATTCCGTCACAGAAAAAGGAGATTAAAAGACACTGGAGAAAATCCTAAGAAGAAACAAAGCCAGTGTGCAGTTGGTTCTGAGAAAAAAATAAGTGGAAAGTTCTGTAGACAGAAGTAGAAACAGAAGAGGCAGCCTGGTCTGGTGGTTGATGACCCTGCACATAGCAGGGGGTTGAAGCTAGATGGTCACTGTGGTCCGTTTCAACCCAGACCATTCAATGATTCAATGATTCTTTGATTCTAAGACACAGATTGTGGTTTGCAGAGTTCATAGCAGCTCCACAAAGACGTGTGCTGCTGTGGACTTCGATGGGGAGAACTGCAAGATCGGCCACAAGAGTGGTGGAGACAACAAAAGGCTGAATCTTTTGCCAGGAGAAAGCAGACAAGATGGAAAAAAATAAACTCAGTGGGAAGAACACACCACTTGTCTCTTCCTCGGACAGGTTCTGGGCACTCTGCTTTTTCCACTTGGGTGAACTGAGACACACAAATTTACTAACGCATGACTGGGCTTGAAGAGAGACAAAAATAAAAATAAGACAGCCCCAGTCTAATTCTGGACTAGTAATTATATTCACCAGTCCATGCTTTCACTGATGTATGTATGATATTTGGGTTTTGCCATCTTTTTACACCATTGCCAATACTTGATTATTCTTATTGGTGAATGGAGGGGTGATGTTGACAACCAAGTCTCAAGTTGTTGACTCTGAAATCCTGATTAGAATATTAATTAAAGTCATTTGCACACCAATAAGCCTTTATACTTTTTTGGAAGGAGAGTGTAGGTTGTCCCCTGTTTTATGAGCAGCAGATCTGTAACAGCATTCACTGCCACCAACACGCTTGTTTCCCTGTACAAAACCAGGGCACTTGATGTAGATTTCAAAGAGCTTTTATGTAAAATCCTTCTTGACCTTGTTGCGTTGTCAACAGCAAACAACTTTTATATACAATCTCTGGTGACTTTCTTTCTATTTTCTTTATTTCTTAAAAAAAATAATGAAAACAAGACAAAAAACAACACATCAATATGTAGTGATACAAAAGGATTTTTGATAGTATAATTTTTTGACTATCAGCAAAATAGCTACCACTTCACTGCCTGTGTTATTTTTGTCTTTTTTTTTTTTTCTATTTTTTTTTCTTTTTTTCTCTTTATGAAAAGTGTTGTTTTTAATCTCCTTTTAACTGGAAAACATACTCAAGCCCTTTTTGCATCTGCTTAGCCTCCACTTCTTAATTCTTCTGTTAGTAGGCAAGGAAGAGAGGAGTGAAAAGGCAGCTACAGTTGTTCCTATAAAGAAAGTGTGTGTTTTGTAGTCAGAGCAGAAAGTGAAAGATAAGGCTCTTGGGCTCTGATCCGTTCTGCCATGAGTTAGGGGACTTCTTTTCATTCAGTTTGGTTTCGATTAAGACTGTGTATTTGTATTTCTGTGATGACTGCAACAACACCAAGCCACTCAGGTTGGTGCCTTTCAAGTGAAATGTAATGTCTGAATCAAATCCCTTGCTCCATCATGATTAATGTATGGGTCTGCTGGGTACAGCTCTGCACGTTATTTGAGCTGAACTCACATCAGTGGAACTGTGACAGTGTGGGACTCTGCCTACTGTTTTACCCCGCTCCTCTTTGGCCCCATCAATTATAATTTACATCTGTTCCTATTCCATGTGTTGTAGTTGCAGCTGCCTGAAGAAAGAAGCTCCCCTTTTTCAGTCTCCTCTGTTCATTTAATTATTGTGCTGCCTAGCCATAGTGAATCTGCTTGTATATCTTCACCAAATACTTGTAAGTTTGGTAGATAACCTCACTGCAGCTGAGGATATCTGCTCCCTGTCTTAGAAGAAGCATAAATTCAGGCAGATGGTTATAAAGTGCATCATATTCCTTCCACAACGTTGTTTTTTATAATATTAAAATGGCTATGCTAAGTTACACTCAAGGTACAACCAATCCATCAACCTTTCTCTGAAAAGGAATAATAAGAAGGAGCATATCTGATAATTCCTTCTCCTATGTTCCCAGTTTCCAGAATTTCCCATCAGGCACACCAAAAATTAATGGAAGTAAGTTCACATATATTTAGTCATCTCCACTGCTTTGATTTTGTTTGTTTTCTCCATGGGCATTACTGATATCTTGTTATAGCACCTGAAAGCTCACATCAGTCCTGCCACTTGTTCTTCAGATGAGAAAGTCTTGCATAAAGCAGAGTTCTTTGAAGAGCAATTCTAGAAAATTTGCATTCTTGTTTTGACCTGTGGTCTTTCTCTAGAAGGTGATGCAGGTAGGAGTGAAATGAATAGATGTAGAATCAATACATTTAGCATCATCTCACATGGATTTGTTGATTACCTTTCTCAGCTGTATTCTTGCCCAAGCTTTACTCTCCAGTTAAGTGACTTTACTTGTAGGATAATCCAATCCCCCCTACCTCCACCCTTTTTTTTTTTTGCCACAGTGACTCTTTCATGTAGTGCAGATCAGCTCTAATGCTCAATTTTCAGGGCTGTCCAAGTGAGTGGCTTCCATGTTCCCCTAAAAAAAAATGGAGAACAGTTCAAAACACCCCAGGCATAAAACAAATTCAAGATTGAATGTAGACCTTGACATCTCCAAGAATTAAATTCCTCTACTCATCCAGTGAGAACTAGAGACTCATCTGTGGCTCTTGCGGGAATGTAGAGAGTGGAGTGAAATTTTGACTAAAAAGTCACCATGTAGTGTACTGCAGAATGGCAATGCAACTTTGTTCCTTGAGAAAGAACCATCACAGCCCAGACCAAGATCCACCACTATTAAGAATCTACTGGAGGTCTGCAGCCCTCCTTTCCATGGCACAATCGTCATTAAATGTTTCTTTTTACATATTGCATGCCTCTGAAACGATGCACGGTTAAAATGAAGTTTGTAAAGGAGGGGGCAAATGACCTCAAATGACGAATCATTTTGTGTAGAAGGGGCCACGGTCCCGTTAATTCAAATGACATTTTGACAGTAGCATGCTGTCAGCCCAATGGTTTGACCTATACAACAACCTCTAATTATTACTAATTAAAGAATTAATTATTCATGGCAGCACGCGCTATTAGCATAGCAGAGATGTGTTGGAATATGAGTTATGCGCGGTTTATGAATCTTCAGAAAATAGATTCTTTAATAAATTAATAAAGGGGCTCTGGGGTTTCATTAAAAGGTGGCTGGAGGGGTTGCAAGCCAGTTTCCAAGGAGACCACAGGTGGTTTGCTTGGATTTTTTTTTTAGTTAAACTTGTTTGGGCCAGATGATTTCCCTCCCCCTCTCACCCTGTCCTCACTGCTCTTTCCTCAGGCAGAGAGGCGAACATTTTAATGAAACCCCTGTTGTCCTCATATCGCTTTGATCCCCGTGTGGTCTCCAACCACCAGGATGGCCAGTTGGAGGATGGTGCAGTTGGTTTTATTTCTGTTCTGTTCTGTTCTGGTTTTTTTTTTTTTGTTCTGATTGAAAGCTGTAGCCAGCTCTGCCATGAATAAACAACAGAAATGATAAAAGCACACGAGTAAAGGAAGATAGAACAAACAAAGGGGAAAATAAAGGAAATTGCATAAATTCAAATGAGAACAAGAACAGAGTTAATTACACTGCTTTCTCTCTTAAGACCAGATTAGGTGGCCGTTCTTATTTCTATTTCTATATCCATGCTTTTATCCAACAAAGTATTACTTATTCTGTACTCTGTTTCATAGATACTGTTATATCAAAAAATAGAAAGGAGAAAGTTCTTCACTTTTTTATTCCTTTTTCATTCTGCCATGACCAATGTTTCCCAAAGTTTATTTCACTCAGTAGTGAAGAAGTATCTTCCAATATGAACTAAAAAATGATATGAATAACAATGATAAAGTTTCCCAGCTTTTGCTCCAAATTCCAGAGCACGTTACAATTTTGTCTTTGGTTAAGCAAAACCTCGACAAAATAACAGCTACTTTAGAAAAAGAAAGTAAAATGTCTCTGCCCCATCTTCCAGCCTGGCATGACTTTCAGACTTCACTAGTGAAGAGCATAGCCATGAGGTGTACTGACCCTCACTGATACACGAATCCCATAAAGAACAGTGGTAGTGTTGTCAGGGGCACAGCTCCTCCATAGTCTTCCAAAGATCAGGGCTCCATAAGGTGGGTGGTGAAGTCTTGTCTCTACTCTCTTGAATGCTGGGTACAAGCTGGGAGGAGGATACTTTGCTGGGTGCAATCCACCCCAGAAATCTGCAACACCGATACTAGGACAAGATGAACAACATCCTTTGGCTGGGTAGGGAAATTGGTTTTCGGCACTGCACTTTTCAACAAGATACCACATGATTCTTACACCTTCTGACTTCAGGTTCTTGCATCACTTGTCGTAAAATTGTAACACAACTATCAGAATGCACGTGTATAGAATCATAGAATCACAGAATCATTAAGGCAAGAAAAGACCTCTCAGATCCCCAGTTCGAACCCCAGCTCACCCCCACCATGCCCACTGACCCTGTCCCTCCCTCAGTGCAACATCTCCATAGTTTTTAAACACCCCCAGGGATGGTGACTCCACCACCTCCCTGGACAGTATTTGACTTTCAGATCCTAGTTGATGACAAGTTTATCTTAGCTCTTACTGAGTTATTCCAATGAGTGGCAATTGTGGGTGTTATGCATAGTACTCAGAGGCTGAAATAATGGACTGAGGCTCTACTTTTCTACGCACTGTGTGTACATATGAACTAGATCACATTACAACCTTGCAGCAGTTGTATAAACTTGATCTCTGTGATTGTGTTGCTGATTGACAGCCGGAGCCCATTCCTGTTGAAAACAGATCTTTTCAAAGAGTGTGGCTGATCCCTAGCAGTTAACCTGTTAAGTAAAAAAATGCTAAGTTCAATAGCCTAAATGTCTAGATAAAACTTTGTTCTTGGAGAAGGTCAGTTCTCAATTGTAAATTTCACAAAGAAAAGTATCGTGCCTCATGCTACATCTTCGGAGACAACCATTTAAATCTAGCAGTAAGTTGTGTAGCCAAATCAAAAAGATGATACATTCAGATGGTGATATCAATAGCCAAGTGACAATATCAATACAAGTAAGATCATTGTCTCAGTACTAATACCAAGTTCTCCATCAGCTAGGACTTCATGTTTGCTTGAAGAAGCAAAATCCTATATCTGGATACTGTTTCCCAGATGGGAATAAGAGGTGTCGGAGAAAGGAAGTGTCTCTTCTTTTGTCACCCTGGGGGAAAAGACAAAGGGGGAAGGCATTTGGTTTCAAATGAAATTGCATACTGAAATATCTATTCAAATATAAGCTGGATAATTCTTGTTTTCCTATATGGATTAAGACCTTGTCCTGAACAAAATATCTCTTTGGAGTTCTTTATACTAATTTTGCTCTCGGCAAGTTTAGAAATAAGCTCAGGATATAATCCATCATTGAGTTCCTAATCCAAATTGGGATTTAAAATATGAAAAGAAGTCTCAGTTCAATGCAGGCATGGAAGATGCTGCTACGCTAATCACCTCAAGTTTTAATGAAGTCTTAAGAAAACTGACTCAGAAGATTCTCAGCTTTGCAGAAAACTCAGCCAATTTCATTTAAATGTCTGAAAAATAATTTATACACTTAACTTTTGGCACAGAGGTTTGAAAACCCAATTGGTTTGGGCAATATGACACACACACAAAAAAATGGCATTACCTTTTCCTATCTATAACAGTTAACTAGAGCCATGTCATTGGCTGAGAGGTTTTTCTGAGCCAATGCAGCTACGGATTGGATTTAGTGGGTTTGTCTCTAGCAAGACCCAGACCTACACTCCTATAGTTCACTCACCTACCTCTGGATACAAAGATTAGGGTGCTGCATGCTGGTGAGAATTTCCTATAATCCTTTTGCTCAATCCAATTTATGTAACTGAAATAAATGAATTGAAAAGAATAATGAATAGTGAAGAAGGTTTGAATGAGTTTCTTTTTTTGGGAGGAAGAAAGTAGTTTGAGCTGACCCGGCTTTTATAACATTAATGAGACATTTGAAAAAATGCACAGTTTTGTAAAGATTTTCTACAAAGCAAACTACTTACAGGAAACACTCCTCCCACTTCAAGGTCATAATTAAACACAGTTTCCTTCTGCATTTCTGAATGGAGAAATATACATACCTATAAAGCTGCAGACATATGCAGATGGGGGATATAAGCATACGTATGTTCTTATTTTGATCTATTTAAGGAAAATATCAATTTTTTTTTAAAGCCACAGGACCAGCAAAATATTTCATTTCTTTCTCAATTCATGAATGATTCTTCTTTCTTACACTGAGCTCTTCACCTGTATTTAAGATACCTTTACCTCCTATCAGTAACACTTTCATAGGCTGTCAGGGATAAATTCCATGCTGCATGATGTCTGTTCTAGTAGAGGTGCCTTTTCCGCCTCCATAGCTGAAAAAGATCTCTGGGATTTTCAGGCCCAGATTTCAAAGTTTCACAGTGAACCTCAGTATGTTTGTCCCTTTCCTCTAGATTTCTGCCCTAGGAGTATTTAGCTCTGGTTTCATCAGGTCTTCTTGGTCAAGCTTCTCTGATGGAGAAAGATATTCCATTTGCTTCCTTGTGCCTGTTGTGCTTTGCTGATCAGTTTGCACCTAGATGTTTGAAAAATGTATTTGAACCAAGAGTGTTAAGAAACTCTGAATTGTGAGCATCTTTTCCCTGAACTGGCTGGCTATTTTTGTTTATTTATGTATTTATTTTTATTACAGCGTGATGAAAATTGTATTTCTGTTGCTTGAAGAGGTTTGGCATTCTGATATTTAGGTACATTAGCCTCAATATGTCAACTCAGGGGAGTTAGGTTCTGGGATCAGGGTAAATCTCATCACTTTCTACAACTGCCTGAAAGGAGGGTGTGATAAGGTGGGGGTTGGCCTCTTTTCACACATCAGAGTAGATTCAGGTGATGTTATGAACAATTTCTTCTCCAAAAGAGCAGTCAGGTACTGGAATGGGCTGCCCAGGGAGGTGGTGGAGTCACCAAACCTGGAGGTGTTCGAGAAACATTTATGTGTTGTGTTAAGGAACGTAATTTAGTGGGGAAATATTGACAGTATGTGGACATTTGAACTTGGATGATCTTGGAGGTTTTTTCCAACCTATGATTCTATGATTCTGATTCAACATTTTCTACAGAATTTTTAGCTGTTCACTAGATTTGCTTTAATGGCAAAGGTCTTAAGAGTTCTGTAATCTCCAAAATGGGGCAGACAGAATTAAACTTGCCCCAAATATAAGATGCAATTATAAAGGCAGTGAGGCAGTGGCACAAGCTGCCCAGAGAGCTGTGGGTGCCCCAGTCCAGGCAGTGTCCAAGGCTATGGATGGGGCGGTGGGCAGCCTGGTCTATGGGAGATGCCCTGTCCATGGCAGGGGTTGGAGCTGGGTGGGCTTTAAGGTCCCCTCCAACACAAACCATCCTGTGATTTTATGTCTCAGCTTTAACTGAAAAACAATCATCCAAACAGTTCTATTAACAAAGTGACAATGTTACTCGTTTAACAATGATCTGGACCAGAACGTGCAATCAGGAGAAATAAATGGATATCCAAACGCTGAATTTAATTATGAACACAAATGGATGTTTACTAATATATATTGAAAGAGCAGTTTTCACTCTAGGAAAATATTATCAAACCCTATGGGCATCCATTCCCCAGTTTTCTTATTTATTTATTTATTTATTTATTTATTTATTTTAATGAGCTCAGGAAAGATTAAAGCCCTAATTAAACACATATTTTATTTCTGTATTTAGAGTTCTGTTTTGTTTTTTAAACTGCATCCTTTTAATGTAAAACTGACATTCTGGCATTGCTCATATGCCCAGAAGAATTAGATAATCAGCAACAGTTTACAATAAGAGTGTGCCAAAACAGCATAGGAAGTTCAGTAAGAAGTGTGTTTTCCTTCACTAATTTAGGAGAGATCAGATTTTCTTCTGTGTTTGAGGCTTTATTCTGCAAGTCAGAATCTGGGCTGCAAATCTGCTGTGCTTTGAACGCATTTGTTTGAATTGCAGTCAAAACTGGGAGATGTTGTGCTAGGAGTTGACAGACACAGATTTAAAACAAAAAAGAAAAAAGCCCTAAAAGTCCCTAATCTAGACAAGACAGTGATGCCAAATGCAGACAACTATATTCAAACTAATAATTGAGCTGGAACACAGCTATTCGAACTCCAGACGTCTGTGGTGTTGGTGTCTCACATGCGGGTATTTTAGATCACATTTCAGTCAAAGATTAAATCAATTCACTCAGTAGAGGGTGAAGAGTGATGTGATGAATCCTGAAGGAAGCATGTAGATTCAAACAGCTGAACTGCTCTCCCAAATCTGCTAAATAGCATGCCTTGATCTCCACTGATGGGAATGGGGGCACTCAGTGCACACGGAAACACCTGTAGGTGATTAAATTTATGGTGTTAGAAACCAACACCCTCAGTTTTGTGCTGCTGCATGAAAATAAGTTAAAAGAGGGCTCTGGTAAGTAGCTGAGCTATAGATGTGTATTCGTGTGGCTAATGGAGTTAGCTGAAATTCATCCCACTCTTCCTGCCCCAAGTACCATCATGTCTGACTCTTGAGTGGTTAAAATAGACAACATCCAAAATTCATGGCAAGTATAACTGAACTGTAAATGTGGAATGGAATAGAATTGTTGCCTGTAAATAAACAACAGGGAAGGAAACAAGTTTCTGAACAGAAATATTCGTGTTCTCGTTAAAATGACATGGTTTGCATTGATGACATATAGAGAAGGATTCTGATGTTTGTTTGGATGAAGTTCTGGAGCAGCCTAACCTTACACCGAAAACCAGCAGACAAAGCTCATAGCAGAGAGCGGCTGTGAGGTTTCCTGACAGTGCTGTGAGCAGTAATGAGGGATGAAAAAATTGGAACAGGCTGTTAAAGCATGGGCACAGGCTGCCCAGGGAGGTGGTGCAGTCATCCCTGGAGGTGTTCCAGAGCCATGGAGATGAGGAACGTGGTCGGTGAGCATGGGCTGGGGTGGAGTTGGTGATCTTAGAGGTCTTATTGATTCTGAGATTCCATGACCTATGATGAACAATACGATCTCTTGAGATTATGATTCTAAACAAGAGCTGACGCTAACAGTAGGCCCATGGTTGAAGTACTACTGTTTATTTTGCATATTATTCATACTGTTGTGGTGGCTAACCAGGAAGGACTCCTTTACATTCCTTGCTACATGTAAAATCTACAAAATAACCATAACTTCTCCAAAGACTTTACAACTCACCGTTTTGGCTCACATCTGATACCACAGAGGATGACTTACTTTCCTGAAAAACATACAGTCTTTCTATAAATGGATGCGGAGCACAACATGAATATCTGAAAGAACTTCAATGCCTGGAAATTATCTACATTGCAATTTAAATGGGTTAGCTGCCAGGAATTTCCAGATAGATATGTAAGTTCTCACTTTTTCACAATCATGTAATTACCATAAAAACCAACAAAGTTTGTCCTCCACATAAAAAATAGACAGGAGAGATTCATCATGTCAAATATTTCTTTTCTGGACTGCTATTGACTAGTATGCTGTGCATGCAATAGTAGAGGCAAGAGATTGGAAGCAAGAAAATTACTGTTACTAAAATTGATTTCTAAATGAAAGTACAAAGCTGATTCTTTTATCATGAACACTATTTTACCCAAATAGTTTAAACTACTTTGGTAGGAGCACCTCTATCACCAGACCAGCTACCACACAAGAACATCTGGATGTGCCTAAGCTAAAGCCAGCAGTGATACAGATCATCAGGTATACATTAGGATAGGTCAACTGACTCCAGCACTGCTATAGGTGACTCATACCAGCTAAGCATCCACAGTCCTAAACCTGATAATAAAGACTTTCATCTGATCTTGTTGACTTGACTGAAAACATAGCCTAATTCAGCCAGTTTAAATCTAAATTAACTTTGCAAAATGAGATTTATAGCTGGCAAGGGCTAAGAGATTTGCTTTCTGTTCCAGTTGAGTTTGATTTTCCCATGATGCTGTGACTATTGTTGCACTAAGAATGCTGTTTATATGTGAGCATAATCTGTGTTTCCATCCATACCCTGATTCCTTCCTGCTTAGTGAAACACCATTTCCTAAGGAGGATGTGAAGACGTAATAGTCAAAAGTTTATGGCATTTTTTTGAAGGTTGACAGGTATTGGTGGTGCTGGTATTTAAGAAAATGAATTTTAATCCAAATTATTTGATATTTTTCCTTTAAAATAGAACTTGCATTGTGTAGTCTATCAGCTCCCCTATAAGATCCTTCAGAAAAGGTTAAAAGAGTCTGAACAAACCAAGGGTTTACGTCTTTCAGTCATTACCTTTCCCCCTAGCTCCGTGTTTTATTATGGCTTGATTTAGCATAGGAACATGTATGCTTGTATGGGTGAAGAAACGGAAGAGGCAAAAGGACAAGGTCAAAGAGAAGAAAAAGACAGCAAAAAAAGAGTGAGGACTGTATGTACAAAATAAAAACATGGAGTTTACTTTGCTGGTGCCCACAAATGAACAAAACATCAGAAAAAAAAGAGTCCAAGATATTGGACAGCCCCGTGCAAATTTTGTCTCAGCTTCTTCATCTGGTAGCTGAAGCTAATGATAGTTTGCTGTTGTTTATTTTTTCCATATAGTGACTTTGAAAAGATAAAAATTATTTTACTATACCTGTGACAGGGTTTCATCTCATGCCCCAGATATGTAACCTGTCCCTGGGCAGAAACAGAGGTGAGCAGCATACTTGCTTTGGTTTTCAGAGTGCTTGCTTGCATTTTGCAAGTCAATATTATTATTTGGTTGATTTCTTTTTTCTCCTGGAGAGCTTTATCATGACCACTGTTCATTTTAACCACGTGCTCTTTCAGGAAAGGGAAGTTGAGGATAAGAGATGAGGTATTTTAGAAGTCAATTTGTTATAATTTTTTCTTTAATTAATAAATGGGAAACTTCCTATTTTCTCTGAGGGACTTGGATCAAATTCTTAAACCTTTCTCTGTATTTACTATTTCCTTCCTTCCATCACCCCTGTGCTAATCCTGGTGGGTGATCTCTCTTTTTGTCATGCTGCCATAGGTTTATGGAATCATCAGACATGCCCCAAATGCTTTCCTCTCCCACCTTCCAGTAATCTCAAACACTGATAGGATTTCACACAGGCTTTTCCAAGAGATGTCTTCAAGTAGTGCTGGATTTCAGACATGCTGTGAAGGCTTTTTCCTGCCTTTCAGGGTGGAACATACTCAATCCCTTCTATTTTTATGATGTGCCGTTGTCCCTTTCAAATCCTGCTGAAGGATCTCAGTGCATGGCACAGCTCCCCTGAATGAGCCTGTTGTCTGAGGGGCAGAGACAATGGTCCTTATTTAATGAGATTAGTTACAATAGGAAAAACAGCTAAAGGAAAAAAAGAAAAAAAAAAAAAAAAAAAAGAGAAAAGGAAAAAAAAAAAAAAAGAGGCAGTTATAGCAATTGGACTGACTGTTAAACCAGTCTTTTATGCAAGTTTGGCACCAGCCGTACCTTTTCCTGGACATTTGCCAACATCCTTCACAGTTTAGACTCAGTCGTTGGTTTGTTTTTGTTGTTACAATTTCCGCTCGGCTTTACAGTTGCATGGCCTATGGTGTAATTCATTTCCGCTGTGAAAATGCTCCAGTATATTAACACTTCTGCCTGCTTGTAACTTGATCAAAGACAACGTATCTGCTTTAATTCACTCTTAGGAGTGATTTTTTTTTTATTTTTTTTTTTAAAGTATTATACGTTTATTGCACTTTGTGCCTCCGTTGAAAATGGGAAGCTTGTTTTCAGCAGAGAACCAACAGCAATTGCACTTACACCATGCTCAGATATGTTTGAATGACTCTAAATATAGCTGGGGGACACATCACAAAGATATCTTGGTGGTCACTTCATGGACACAAGTCCCGTTCAGAAGGTGACTTTTGTACATCTAAGTAGTTGTCCATGATACCGCTTGGACAGGTAAGGCAATACTTAGCAGAACATCTTCTGCAGATGGACTGGTGGAGCACCTTCTGCTGACATATGTCCTTTTACTTCATTTTCTTGGAGAAGACAGGCTATGGATCTTGGGGCTCAGTACTCAGGAGCTTCCTCTCTGAAATTGGACATGGACAGATCCACAACAGTGAACAACAGTTTATGTGTTCACTTGACATCTCAGGTTGGAAGACAGTAAACTCAGTTAAGAAAACCCCAAAATAAAATAAACCAAACAGAGCATCTTTAAAGACTGTTCAATGGGATAATTCTAAGTTTTAACAGTTCAAGGGTGAAAGTTGTTTACGTATGTCTACTTACTAAAACAGAGTTTTTAATGAAGTGATATGGTGTTGTAGCTTACTTTCCCAACCAGAATTGTTTGTCAGACCACAAAATCACTTAGGGTTTAACACCAAAAAATCAGCAACAAAATCTGACTATTGTTTTCTGATGGACTTTGTAATACCTTCTTCCTTCCTCCTACCTACACTCTGCCAGCATAAATTTAAACTTCATCTCACGCTCAGACACAGATAATAGTAATTGTTGGCTGTTATTCTCTACTACCACATCAACAACTCCCCACCAAGCAGCTCAGGAGGTTTTTCTCTCTCTAGATACACTTTACAGACTGTAAGGCCTAGGCTGCCCAGCTCTGAGGCCAAGAAGCTATGAAAGGTAGACAAGGATCTGTATAGTGTTCTAGGGGATGTGACAGACAGAATCATGCTGAGTTCAGATTGATCACTGGATAACTGCTAGGTCTTATTACTGGGTGCTTTTTAAAAGCTCACAAATTGGCCAAATCGTGAAAAGTTTTCATTTGAACAGCATCCCTGATCTTGTTTTAGGTAACTCCTCAAGCAGGACTAATGGAGTGTCATGTGGATTCTTCAAGCTTATTCTTCGAAACAGTAAGATCCTTTAGTACAAACATTTCAGAAGAGGAAAAAAAAAATCAATCCTAACAAAATGAAAACAGCTGGATGTAAACTCTCAACAAAGATTTTTTTTTTCTAGTCAAATGTCTTAGCTTTGGCAAATTTAGAAGCGAATAAAAATAAATTTTTATATTAGAGGCAATCTGAAATGGTTGCCAGCCATTTCTGTCCTAAAGCATAAAAAATAACTGTCTGATTCTTATTCACCCAAATTAAGCAGTGCTTCATATTAAAATATTTTACTGGAGATACAGTCAGAATTAGATATTGCTTTTCTTAGGTGGGAAGTCTGCCACTAAACATACAGGTAATCTCAAACACAATGTTTTGGTCAATCAAATTGTGTTTCAGACTTTGGTTTATGTTTTGTTCTTGTTTTTATGGGTGGCATCAAATGGTATGATCACTCTATAACTTGACAACAGCATAGTTTAAACCAATGCAGAAAGGCAAAATTCAGATGTGATGACTATTCAGTGAAAATTAATTCATCCTACAATGAAAACTGCAGTGTGAGGAATAATTCACAAGACAGAAAGCCCTGGAAGTGTCTGTAATCCAGCTATAACTACTATCTTTGTTAAATAGGCTGCAGCTGGTCCTCCAAGCCATATTGCTTTTATAATGTTTGATAGTAACTCTTAAATGATGTATTCAAACATGCTATTTTCATTGGCATTAATCACTATTATAGTATCTAAGCTCATGAGAGGAGTGAACAGTCAAGATTACTAACTAGCTGACAAAACAAAATAGAAGGAGTGAGTCGTAGTGCCTACTCCAGGTATCTACATCACAACTACCTCTTTTTTTAACTTTATACAAAATCAATTCCTGGCAATTATGGATGATCCACAGGCTTAATAGTTATTTCTCTCTTGATTACAAATGCATTAAGAATGTCTGGATAAATGTCAAGAGTCACAGTAGACACTCTGCATGCACTATTAACTCGCCAAGGTTCTTATAAAACTTTTGAGTTCTAAAATGGCCACGATTGCTGGCATTTCTGCTTAGTTCGGTGGTAGAGAGAAATTTGCCTATAAAGTAGACATAGAAGTTGGATTGGGAGCAAATTTGTGGACTGAACTTAAGTCATGCTGTCATATTTACAGATCACAAAATACAGGTTGAAATGAGCCACAGCGGACAGAAGAGTCCTGTTACCCCAATTGGATCTGCTCCGACAGCGGTTAGTAATGGTGTGTAGTGACCAAGGGGAAAAGCTGGGGCGGATAGGATCTAGATACTAAAGAAAGAATAGAAACATAGGCTAAGGAGACAAAAATTACCATTCATTTCATCATTTCTTTTAAGTGCAGAAAAAAATTCAAGGGGACTTCTACAGACAAATAAATGGCTCACAATAGCTGGTTATGAAGTATACATAATCAAACTTTTGACCAAGATGTGTAAATATTTCACTTCTATTTTGCATGAAATGCTGTTATGTATTTTGGCAGAATCAGTTATAAGGCTTGGGAAAAAATAATAAAAATGGAAAACTTTTTTGTTTAGAAAGTATGATCTCGATAATTATATGATAGTTATATATGACGTATCATATTATATGGTAATTATTATACCTTAATAATTATACAAATTACATGATAAGTTTTTCATCTTTGATTTTTCTCAAATATTCTCATTAACATGTTTTAATGGGTTCTGAGTAAATTCTTTTTAATTTAATTTATTATTAAGAATAATTAATTGTTATTATTAATTTAACATCTAAGTTTTAAGAGAAGCTTGCATTTTTTTTCTTGTAATGCTGAGTCTTGCTGGAGGGAAAGCTGAGAACCAGTAAAATCGCGTTCACCTTTGTGAATAACACCTAATTTTGATAGAAAGACTTCTCAAGTTCTGAAGTCAATAAGAATGAGAGTCTTTTTTCCGATAGATTTAATTGCTCCTCAGATTAAGTCTTCTCCTTAAGCAAATCTTTTTCATATTTTCCAGGTTCCCTGGAAATTAAATAATTTTAAACTTGTTTGTTCAGAGGCTTCAAAATAGAGCTAGGGAAGATACAGTAAGTACAAATAAACTCTCAAACAAACAGAATTTTTACTTGGCAGAGTTAGACAATACCAGCCTGTACATTTTTATCCAATATAACTGAGTCTTAAAAAGCAAAAAACACTGAATCTTCCATTTTCACAAAGAATCAGAAACATTTTGATGCTGAGGACAGTGGAGGCCATACGAGTTGCCAGTGCCACAAGTCTGTGCCTGAAAACCCATTATGGAAATCAGTCCCAATAAATTATTTGCTTTGACTTTTCTCATCTCGTAGGCAGTAACTGTTCATTGTCCAACTAATAAAAGACACAGAGATAGAGGTATTTAGAAAGCCCTTAATAACCAGTAATTAGCTTTCTATTTCCTGTTATAAAAATTGAACACACTGAAGAACTGAGTCATTTGTATCGTTTTCAAGGAAGGAATTGTCATTTCTTGTCATGGATCCTCCCAGTTAATTTTAGCATCCAAACTCTAATTGATGGCCAGGATTATCATCATCATGGAAGCCAAGAGGATGTAGGAAATGGGAGGAGGAAACGCAGATGCTTCTAGTTTTGTTTAAAATTATGAGTTACACACAAAGGGGAAAAATATGGGAGAATGATAATTCCTCAAAGAGGCAGCTATCCACCCTCAACTTTGGCAAGCAAGCAAATCATTAATAACAACAACAAGGGAAGTATTCATTGTTGTGGTGCAATGTAGCTTAGTGACTCTGTGCTTTGTGGAGAGAGAGACTAATCTTGAAAAAAAGCACAACACAAAACACTTCTAATATTTCCTTCTTCCATAGTAGAAACCATCTGAAATTAATGAGTCTTATTAATGTAAATTGCACCACACTGTCAGACATAAATATCCCAATACCAAAGGGGCCCATTACCATTAACATCAGAAATGATCAACAAATAAAACTGTTAATGCCACAATATTTACTGGACAAATTGACTACACTCCAAGATAGGCTTATGATCGTGTCTTGCTGTTCGATTTCATTTCACTGCAAGATGCACTAATGCATGTTGTTATGTGCAGCTGTGGCCACTTTCCATAAAAAATATCTGTTTTCTATTGGGAGGTGTAGAGCTTGACTTAATCACTATTATTCTCTCACCCCTGTGAAAACATATTTCAGCATTTTTGTCTCTTCAAGTTGTATAGAAAAAATGTTAGGTTTTTATTAAAAAGGATAGACGA
This sequence comes from Alectoris magna, assembly GCA_030625065.1. Taxonomy (NCBI): domain Eukaryota; kingdom Metazoa; phylum Chordata; class Aves; order Galliformes; family Phasianidae; genus Alectoris; species Alectoris magna. The sequence continues at coordinate 109,960,759 of CM060562.1, read as the reverse complement.
AAGCTTGAAAATTGATTCTCGAGAGAAAAATAATAGTAACAACAACAAAAAAAAACAACCCAAACAACAACAAACAGACTAATGATTTAAGTCAATCACAAACAGATGTTCTCCTAGAGAGCTAATCAATTTTTTTCTATGACTTTTGTTCTATCTGAAAGGCAAAACACGGCTGCCCACGAGTAAAATCTCGGATTTTTTTACTGATGTTCTCTCAAACTTTGAATTTTCAGAAGGTACCAAATTTGCAGCAGGAAAGCTTCAATTTATAATCAATAAAAAGCAAGGAAATCAATTTTCAATTATAACATGAATGAATGGAAATGAGAAAGCTCAAAGAAACACGTTCCACATTCTGTGAAAAAAAAACCAAAGACACCGATTTTAAATATTTTCCTTAATTTTTTCTCTGGTTTTCAATAGTTGAATTTCAGTGTACAGAATTTACTTTAGAACTTCAAGACATGGTCCCTCCTAACAAGACCATCATGTAGGAGTACGGCATGCTTCTCTCTTGGACATTTGTACAGCAGTTAGTTATGTAGCGTCCAGGTTTATGTCTGGAGACATTAAGCTCTCCCACCATAAATATATTATTGGCATCCACAGAAGTAGTACGATAATCTATATGAGCTCTTAAAGAGGTGATATGGTAGAAGTTAAAGAATAAAAAGGGAAGTAAAAATTGCTGGGTTCTAATTCATTCTTTCCAGCAGATTTTTATGAACGGTGATTCTTATTCAAACACTGTAGTACTGTGGATAATTCCTAAAATTGGACCACTGAGTATGAAACATGGAAAACGGTACTTCTCTTTCTCTTTTTCTGGTAAATTTAGGTAGTTTTCCATTTGGGACCCTGACTGACAATCATCACAGTTTACTGCATTTAACTATTCCCCAGTGCCAGGTATGGAAACAAAGAATGTGCATTCCCCTATAAGGCAGAGCTTCTTACACCTAGGCAGTTTGGAAAGAAGCACTGACCTCACCTAACATTTGGTTTTACATACCTAATTCCCACTGACTTTTATAGGGCTTTGGATGCTCTAACCTCCATTTGCAAACCCCAGGTGTGAGGGTGGGAGTTGTGTCTTTATTATTGAAATGCCGGGCATACACTCTAAATAAATCATCTATGCTCTTTTAACAGTTGGAAGAGGAGGATGTACACCTCCAGAAGGCAACTTATCCCATCTGGAGACAGATGTCTATGAGATACAGAATAATTTTTCCTCCTCCTTGCAGCTGCTTAAGGAGATTTTTTTTAATACTGTATGCCGAACTTTTAGATGAACGGTGATTAATTCCAGACATCAAATATTACATCATCCCTAGCAAGACTTTGACCTTCTAGCTATCTATTAAGAAAAACATGCAGCTGAAGAAAAATCAACCAAGATCCCATTATGTAAAACAGCCAAACAGAAAGTCTCTTTTTCTGATCTTCATGTCAATACATATTTGTTGTGTCCACTAAAAACTCAAATACCTTAATTTTCAGTGAGACACATCTAAGCAAAGGGGAAGTAGATCCTTTAGAGGTACATTTGGAACTTCCTAAGCCTCATGGATCAAGGGGACCCTTCTTGGACTTTGAGACTAACCAACACAACACTGCTTGTATCCATACAGCTATTCTCTCTCACTCCCAAATGCAAAGGGCTTGATATGGAGTACTTCCCTTCTGTTCCCCAAATCTGGGGGAAATTTCCTGGGAAAATGTAGGTTTTCCTAACCCAGTGGCTGTACTAACAATTTAATTGTAGGAAAAACCAGTGCCAGTCATCTGCTGTGCCAAATGTACTAGCTCAACAGAAACTAAAGCAGCATCAAATGACTCATCCGTAAGCAGTAGAATCAACAAAGCTTTGCCATATTTATTAGCATAGTGATCCACAGCCAGAGGTGAAAGTACTGCTTGACATAGCTCTGCCAGCACGACAGAGTGTTCCCAGGCATCATCCTACACGTGCTTGATTGTGTACTACAAATGTTGCCTTTTTCACTGCATAGGCCTCTGTATGATTCAAATTAATAACAATCATTGTGTTTTTCTGGTGTTTTCTCCTCTTCATTTTAAAGAACTTAGACAGTTGTATGCCTGGTGTAATTAGTATGGTGTAATTAGTGAAGGTCAGAGTAAAAGCCTGAAGTGGACACAGCATCAAACTCAACTGGTGGGATCCCCATTTGACATCAGTTGACCTAGTTTTGCTGAAGTCAGTAGAACCAGCAACAGTTGAAGGTTTCACTCATTTTTCCTAATTATTTCTGCTTTAATCAGTATCCCATTCTTTTTTTAAGGACCGTCACTGCTTGGAGCTGCCCAGGAAATGCCAATATTCTCCCAAACAATGAGTGTAATAAAGTGATTGATATATTCTCTCCTGATATATGGTAAGACACTACATTGATGTGATCTGACAGGGCTGGAAAGGAGACAAGCATGAAATGTTATGTGCTGCCCTAAATGTAGGCACTGTGGTAAAAGTGCTGGCTTTTCCAGATCATTCAGCCAGTTAATCTTGGTACAATGAAAAGGTATCACTAAACAAATCAGATACTTGGAAGTTCATGAGAACAGTTGACACTGAAGCTAAAAACAAATACTCCTAAAGAGCAGAATCATAGAATCACAGAATGGCCCGTGTTGGAAGGGACCTCAAGGATCATGAATCTCCAGCCCCCCCGCCACAGGCAGGGCCACCAACCTCCACATTTAATACCAGCCCAGGCCGCCCAGGGCTAGGAAAAAAAAAAAAGAAAAAAAAAGAAAAAAGGTTCATCCATAGTTATGAAAAATAAAAACACAGGTTGAAACTCTGGTTTGGAAAGTCTGTAAGGTCTGCATTCCCAGAAGACAGGAAGATATATGCAAGAAACAAATAGAATTTAAGATATTTTTTTCTGTTTTAGTAGTCTTGAGGATCCAATTCCTGTCACTCCTCAGAAAAGCATGCTGTCAATGGGCTTATAGCTCTAATTCAATGACTTTCATTCTTAGCAAAGTATTCATCACCATTTACGTAAATGGTGCTGCCTCTGCTTTCTTTCTGGTTTCAGTTGAACCAGTTCTTTCTGATTGTTGCTTGTGTTTTGGTTTGGCTTTCATGGGGTTTTTTTTGTTTGTTTGTTTATTTTTTTCCAAGAAAGTCCCATATTCACTCCTGTGAATTCAGCTTTTCTGAATGAAACAAGACGCCATATTTATGTACATACATGTATATGTGTGCAGGCTTATATACACACATATATATGTACTGCTTAATTCTTTGCAATTAAGCTCGGTGATAATTGTTTTTGTGCCTTAGTCATAATCACTTTTTAAGCAGCAAAGCCTATTATTGCTGCAGTGTGCATTTCAGATGCCCTCCAGATTTGAGTAATTTTGGGTAATGCAGCTGTGTGTGGTAAAAAGATTTTACAGTGCCTATAAAATTTTGCCTCATGACATGTTTAGCAAGAGAATCTGTGGCACAGTGCAGCAGTTTCAGTACTTTCATTGAATACTGGATACCATTATTCTTCAAGACATGGGTGAGGAGATTTGGAGTATGGGTTGAGCTCTGTGCTCATGAGAGGTGAGAGTTTTCCTCCCGTTTAATCCATTCTGTTCACTTAACCTCTTCTCAAGTGTTTGAATATGTGAATTTGGCTCGTCTTCCTGCAAATGGCTTACACGTGGCTGTATACAAAATCATGGAATCGTAGATCATAGAGTATTCTTAGTTGGAAGGGTCATTGAGTACAACTCCTAGTCTTGCACAAATACCAGTGTTACACAAGGAACCACTAGAAAGGATGTCTGCAAAAAGAGGTGAATTCTTGTACAAATGCACACCTTTGCAAAATTAGGAGGAGACAGACCTGTTCTCCTGGAGCCTAGGGTCCCTCCTCCTGTCATGCAAGGGTTACAGCATTAGTATGTCTTTTTTTTTTCTCATCCCATTTAGTTGTCTAAATGTTATTTGCCCAAGCCTGAGCTAGGCACTCAAGGATATTTTCTCAGTCAATGAAACGAATCCTCTGAGACAGTGACTCATCTCTGCCTGACGTAGGAGCCTACTGTGAGGCAGGTAAAGAGCTCTCAGGAGGTGATAGTTGCTATACTGGTACAGACAGTGCAGACTAGATCTAGACACCCATTATTAAGCTGTCCCTTATTAAGAGGAGATGAATTCCACTATATACTATCCTAATCTGTGTCAGCTGTTTCAAGAAATAGTTGGCTGTATCACAACTGTTCTTGTCTGTTGCAGTTCTATTTCCCCCAGAAAGGTCTTTTGAGTGGGTTACAAAACTGGGTGATATTTAATTTCCTCACTGCAGAAGCCTTGGGGCTAAAGGGCACCAGCAACGCTTTTGTAGCTGCGTTGAGAGCCACCTTTTAAAGCACTTTTAGCATCTGTTTTTTCTCCAGTTTTCACCCAGGACTTCAGGAACAGGGTTACACAGCCCCTTGGTCAGTGCCAAGTAACACTGTACCAATGCAAGGACTGAATTCAGAGGTTTTGCTTCTGTCTGCAAAATGTAATATAAGCCTGCTCTCATTCAGCTAATCACAAGAAAAAACACTGTTCACAACCGGATTTTTCATTTTCATGCGTGCCAGCCTCCTAGAGGCAAATGCTGTTGATTCTGTTGTTAAAATACCTGTTGGCTAAAGCAACAAAAGAAAACCACTGTCTACCCATACAATGTCTCTATGGAAAAAAAAAAAAAAAAAAAAAAGAAAAAAAAATAATAATAAAAGCTAAATGATCTGAGAGCATTCCTTAGTGGGATTTTCTCTATCACATCCAGTTGCTGTGATGCAGAACGTTATGTTGCAGCTGTGAGTGTGCGCCACTTACAGAACTCAAGTAACTTTCCTTCTGCTCCCTCTCCATTTGCAACTCAAAGACAAGAAAAGTGTACGATACAGAGAGATAAATTTGCAACAGCAAGACTTTTAAATGACTTAGAAGCATTTAAGGTGGCACGAGTGCATGGTTCTTTTTTGGTCTTATCTCCCTTGGTGAAGACAAGAGTTGGCTAACACAAGCGTGCTGTGATCCTATCAGATGTCACAAGCTCAAGGACTATGCCTTTAGAAATAGCACAGCGTTATGTCCTAAACAAACCCACAGGCACAATTATTGAAAAGAAATGTGTTGCAATCACAGTTAATTAGTTTCAGTTAAGCTTGGATAGAAACATCCTCTGCAATGAACTTTAACCGCCACAAAACACTTCCACTGTTTCTTATTCAGATTGGATTCCCTTTGAATATCTTGCTGTACCCTTCACCCCCCGAACAGTGAACTCTTTTCTTTCTTTTTCCTGATAAGTCACTCTTCCATTGTAACTCTGTAGGCACCTGGGACAACGGAGCTCCAAGAATCAGAAAGCTCCATTTTTACTTTATTTCATTATTCTTTTCTGATTTTTCCCCCCTAGGAATTTATAATACCTTGCTGGCTGCTGCAAAAGAGGGAAAGGTGATCTAACTGCTCCAAATTCTGACCAAATTTCCTTATCACAAATACATAATTTGCAAAATTGAAACATCTTGACATTAACTTTCATCAAACATTTCATTAAAAAGAACAAAAACTCAACTGGAAAAATCTTTGACTTCTCACCAGCTGACTTGGCTATCCTTGGTCTTTTCCTCCTCCATAGCTTATACAGCAGGTGTGAAAGAATCTCTTCTGTCTCCTCCATGTGCAGCCTCTTGCATGGAAGCCAAAGGTCAGGATGAAGAAATGCTGGGAATAAAACCATCCGTATTCATTTGTTTGTTTGTTTCCCCCTCCCTTTTTTTCTTAACTTTGACTTGCTTGCTAGCCAGGTCAACTAACTGGTTATTCCCAGAGCAGGCATTAAAAAAACACAATCATCTCTGTTCTTTTTTTTTATCTTTAAAAAATTATAATATATTGATGTTTTCAAAATCATTCGTTTTCATTTTGATGATTTCAGGACTATGCTGTGCAAATAAATGTGTATACAGACAGTACATGTGCATAATGTTATTCACAAACTGACTTAAAACACAACACTGGGGTTTTTCACCCTGGGAAATGATGAGTTCAGATATTTTAATTGTTTCAAAGCATTCTTCAAATTTTTCACACACAAGTCTTAAAAGTGACACCCTCCACTGAAACACAACAAATTAAAAAATGTCAATTTTCCCTCATTTCTTCTTCACCCCAATGTAGGTCTCCCAGAGTTCAGTGATAGTACTAGAGGGAATGGCCTCAAGGTGCACCAGGGGAGGGTCAAGTTGGATATTAGGAAACATTTCTTCTTCTAAAGAGTGGTGATGTACTGGAACAGGCTGCCCAGGGAGGTGATGGAGTCACCATCCCTGGAGGTGTTCAAGAAACATTCCGATGTGGGGAAATATTGATGGTTGGTGGATGGTTGCACTGGATGATCTCAGAGGTCTTTTCCCACCCTGGTGATTCTATGAATACAAGCTGTGATTTCTCTTGCTGTCAACATATCCTTCCCCTTTTCTGGGTTAACACTGTTCCTAACTGAGATCTCAAAAAATGAAACAGGATTCCAACTGAGCCTAATGTTGAGGTGTCCTAAACTCAGCCTCCATCCCCAATAACTCCTTCTTGCCACCCTTGATGATGCAAGTGTTGAATGCCAGGCACAAAATGAGCAAAACACTCCTTCCTGACCTCAGTGACGGGGAACAGAAGTGTGCTTTTAAGGCTGCACTAGCAGCCAGTCAACAGTGCTGCTCAGGAAAGTTTGCAGACCACTGCTTTGTTGAGAAATTAAGGGAAACAGCACCATGTGCTGTGCTGTCAACACCTTGGCAGTATCAGCCTTTCCTCAATTACTTTTGCTTACAAATTACTCCTAATTTTGTTCTTTAAAGCTAGTTAAGAATAAGTGCTGGTAGGATTGATGAGGAACTAACTGCGTGATTAAGTAATTACATTTTTAAAGCTTGCCTTACACTAGGACTAATGATTTGTCACATAGTAGCAGAAACCCAAGATAATGAATGAGAAATGTTTACATGTAGTTAGTCTCTTCCAAGTCTTTTATCATACTGAAGTTGCTGACAAATATGTCTATGATTCTCAAACAAAGAAAATCCATCAACAATAATAATAATAATGGTAATAATCTCAGTAATTCGGAGAAACTTTAATCACCATGGACCATATATTATGGAATACGGTCCCATGATCAAATTTCACTTACATTAAAAAAAAAAAAGACTGAACTGGTCTTGTATAGAACAGCTTTCCATAAGCAAATGGTGGTTCCACTAAGTTCTAAAATTCTGTTGATACGCAGTGACAGAATTTTAGCAAATTAAGAATAACTTGAACTATTTGAACAGTTCCATGGTTCCTAATTTTTGTTCTAATTCTTCAGTGTCGTGCATCTGAGAGCAGGCTCTTCAAGCTGCTTATATGAAGTCCAAATGGGATTTTTTTTTCAGTTTTTCTGGAAGTAAAGGCTTCAGAAATTTCTGTAATTTTGACTGTTTCTCCACCAAATGAAACAAACAAACAACTGAAAAAGTAGAAATAATGCTTAGAAATATTGTTTCAGGATTTGATCAAATCTAGTCATTAACTCATTTCATAGTCAGCTGAATCGTAGAATCGTAGAATCATAGAATTACTCAGGTTGGAAAAGACCCTCGAGACCATCAAGTCCAACCACAACCTAACCATACTACCCTAAGTCTAACAATTCACCACTAAATCATGTCCCTAAGCACCACATCAGGTTGGAAAAGACCCTCAAGACCATCAAGTCCAACCACAACCTAACCATACTACCCTCATTCTAACAATTCACCATTAAATCATGTCCCTGAGCACCACAGCCATGAGTTAGAGTTAGATCAGAAATTTATTGTCATATACAATATGAGAGCATCTGGAGGTTTCAAAGGCTATTACACCTCAACTGAACTGGGTACCACTGCTGGTGGGCTGATCTGGAACCCTGAGAAAACAATGGAATAACTCCTAAAGGATTCTGTAAACTTTGATTCCTACTCACAATTAGAGTGGATCTCTGCCTTGAGCACTTTATCTATGAACAAAGCAGGTCAGAGAAAACAACTTGTAGTTACTACTTCTATCCTCATTGGAAAATATTAATCATATTACTCTCTGCTCTTTTATTATTTAACTCAATCTTAAGCTTTTCTTGATAAGTACATTAAATCAGCTATTGTTAGTAAGCCAACAGAATAAATTACTTATCATTTGGAGTGACTTATCAGTGGAGTCATCGACCATGGGAGTGTTTAAGAAACGTTTGGATGTATGGGGTATGATTTAGCTGGGAAGTATTGGTAATGGTTGGACTAGATGATCTTCTAGGTCTTTCCCAACCTTGATAATTCTGTGATTCTGTGATTTAGGGCTCTCTCCAATGAGCACTTTCACTCATCAACTGCAATTTCTCCCAGGGTTTTTGCTCTTGCATGATGCCGTCAAAAATGAATGTATTTCATTTGTGATCATGTCAGTTTCAAAGATTTGATTTATTAATGTATAGGCTTATAATGGATCATAGAATCACAGAACCATAGCATCTTTTGAGTTCAAAGGGACCCTTAAAGGCCACCTGGCCCAATTTCCCTGCAATGAACAGGGACACCCCTTTGGTCAGGTGATCTGAGCCCCATTCAACCTGACCTTGAATTTCTCCAGGGATGCGGCATCCACCACCTCTGTGGGCAAAAAACAGAAGCCATCACTTCTATTTTGTCATAACATTAAGTTAGGGACTTAACATATATAGAATAGCAAAATAATGCTTGGACGTACTTGATTTCTGTTTCTGTTTAGGAAGATGAAGTTGGAGGGTCAGCTATAAATCTTGCATTCTAAGCGTACTGCATAAAGAACTACAGATGGGTACGTTGTCATCATTGCTACCAGTTTAGAGCTTCAGGTCAGAAAGCTCCTATCTCTCTTGTGATAAGCTTCTTATTATGAACATCCACAATTATTTTTTTTTTCTTTGTTTCCACACAAACTTCACTTATTTCAATATCAAGGTACTGGATCTTATGTGACTAGGTGGATAATCAGGCGCTCAATAGTAAAAGACCCATAATAACTAGCTGAAAAACTACCATCCTGACCAAATTCTGTTTTGGTAACTTCATTTGTTTTCTTAGAAATCAGAAAGTATTAAGAAAACCAGCATTACTGTGTGGAAGAAATGTTGCTAATGACCAACAGCAGTAATATTGCAGCTTTTTTATTCTGGTTACATAGTGGCAGAAGCAATGATTTTAATCATTTTGTTGCTAACCGTTTGAAAGAAACTCCTTGAATAAGGAGATAAATTTCTTAAAGAGAAATTAAATCAGAATTCCTGTGCGCATTCTGCTTTTCCTCTCTATCAATATTAAAGTATGCATCAACTCTTCCTCAGTATGCAGCTATTGTCTCCCAGATATTTGGTAATATATCCATATGTGAAACAGATTTTCACTTTCTTTTCCTCTCTTTTTATATTCTAGTGATCAACTAATATCTTCTCAGTATCTTATGCATGGAAAACATTCATGAAGTACAACAAACCGGCTTTGTACATGTGAGAAAATATCAAACAAGGGAAAGACAGGAATAATTAATTAGCCATTACTGAAATGTTTGTTAATAAGGAGTTTCCTTTCTTTCTAGAACTTAAAAATATGCTGACTCAGTGACCACAGAATCCTAGAATCATGCTATTATTTGAGTTGGAAGGGACTCTTAAAGGCCATCTGTCCCACTCCCTGCACTGAACAGGGACACCCACAGCTCCATCAGTGCTCAGAGCCCATCCAGCCTGACCTTGGCTGTCTGCAGGGATGGGGCACCACTGCCTCTCTGTGCAACCTGTGCCAGTGCCTCACCACCCTTACTGTAAACAACTTCTTCCTTATATCCAGTCTAAGGATTGGATAATCTAAATCTCCCCTCTTCTAGTTTGAAACAATCTCCCCTTGTTCTGTCACAACAGACCCAGCTGAACAGTCTGTCCCCTTCTGCCTTACAGCCCGCTTTTAGAGACTGCTCTCAGGTCTCCCAGCAGCCTTCTGTTCTCCATGCTTCACAGCCCCAGCTCTCTCAGCCTGTCCTCATAGGAGGGCTATTCCATCCCTTGGATAACTTTTGTGGCCCTCCTCTGGACATGCTCCAACAGCTCCATGTCTCTCCTGTACTGAGGACTCCACATCTGGATGCAGTAATCCAAGTGAAGTCTCACCAGCACATAGCAGAGGGTCAGGATCCCCTCCCCTACCCTGCTGGCCTGTTTTGAGTGCAGGCCAGGATATGGTTGGCTTTCTGGGCTGCGAGGGCACAGTTCTGGCTTGTGTCCAGCTTACCATTCACCAAAGTGATGCTCACTTGCACCTCTGTGATGTGACTCCACATCCTGATGCAGACTGTCCAAGCATTGCAGTGATGGGGCAGAGATCCTTCTCAATCCAAGCCCTTCTTCCTGAGTTCTGAGACCTGGAAATAGTGATCACAACAGTTTGTAAGGATCTAGAATTGAGAATTATGTTGTACAGTCTTGTATACTTCACTACAAGAAGGGTCTGGAAATTGAAAACATGCTTCCTGTGCTGTCCACATTTTTAGCTGTCGCTGTGTACAATCCAGCTATTTACTGTACTGACTGACTGTTGATTCACTGGTGTCCTTACGTAGGTTGCCCCTTGCATATATAATCCTGACAATTCAATCAAGAATTCTTAATCCACGCATGATAAGATTTGGAGCAGAAAACTGGTAGTTTTTCCACTCAGGTTGAGTGAGACATGGGGGAATGGTTTTAAAGTGAGACAGGGGAGGTTTAGGTTGGATCTTAGGTGGAAGTTTTTCACCCAGAGGGTGGTGACGCACTGGAACAATACTGGTTGCCCAAGGAGGTTGTGGATGCCCCATCCCTGGAGGCATTCAAGGCCAGGCTGGATGTGGCTCTGGGCAGCCTGGTCTGGTGGTTGATGACCCTGCACATAGCAGGGGATTAAAACCAGATGGTCATTGTGGTCCTTTTCAACCCAGGCCATTCTATGATTCTATGATTCAGGGATAGAAAATTCCAATGAAAAAAAAAAAAAAAAAAAAAAAAAAAAAAAGAGAAGAAAAGAGAGAATACATGCATGTTTATGTGGTTTCCTTCAAAAGTTAGAGGGGGATCAATAAAGGGAAGAAATGAATGAAAGCCTTTTTGCAGTTAATTAGACCATGCCTAATGCTTGATCTCAGCAGTCCTATAGCAGTTAACAGAGCTGCCTCCAGACTTTTCAGAAAAACAACAAAAAATAACTATCCTTGAACTAAAAGGAGAATATGTGTTTGGATTTACATCAGAGAACTCTTGTCCCAGAGAATGGGAAGAGTCCTCTTTGCCCTAGAGCTTAGAGAGATGTATTTGGTGCTCCAGGTAAAGCTAGAAATATGGGAGTAGTGGGACCCGTGTTTCGTGCTCCGAGGACTGCCTGTCGTGGTCTTCTCACAACTCATTCATTCATTTCACATCAGAGTAAGGTATCCAACTTGGCCCAGGAAGCATCATAAGTAAGATCTGATGATTCTGATCTGTTTTGGGCTGTGATGTCCTCAAGCATCTACTCAGCATCACCATTCCAGATACTTTTCACTACTAGTGCCATGAAGTCCTTATTCATAGAATCACAGAATCATAGAATGGCTTGGATTGGAAGGAACCTCAAAGATCATCTAGTTCCACTCCCCATGTCATGAGCAGGGTTGCCAACCACTAGATCAGACACTAGATCAGGTTGCTCAGGGCCCCATCCATGACAAACTGAAGAGTTTTCTACACTAATGTTGCAATCTCAACATGAAAAAAACATTTCTAATTTACAAAACAGAGGGTGAAGGCATCAGCTGTCTATGAGATTCACTAGAAAGGCACAAGGAAGAGATTGCTTCTGATCCAAGGAACTGGTTCATAGAATGGCTGCAGTTGGAAGGGACCTCAAAGTCCATCTAGTTCCAACCCCTCCACCAACAGCAAGGCTGCCAACCAGTAAATCAGTGTCAGGAAGAGTAACAGGTATGAAGTGATTGTTCCATACAGAAAGTCACGAATATAATGAGGCACAAATCCCAGATATCCTAGTACAGAGGTTTGTTTTTCATCCTCAGACAACACTCGATCTTTCCTGTGAAAAAAAGTCTTCTTCAGCGTTGCCGGTAGGCTGAGCAAAATCCAAGTGTTAGAATAGTTTGTGCAAAACTATTGTTTTAGTCAGAAGAAAGTGTGCCACAAACCAATCATCCAACCCCCCCCCCTCCCCAAAAAAACCCAACAAACAAAGCAACAACAACAACAATAACACACACACAAAAAAGCACAAAGCAAGGAAACAAACAAAAAACCCCAAATAATCCACAGTCAAAAATGAGAAGTGCCTATACTGATAGTGTTGCAAAATGAAATAATTACTTTGGGCGTGAGGATGAAATAGATGTGCGTGTTTGTATTTTTTCTTTTTTCTCTGTTTCCTTTCTGTTCCCTTTGTGCTTTTAGAATAGTCCCCTTCCTAACAGTTACTCTTCCAAACACAAAGGACAACTAAACTGACATCAAGTAAAGTTAGTATTCTCCTGTCATTTCTCTGGACATCATCTGTGACAGCTGTGCTTGCGGTGATTCAGTCCCTCACACGTCACTGTTTTCATGTCAGCTCTCCATTTCACGTTGCAGAAATCCCTTCTGTCAGCTCCCATTCAGTTTGATAGGTCATGCTTACACCTGCAAGCTGGGGCAGTGCCTCTCTGACAGGATCTGTCACAGTACAGCAGTCACCACGCTCAGCCAAACAGCAACTTCACTCAGCAGCAAGTTTGTTATGATGACTTTTAGGATTTAAGGATTTTTTTTCTTTCTTTCTTTCTTTTTTTTTTTTTTCCTTTCACTCCACCTCCTCTCTGCCAGCGACACACACTGGGAACTACAGGAAAGATGACAACATTCATCAGTGGCGAGAAACTGGAGACTTTTCTGGCAAAGTCAGGCCAAGATGATGGCTTGTTTTTCCTGCCTTGGTCGGTGCCAAGACTATTACAGGATGTCATGACAGCTAAAGTATTCCTTGGGTGTGCGAAGCTCATGAATCATTTAGATGCATGTCCCAGTATCTCTAAGCCATACAGCTCAAGGAATCTAAAATTAGAGATGGCAAAGGCCTCTGAGCTCCTGACAACTCAGGACTGCTCTCTCTAAGCACCTTATGGATATGTCCTCTGGTCCTCTGTCCACTCACATTTAAATGCATGTTGGATGCCACTGGGCTTTCAATTACTCCCACGGATTTCACCCTTGAAAAGTCTCTGTCATTATTCAACCTCCAGATTTATTTTATCCCACAATAGGCAGTGGGGGTGTGAATATTATCTTGAAGTCCCTTCCAACCCAAGCCATTCTATTAATCTATGACTCTATACATGCATTCTAGGCCCCGGTGAGTTCTTGAACCTGCACAAGCTTCATCAAGCAGAGCAGAGGCACACACTTGAGATCTAGAAATTGTCTCTTGTTGTGCAATGTTGTGCAATCTGCCTAGCGCGTAGTTATACATTACTGCATATAAATTACAATACATAGTATGGGGAAGAGGAGACTCAAGGGAGACCTTATCACTCTCTTTAACTACCCTGAAAGAAGGCTGTGACAAGGTGGAGGTCAGTGTCTGCATCCATGTATCTAGCAATAAAACAAGAGGGAATGGCCTCAAGTTGTACCCAGGGAGATTCAGATTGGATGTTAGGAAACATTTCTTCTCCAAAAGAGTAGTCAGGCACTGGAACAAGCTGCCCAGGGAGGTGGTGGAGTCACAGTCCCTAGAGGTGTTCCAGAAACATTTAGATTTTGTACTAAGAAACATAGTTTAGTGGGGAAATATTGGTGGTAGGTGGATGTTGGACTGAATGATCTTGGAGGTCTTTTCCAGCCTTGGTGATTCTATGATTCTATGATACTGCCTCTGTACCATTTTTTTCACTACTAAATGGCTAACTTAGCATTCTAAGCTTGGGTTGTGTATGGGAATTGCTAAGTCAAAGCCTGAACCAATGACTGAGCACCTGGTGAAGGGATACAACCAGCCCTGGGAGCACGGGTGAAAGCAATTCACTTGTGCAACCGGAAAGGGTGGAACCAGGTTCTGTAAGCCTCATTTGAGGGCTGGCTGCCACAAGGGAGTGGTCTCTATCTGGAGATTCTTCCTTTTGGAGTATTTGGTAAGCTCTGATCCTTGGGATGGACAAGCAAAGCTTTCTTTCTTTAGCTGGATTGTGATTATGACCCTTTTTTTTTTTTTTTTTTTTTTGGTAATTTAGAGCTGGTTATCTGCCAACACCTTCCCTACTGGTTGTAAGGGACCTCAACTTAATGAATGATTTAGTTCCAACTTCAGTGTGATCGTAATCAGTAAACCTTGACTGTTGAACACTGTCCATGCAGGTTGTAACGTTAGTTTATGGGGTGAGGAAGATCCTTGCCCTTTGTGTTCAGTGTCCTGTCAAGTATCTTCAGAAAATGGAATACCTGGAAACAAAAATGGTTAGTCTACAGTTTTAGTCTCATCATGATAGGCAAAGTGTTTCAGTATAAAGGAATCACCTGAGATAACAACATCAGCATGACCGTGCCACAATTTTGTGTACAGTGTGAAGGTAACTGCATAGTGTATGGGAAGGGATATTCATTGAGGAATTCAACTTCATTCTTCACTTAGTGCTTTCAGGAATCTTACAGGTATTTGGACTGCATTAATGAAGTAAGCCATTGAAATGGAAAGTTTATATCACTCCTGTACTACTGACATCCAAATACCTTGATATTTGACATACCAAGATACAAAACACTTGATACAAAAAGTATGAACACATACCATGAATTTGCACAAAATTATAGTAGTTGCCATCTGTGCTCTCAGGTGAGGTAAGTGACTCAAAATTAATTAAGTAATTAAGTCTAGAGGAAGTAGCCCTACATGCCTAGTGCTGAAATTTAACACAGAAATTTAACAACTGAAATTAAGTAATAGTGCTTAAATTCTATTAATGACTTTAAAGCTCTGGGACATGTTCTGCTGGAATAAAGCAGAATTTCTCCTTGCATTCTCTGGCTGGATAAATTCAGGGGCTCTGAGTTCAGGCAGTGATGAAGGTAGTGAGACTGAAGAGGAGGTGGGCACCAGCTGAAGATCCAGAGTTAGTGAGAAAGGTATGCGTTGCCTTGTAAGAGGACTTCAGGATGCTGGTGCTTTCACTGAAATTTCTTATTCTTTAAAGGCTACTAATCTAATAAATGTGAAAAATTTTTTGATGGACAGATAAAAAGGACTATCGTGGCACAATAGGCTCCATGACACAAAGAAACTTAGTTTCATGCTAACAATAATTACCTCATAATTTCAGGTGAATTTTAGTCAGTGTTTAACAAGATCTTTCATTAAGATCAAGCAAATCACCTAAAATTTGTTCACATCACCTGTGGTAGTACACTTAGGATAAATATGAGAATCACCAGAACAGCTTGTCTCTGTAATCAGTAATGGTCCTGGCACCAGCAAAAGCACCTGGAATAATTCTCTATGAGGGACAGACACAAATGAGTGGCTGTTATGTTTCTAAAGTAAAAGTTAATAGTTCTGCATGATCATCATTCTGTTCTTATTAAAAGCAAGCCGGTGTGTGTCTTCATTTCACATATACCCATATTATATAACCACGGTCCAATCAAATAAACGGGCACATTTAAATAGAGGAGATCCTCTGAGAAATGATATCTTATCAGAGCTTGACCTTACTGTAGCTGTCAGAGAATATTTCCTGGTTTGATTCAACTCATGGAATCACAGAATGGCTTGGATTGGGAGGGACTCCAAGGATCATGAAGCTCCAACTCTCCCACCACATGCAGGGCCGCCAACCTCCACATTTAATACCAGACCAGGCTGCCTGGGGCCTCATCCAACCTGGCCTTGAGCACCTCCAGGAATGGGGCATCCACAGCCTCCCTGGACAGCCTGTTCCAGAACCTCAACACTCGCTCTGCAAAGAACTTATGAATGCCCAGTATGGTGTCATTATTCTTGTCTTCTTCATGTATAGCCTAGCAAAGTAAGTTATTTTGTTCATGCTTACTATTTATTTCTAATCAGTAAATTCTTTGTAGGGAAAAAAAATTCCAGAATATCTTTACTGCAGAGCTAACTGGGAGAAGTTGACCCTAAAATCTGAACAGTCCTGTACTCTTCCTGCTTATAAGCAGCTAACACAGACCATGACATACTCTTATTCCAATTGCAGATACTTCTATATCAAATTCCTGTTTTCTATGTACGTTTGTTTGTATTTCTGCAGTTAGCATCCTTTTTTTTTTCCAGTCACTTCTGGGAAATCAGTCTGTTTTGTGATTACTCTTCAGTCCACAATGGCATTCTCAATGCAAATATTAGCAATACCCACCTGAATGAAAGTATCTCTTAAAATTTAATCCAGTGTTCTTGCTTAAAGCAGACAAAAAGAGAAGAGTGATCTTGTGTGGGAGATAATGTGAGGTTAAATACCTGAGTTGAGTTTAAAGTGAATTAACTCAGTACAATGGAGGCTGAGTTTTCCTGTATTTCTCAACAATTCTTGGCACAGCGTGTAGCTGTATTTCATTGGGGAGTTGTAGCGGTGAAACGCTGTGAGAAGTAAATATACAGACACACATACTAGCTAAACACCTCAATAAGTCATGCACAATGGCTGGGGGGCTGGGGCCTGGGGAGCAGCATTTGCCTTTCACTGGGAGTGTTAGCTTCCAGAAAAGAAATCTTTGGGCTTCTACCAAGTGAATTTTCCATTTCAGTGTATAATTTCTTTATTTAGCATTACACCGATTATCCATACTTAGACTAATGATCAAATAACACTATAGTCCAAGATATTTGGCTAAGGAAGCCTGCAGGATTTTTCTTTTCCTTTTCAGTCCTTCTCTTTTTTTCTTCCTTTTATTCCAAATTTCTAGGGTGATTATGGGGTGTGTAAGATCGTTAAAGGATTGGCAGCATGCACAAAACTCAAATCCTTTATCCAGAGGCTAGAGGAAATGTGTGCTGCCAACATGCAATTCCTTCATTGTCCCACTGATGTCCTGAAGTAACGGAGGGACCATGCTCTCTCTCCACCAAGGGAAGAAAATATTTGTCTCTTCTTTCGAAGGCCTTAAGTGAACAAAATTCCTAAATAGATGTCGTTTCCCACATCTGAGGATGAGAAATAGCAAGCATACATTAAACTCAAACTATTTGCACAATATTTATTAACCTCAAGGTCAGAGAAGCAGATAGCAAATAATAGTCTCCTCCTTGGGCAATTCTTTTGAGGAATAGGGACAGTTATTCTGTAAATCCAGGCTAACTGAGAAGGTAGGTTGCTGCTAAACCATGAGAGAAGTTCCTTAGCTTTATGTTATCAGGCAAACCAGAATCTTGTTTTGAGATATTAGAACAAAGTAGGAACAAATTCCTATAAATCTAGGATTTGTGAATCTTTTGCCCTCAATAGCACATTGGTATTGTTGGCTCATGAGTAAAAGGAGTCAGGAGGACAAGCATTGAATTCACCAACTGAGCTTGTATGGAAACAGCTAAAAATCAAGCTTCCTAGTGACATCAGAGTAGTTGAGTCCCATCACCCTTTTCCTGAAAGACAGGGGATGACTTCGTCTCCAGATATGATCAATCTTTTGTCTGATTGCTATTCAGCTGTCTTGTTGTCAATAGTTTTCCCTTCTAAGCTGATTCTCACCACCACAAGTTTATACATGTTTAGTCTTCACTTTTATACCTTATTCATACCATAAATTTTGATGCTGTGAATAAATTTATCATTCAGAAATAAAAAGAACAAAGAGCAGTCTCCAAATAAATTGAATAGGGCCACAGACAAACCTTTGATGTAACAGCAGAATTATTGCTCAGTGCTCTCTACATTTTTGAGGTCTTTCTTCTCTCATGAATTCAAACTAAAACCAGTCTAGAAGCCTAGGGGTTGGTGGGAAATGACTAAAATTGGGAAACCTCTTGGTTATGGATATTCTTTGGCCCTCACAATCTCAGTTGCTCAAAAGGTATTTGCAGACTTGCAGCATTCCAGCCACTGAGACAGATCTCCTTTTGCCCTCTTGAAATGCTTTTATTCACTTCCACTGATAGGAAAGACAGAGTAGGTCTGCAAGTAACTCCAGCTTCTAACAAAGTGTAAATCTGGTAATTTTGACTGATGACTTTAGTCAAATTCACGTACAGTGGGGGCAGAAAGTAAAGCAGTGTCTTTAGTATCAGTAGGAATATATCCTCACTGTTGCCCTATCCAAAGTGCCTCAGATCGTCTTGCAGGAAATAAACTACATCTGAGAGTTGACTGTGGTGTACCTTTGCACTTTTCCCTGGCAATGGTCCATGCAGGTGTCAAAGGAAGTACCACCTATGCAGAAAGCACAAGGCATACCTGTTGTTCATTTAGAAGAATCCTTTCTTTTCTTTAAGTTTCTCTGTTGTTTTGAGCTATTAGGAGTATGACTCATTTTGTTTCAGCAGGGCCTACCTTCCTTTTTCTTCCTTTCTTTCTTTTCCCCCTGAATGTGTGCTTGCTTTGGGATTACAAAGAGAGGGTCAAACAGTTGGCATAGCTGGTTCCGTTTCTCTTTCCTACCACCTATACTTTACCCATTTTCATTCTGAGCAACAGCTAAAAGAGATGTCTGGAGGAAAATGAAAAAAGCAGACAAAACTGAAAACTGAAACTCAACAGATAAAGAAAGACATTGGACAGCTCAAAGGGAACCTAATGATCAGATCAGAATCAATACCAAGAATTTCTGCAAGCAGCCTATTGTCCAGGGTTCTCTCGTGTGCTCTGTCCCCATAAATCAGATAAAGCCGATGGGCTGAATTTTAAATTGTTGTTCATTGATATTTTCACACCACACATCTTTTCCAATGTTCATTTGAACCTCCACTCATTTAGATGTGAGTTGTTATCAAATGGAGAAACTTAAATGGAACAGTTTAAATATGTATCTGTTGAAGCCCAATGAATGATGGCAAAGAGTTTTCCAACAAACTGGGGGAAAAAATCATTTTAAATGATAACCAAATGTCATGCAGTCATCATTAGGCTTCACATTTCTTCTGAATATCAACTCAGTGTCTGAGTTGACTGAAGATGATTCATGTGCACTATGAGCCAGCCAGAAACAGCCCTTTCTCCAATGTAACCCTAAGACATTTGCCTCTTGTGCATCCGAAAGAAGCAAAATCAGTTTCGCCTTAAACTGTCTAGGAATTGCAGTCTCACAAGAATGTTTTTCTCCTTCCAGTCATTAGAAGCATGCTTGTATTAAAATGTCCCCTGTCTTCCAGCGCACCGTGACAACACCAGCAATTTTCCAAGCAGAGCCCCATGGCTTCCTCCTCTCACCTGCTCAGCCCTGCCAGCCTTCACTGCACTACTTTCAACTGGTGTGTTGATGTGAAAGGAGGCAGGTGGTGCCCACGCTGACACATGGGAGAGCCTTCCTGTAGGGCTCCTGCTGCTCTGCTTAGAAACCCGTCGTTGCCTGAAACCTACCCCCTCAAGCAAGGGTCTGATTCCACTTGTGAGCAGGAACCGTGCCATTCTAACAGATGGGCTCCAGCACAAACAGCCAAGAAAACATGTATATTCATTGAGAAAAAAAAAAAAAAAAAGGAAAAAAAAAAAAAGGGTACTGAGGGCATGAACACTAGCCAAAAACATCAACATCTCTCCATGTCTTCTCTTGAGCGTACAAATCCATGGTTAAGGGGATATGTGGGTGCTGAGCTGAATTCATTAAAACAAAATGCCTGGCCATGTAGAAAGGGATTTCAGGGCAACAAGAAACGGGCAAGTTGCCCTAAGAGAGAGAAAAAATGGAAGTGAAAAGCAATATTTTAGTGTAGCTGCATGAGAAAAAGCTCACGATGTCTGCCTTGTGATTCCCACACTCTGTGACTTGAATTAGGTTTGGAGGTCAGGAAAGAGGTATATATGGTGCTACATGTTTTCCAGACCTTTTTGTCTCCAGTCATTTCTATTTCCATAGGCCAACGTTAAGAAAGAAAGGTAAACAAACAAACAAAGCAATAAAACCCAAGGAATTTAGGCTGATCTAACTTTCACTTCCAGCTGGAGTGTGTCACATGGGGCAGAGCACTTGTGTCCTTTAGTTCTCTTGTGAGAACTACATGAGGTCACCAGTCAGGATGATCGAGGAGAACAGAGGGAGTTGAACTGAGGACATTAAAAAAAAACAGGAACTGTGAGTGCGAATAAGGAACCCATCTCACTGGGAATCCTGCTGGGACTAGCAGAACTTCCTAGCGCTAAGTAGCCATAACAGGCCTGCCAAGGCTAGGTCTAGGCATGAGGAAAACAAGAAGGTGCCAAGGCTACTGGCATGGAAAAGAATCAGAGAAATACTTTGCTTAAGGCACAAATCTAGAAAAACAGGTTGATTGCTGCTGAGATAGAGGGTCTGCTTAGGTGAAACCTCACGAATTTCTCTTGTGCATCTCATCCTCAGTGCCTGCAGAGGCATCAAACGAATCCACTCTCCTCTTGCTCAGTAAATCATAAGAATACGGAAATTTAAGCTTGAGTTTAGTCAGTCTTTTTTTTCTCTGTCAGGGTAAAATCTTAAGAAATACACACCTCATAACTAGCAGACAGAGGTTTCACCCCTGCTCGTTTTAGAGCTTGGGGCTGCACCAGATTTTCTACTTCCTTGAAGACTTCCTGGAACAACTGGATGATGTGAGATGGGCCCCTGCTTTTGAAACTATTCCCGTTTATACAAAACAGTTAACAAAGGAAGGCCTGGAAGCCAGATCTCTCACAGGACTATATTAATCTTAGAGCTATGGACTTCCATTCATTTGACTAATGTATATTTCATTACCTTATGCAGAGCTGAACAGCTTCACCCTGAAATAGAAAGAAAGTTTTCATTAGAACTCACCACAGGCCAATTCAGAAAGCTTTAAGATCGAAACCTTTGTCCTTTATCTGTATCACCATGTTGTTCTCAAAGGAAAGTAGGAGAAAAGAGGAAACAGAGGAATAAGGTGAGGTAGTGTACTGAGCTGTAGAGTAGTGAAGTTAGCAATATCTGCTTAGTAACACTTTCAAGTTCCTACAAGTTTAACTCAAGCATTAGATCCTACCTTCTCTTGAAAATGCTGCTAGACATTAACACAGGGCTACAAACACATCAATACTTCTAAAAATGTCTCTCTAAGCAACTTGCATTAGGCTGTATATATGAAATCTGTGTAAAATCATGAAAGGGTATCATGAATGTGGGTTATTTACCTACCCAGTTATGATTTATAACATTCAGCAAAACAACCCTTTTCTGTAACACTTTGAAACCATTACTGATATCGGGTTGGACAGATATGTAAGACCATGGCACCTCAGCGTTTAGTGTTTATAATTACTTGTCACAGCCAAATGGCATTACTGATACTACTTTTTGGACCTCAGAAAGTACAGGAGAATCTGGTAGCTCTGGGCAGCCTGGTCTGGTGATTGGTGACCCTGCCCACGGCAGGGGGGGTTGAAACTAAATGATCTTTATGGTCCTTTTCAACCCAGGCCATTCTATGACTCTATGATCAAAAATACGTTAAGATGGCAGACTGTCAAAACTCTTTTGATAAGGTCCCAAATATTCAGTGCTAACAGATGTATATCAAAACCACGTGGGTTATCAGCTTTTGGTTGGTACTCAGCTTGCTGTGAAACCTCTGCCTTTTCTATGATCATTGTGCCCTCCTCATGGTGTTGCGATACATTAAATCCTGGCAGCAATTCTGGCACATACCCAACCTTCAGGTAAATCACACATCCAAAATGTGATGTGGGAGTGTAAGAACCTGTGCACCTGAATGAAAGCAGTCTGGAGACAACCTGATGCAGAGTGCTAATAGGACAGGCAGATGGAAGGAAAAAGGGAAAAAAAAAAGGTATTGATGCATGGTTCTCTCTTTTCTCTCCCAGTGCTTTGTTCTGAGCTGTCAAAGCTCCTCTTCACCCAACAAAATCCTGTAAGCATCTGCAAATGCTTGATCTTTAACCTGTGTGCAGCTACCAGTGGAAACCTTTGTTCTTTCTCTCATTGAGCCCCAAATACTGCTGTTGTCCATGGTGGTGCCAGAAGTTAATGCTTACTCCCCACCCTTCGGAAGCAATTGCTATTATTATTCCCAGTCCTCCTCCCATCTTTCCCACTCTCTTCCCTCCTCCTAAATAATAATAATACTAATAAATAAATAAAAATCAAAATTCAGATTCTGCCCCTTCTAATTACAAATCACCACCTGTGGTAAAATTATTGAAAAACAGATGAGCATTTCATTCCAGCAATAGCCTTAAAACAAGCAGCAGTTCCAACTGCCAGTGTGATGTATAGACACAGCACAGGGCAGATGAGGGATTAATTAGGTCTGTCCCTGCACATTGCCAGGGGAGCACTTCTGTAGAGGTGATTGAAAACCAGAAAGAGTGGCATTAGTCTTCATTGTTGGTTAAAGGCAACAAAAATAAAGATGCAATTGAGTTGACAAAGCTTCCAGGTATGTGGCTGAGTCATTTGGAGGTGTCAAAATGATCAAACCATAATTAATTAGGTTAAGAGCTATATTTAATTCCTCAACTTTAATGAAGATTTCTGCAGCTGAAAACAAACGGTGCCACCATTTGTTTTTGAAGGAAAGGGGTGGGGTGCACTGAGGGGACGATGCCGAAGTTTAATGGTGCCTTTATAATCAAGCCCGCGTTCTTAATCTTATTGTCATTTTCTGTACAGCCATGGAAAGCTAGTGCTGTTCTATGCATTCATATTAGGACTGCAATTATGAGCCCACCAATGAGTAGGAAACAAAATGATTATTATTTTCAAGGAATGAAACAGAATACAGCCCAGAAACCGTAGTTTTTCCTAATATAAGTCTCCAGGGTTGACACTGTAAAAACGAATTCAGTGGCAGGTAGTCTAAATATGTACCTTTCTAGGAATTTAATACAGCTTATTGCAAAGGAAGGAATTTAGAGATTTGTGAGTAATGTATAAGAAGATTAAAATGTGAGTTTTGCTCCCAGTTCTACCAGACAACAGCACCTTTGGGAATGCTTTCAGAGTGAGGGAAGCTCTATCCTGAAACACCCAGTCAGCACTTTCTGAGTACCTACGCATACTGGACTGAGAGAGACTTGTTCTTTATCACCTTCTAGCACAATCCATAATGCATCCTAATCCCCCATGTGCATAGCCCTGCAGATACTCACCCCAAAAAGATCTCATGATGCACATTCCGCACCGTTGAAGGGGATGAAAGGATGTTGTGGTGAGGTGGGTGTTGGCCTCTTCTCCCAAGTAACAGTGATGAGATGAGAGGTGACGGCCTCAAGTTGTGTCAGGGGAGGTTCAGGTAACAATTTCTTCTCGTAAAGAGCGGTGATGCAGTAGCACAGATGCACAGGGAGGTGGTGGGGTCACCATACCTGGAGGTATTGAAGAACCGTGGAGATGTGGCACTGAGGGACGTAGTAGGCATGGTGGGGGTGGGCTGGGGTTGAGCTTGGTGATCTTAGAGGTCTTTTTCAGTCTTAATGATTCTATGATTCTACAAAAAATGCTCAGGAATAGGCATTCTCCCATCCCCTGTACATTCAAACAAGCACATGCACATGCAGATGCACCTACACATTTCTCAAAATAAACTGGAAGACGAGATGAAGTTTTTCTAAGACACTTAATTCCTCACACACGTGTTTTTGGCTGTTCTCAGATGACTTTACTACAAAAACATTTTTCCGTTTGCCCTTTTAGTAATGCAATGCCATGTCTTTGGTAATCTTGTGCATGCAGAAGGTGAGATGTTCAAAGTGGTAAGTGACTATCTAATGAACATCTGCACAGAACTCCACAAGAAAGATTTCCTGAAGCTTCTGCAGCTGTATTAATAGAACCAGCAATAAGAGTTGAAGAAGCCTAGTATTTGTCACATATATGATAATAGCACAAATGGTTTTGATCAGTAAAAAGCATCACCTAATAATACACATGATGCACATGGACAAAATGTGTGCGTGTATGTGAATGCATGCTAGTGTGTGCATGTAAAATCTCTGCTTTCTGCAAACTGATGGCCATGTTTAATAATGTTTTACATTCCGTTCACGCTGGTGATGATAGCTACACAAGGTGTGTGAGGCACATGGGAATCGGGACCAAGACACTCTCAGCCGTGTGTTAGGCATTAGGCCATATTTTAATGTCTCCTCTCCAATCATTTGTGGCTGGGATAAACAGTATTGCACAATCTGCACGACATCCCAACGTTCAACAACTCATTTCTGCTGCTGGCATCCTCAAGCTTGTATAAACCAGAAGAGTGAGATGATGCTTCCTCCCACAGAGGAATTTATTGGATTAGATGACAGTCAAGGTCTTAGCAGGAAGGCCAGTTAATGTATTGTTTCATCTACAGTGTAAAATGTAAGCAATGTTTTGCTCTTTCTCGACAGCTGTTACTTCTACCATAAGCTGTTAAAGCTCCCTCGTTATTCCATGCAGCCAGGCCAGGCCTATTTCCTGTGCAGTTGTCATCTCCTTAATATATTACAACATTACAAACTTTATTAGTATATTTGCAGTGCCTTTTTATTTTTTATTAGCTAATGGGCTGCTTTCGTGCGCCGCATTTTCTTAGTCTTTCAGAGCTCAGCCTATAAAATGACCAAACGTGATCCCATCTGGAAGCCATTAAAGATCAATAGAGATGGAATCTGAAGAAGAAAGAATGGGGGAAAAAGAAAAAAAGAAAGGATAACCTACTATCAAAACAATTGTGAGCAAAAACCTGCCAGCTTCTGTTTTCAAATCCGGGTTTGCTAAAGCACATCACACTTCCAACGTGACAAGAAGCACCATGGTCTTGTTAGCAACAGGAACAACTAATCTAGTTCAAAAGAATCATAAATCTGATTAAAGCCCACAGTTTCCCCGGTTCTATGGGAAAATGGAAATCCTTCTAGCACACTTTGTATTCTTCTGAAGCACTGGGCATTTTGTGGGGAAGCAACCCAGAAGATGACTGTGTCTAATTACTGCCAGAAACACTCCTTACTGTGGCAAGTCCCACTCTGGCTTTCATAGTTATGTCAAAGCATCCACAGATGCTAACAGGGTAGGATTATGCCCATAATGAGGAACCTTCATTATGAAATACATTTTAGGGCAGCGGGACTTGTAAATTATTATATGGCCCCAAAGAATATGAACTCTGCATCTTCGGTGCTTAAATGTTTTGACAAAAAGGCAGATCTGCAAGGTTTTGAAGTGCTCGTGCACCAGATGTGGCACTTGGCAGTCACCATACTGAAAGATGGAGGACTTGAGGTTTTTTTTCGGGAGCAGAAGGGATCATGAATGCAAGTCCTCCATGTGCTCACCCCTTAGCCTATGAGAGTGGCTTCAAGCAAGGCATCATGCTGGGGAGGCATGCCAATATTTTGTCTGTCATAGGCACAGAGTGTTTCTTGCATCACAGAGGAGGTTGGGTTGGTTGGGTATTTCTCAATAGCTGGTGCTTGGAGACTTGGTTGCAGATAGACTGGCAAACTGATCCCTACTAGAACCTGAGCCAATGGTCACTGCCTAGTTCTGGCCCTGCTGTTAAATAGTCCAAAGGAGTATGGCAGCTGGCAAACTACCTACCAGGAAAGGTCTGTGGACATACAGCTGATGCCTTACAACTGGCCCTAGCTTGTGTATCTTCAAGTCTGCACTGGAGATAAGAAATTTTACCAGAATTTAGCATTCAGCATTGAGCTTCTCACAGAAATACTCGTTCTAGGGAGTTCGTTCTCAGCAAAGACTGCAGGGAAACAGAGCAATTATTTTCAGCCTTGAGATGAGAAGGCTCCAGGGGATCTTATCTTTGTATAGCTCCAAAATGCAGAGGAATAAAGCAGAACCAGACTCTTTCAGAGGTATCCAGCAAAAATGACAAGAGGCAATGGGCAAAACTGAAATACAGAAAATTCTGCTAATATAAGAACCCTGTTTTTTGCTGTCAGGGTGGCTGAACACAGGCATGGGCTGCCCAGACTGGCTGTAGATCCTCCATGCTTAGAGACACTCACAACCCAGTGGTATACAGTCCTGGACAACCTACGCTAAGTATAGAACAGGAAAGTTGTCCAAGCGATTCTAAGTTCCTATGATGCCCAGAGGTCCCTTCCCACCTCAAACAGTATGTTTTTGGTCTTCTCAAGTCAGAAAAGGTCTCCTACCTCTTAACTGTTTGAGCTACTGTGCTGAAGGGCAGCCTAGGGCAGCTTTCCCATCACAGCTGAAGAATCATAGAATCATAGAATCACAGAATGGCCTGGGTTGAAAAGGACCACAGTGTTCATCTAGTTTCAACCCCATGCTATGTGCAGGGTCGCCAACTGTGGGAATACAAGGAGGACTGTACAGAGCAGCGGCTGTGGAGCAAGATAAACAGCATGAGAACCAAGGATGCATCTAGAAGAAGAAAGAAGAGCTCGTGGCTCTGATTGGATAAGCGCCCTCACGAATGGTTGAAGAGTGTGGAATGTTCTGTTGATATGTAGGGGTGAATGGGAAAGCTAGGAAAAGAAAACTTGTGAAGGTATGTAAGTGATGCGAGAACTTGTAATAAACAATTTGGATCGTTCACATCTGAGTCCGTGCATCAGACGCAGCAGCCAACCACCAGACCAGGCTGCCCAGAGCCACATCCAGCCTGGTCTTGAATGCCTCCAGGGATGGGACATCCACAACTTGTTCCAGTGCATCACCACCCTCTGGATGAAAAAATTCCTCCTAAGATCCAACCTAAACCTGCCCTGTCTCAGTTTAAAACCATTCCCCCTTTTCCTATCATTATCCACCCCTGTAGAATTTCAGCTTCACAGGAGACATCATTTTGACCAAGCAGTGTGTGCAAATAACTCTGCAGCTCAGTGTTTGAGGGATGTACCTGAAAGATAGCCCTGGTCCCGGCTCTCTGGAATACTTAAGTACTTTTCTGCAGACCAAAGTGGATTTGATGAAAGCTGTAGCCCGAGCATTTCCATGGTATTTTGTTGAAGCAAAGAGATTCTGTTGACATCTCTGTTCTGATTTCATGAGAAAAGAGATGTGCACCTTGGAGCACAGTCATCCCAAATGTGTTTTGTTGGAAGTAGTAACAGCCAGATTAGCCGTCTCTCTCTGTTTCTTTGGAAACTATTTAGTTCTATCGAAAAGTATTTTAAAAGAAATTCAAACCATTTCTTCTTTAGATCAGATATTGAAAAAAGAGAGTGTGAATTTACTTTTAGATTGACTTTAGATGCCATTTTTTTTTTCTCTTGTTTTGATGGTAAACCTGAAAAACCACAGATTTAAAAGAGCCCTCCTCCTCCTGAGTTCTAACCCCATGCCTTGCCTACTGTGCAGTTCCACGGAGGCATTTTGTGCTACTGCTGCTGCCATTCATATTGTTCCTCTTTTGACTGACAGCTCAGGGGACAGCTTTCAGTAGCATTGGATCTACTTTGAGGGAATAAAAATAAACTAGTATAATGCAGCTCATCTTTTCCACAGGCTTCTGATGCATCTGCAAATTTTAAAGAGGTTTCTGCTCTTGTGAACTGAACGTTGTGCAAAATAATAACAATAGCAACAATGAATCTAGAATTATATAGGTACAGTTTACATGAAAAGACCGTTTTTCTACGGAAAAAGTAGGAAAAGACTACCCAACTACACAACTCTGCAAGATTTTAGCTAGAGCTGAAGGAAACCCTTCTCTGCACTGGATTTAGAAATCGATGTTGATTTAACAAACTTTGAACAGCAGAAGAGAGCCACGGTGTAGTGTACGTGAAAAATCGTTAACAACTGCCCAAGAAGACCAGAGGTTGAAATGAGCACAGTGTTTCAGCAACAAAAAAGCAAGGCAGAAGATTCATCTGGCAGTGCTTTGGTGCCAGAACAATGGGCACTTTAGGCAGAAAAAGACAGATAGCCATCAGATTTTGTGGTGAGAGGTGGCCAAACTGCAAGAAAAAGGAAGCATGTGGGAGCATTCATGATTTGCTAGCACTGGGAGAAGCAATGCACAGTTTAAAAATACTGCCCCTCGATGGGAGAAAGCATATTTCTATTAAGGGACCAGAATTGCGCTACGCCTGTTGGAATTTTTGCTTGTGCACAGGAATTTAGCTCCAGGTTCATGTCTGTCACTAAAATTGACAACTGCCTATGGCTCTGTACAATTGAAACGTAGATCTTAAATTTCACATCATTATCCAAATAAAATATATCTGCCAAGGGGGACTGGTATTACACAGTTAGAGAACTGTGATACCAGTTGTCTGATTAACATATTGAGAGGAATATAAGAATTTCTCACCTATTTTCCAGAGGGAGACTAACTGGGGAGCTTGTGGTAAAGAGACTAATTGAACATCCTCCCTCTGCTAACTACATGGATGCCCAGAAATATGTCCGCTCTATGCAAGCAGGTTTTCCCTCTGCATATTACATTTGCTTTTTAGGACAGTCAGGAGGAATTTTTTTTTTCTTTTTCTGCATCTCTTCTATTTAAAAAAGTTAGCCACATTTTCATATTGAAGAGTATGAATTTCCATGGAAAGCTTTCTTACAGATGCTGTAAGTAGCACACACAAAGGAACTGTCTAGAGCAGAAGATAAGCTGCTTTTGGGAGGCAAGGAGCTATTTTTTAGTAGATATCAATGGAGCACAGATCAGAGGAAAACTGGCCAAGCTTCATTCAGACCATGAAATATTAATAGCTAAGACAGATGTGAATTTACACATTACAGGCAGAGTCCAGTTTGGAACTGGATCCACATTTCATGTGCGACTGAGGTCAGGGTTTGGGATCCACTGATCAAAGCAGCTGGCCACCGAGGATGCTCAGAACCAATCTGCTGCTGAAGTTCTCTCAGAATTTGTGTCTGAAGTGATTGTTAGTTATCAGAGAGATTCTCTTTCTTTTGTTTTGCTGGGGTTTAAGAAATACAGGACTGGGCCTGAGGACTCAGAACACGCAGCAGCGTTGCTGTAAGTCAGCTGAGCCACGGTAGAAGTTTCTAAGCACATTCTTAGCCCATGATGTATGTGAGTTAATTAGAATCACGTTACCTTCCAGTGGAATAACTTTAATCTGGCACAAATTTCCCGTGCAATTGCTGCAGATGAGGAACATGCTCACCAACATTTAACACCAGTAAATTGATGTGCCATCCCCTGCAGCTCACCCTGAAGCCAATTGTTCCTACTCCAAGTCCGTAACAGTGAAGAGGACTTGACCCGTATACACACCTATGTAGGTACAGCTCATCTACTTTCAGTCACCTGAAAATCAGAGGCTGCAATCAATAGGTCAAGAAAAGAGGTTATTTTCCCCTATTTGGCATCTGAATAGTCTGCCCAATTTTGAGATTCCTTGTAGAAGAGAGAGCTTGAAATTGGAAGAGAGTCCACCAAAGGCTGCTAACACAGGGCTGGAACATACAAAGATGTGTGAAGAAATGTTGAGGGAACCCCTCTTGTTTATCTTGGAGAACAGAAAATGAAATGGTGATCTAGCAGTCATTTTAGACCATACCAGTGAGTTATCAAGAAATTAAGACTTGGATTTTTGTTGGAGATATACAAGATCCTCCTCCTTGCCTTTCTTGAAGTTAGGAGTGACATTCACTTTTTAATTTTCCTTAGGAACCTTCACCAGTAATATGACTTTTCAAGGCCGATAGAAGTGTCAATATGGTGATCTTTTTGGCTTCTTGTGCTTTGTAAAATTCGTCTGCAAGTGGACCTCCCTAAACCTGTCTTAGCACTTCTACAGTGTGCTTCTCCTACTTCTCCTTTTTCACATGACCCTGTTAGCGCATCTTGCATTACTCCTTTTCATATCTGAGTTTTGACAGGAGATCCTTACTCACCTATATGGGCCTCTTGCCACCTCTGCCTAACTTCTTTTATGCTGATACAGACCGTTCTTGAGGTTGGAGGAGGTGACACAGAATCATGAAATCATAGAATGGTTTGTGTTGGAAGGGATCTCAAAGCCCACCCAACCCCAAACCCTGCTGTGGGTGGGGTTTTCCTTTTCCTTTTCCTTTTCCTTCTCCTTCTCCTTTTCCTTCTCCTTTTCCTCTTCCTTTTCCCTTTCCCTTTCCTTTTTCATTCTTTCCTTTCTCTTTCCTTTCTCTTTCACTTTCTCTTTTTCTCTTTTTTCTTTTCTTAATCTGCTGTAATGGAAAAGCAAAGGAAGAATGGAATAAGGGGAGAAAAAAAGCAAAGAGTAGAGAACTAAAATGATCTGTTACGCTGAGTCCCTTTTCCTGATAATTCAGTCTCAGAAAGAATCTTTTCCAGTCACAGACACAGCAAGTACTGAGTCACTATCAGATCTTGGTTCACTGCCATTTATCTTCCGCACCAGAAGGAGACAGCTTTGGTTAGACATGCACAGTGTCAAAAATGCTTAGCAAATTATTCTGATCTTTTTTATCTCTTCAACAGCTTTTTGGTCTTTCAACAGCTCACTCAGTAGAGAAGAATTAGGATTTTTTTTTTTTTCCATCTGTTGTAAAAAGAAAATGAATTTTAACCTGCAAATTATCTCAGACTTGGTAGAGTCACAGAAACTGTGATGTGACATTAATGTGCCAATATTTGTCATTCCCCTCCTGTTCTTAGTGCACATTTCATGAGACATTAAAAAAAAAAAAAAAAACCACAAAAAAACACCTACAGAATGTAATCATTGAATATAAGGCTTAAAAATAGCAATAAAATCGTGTGGTTTACAGAGTAGTGATTCATAATACTTAGCATATAAAGAGAAAATAAAAGAAAAATAAAGAAGAAAAATGTGTAGAAGCACAGACATACCTTACAAATGTGAAAAACTGAGAAAGGAGAAATGTGAATTCTAAGTCACAGCAAATGCCAAGAATGTGCCCATACCAGAAAGTAAAGGTCAGCTTCATCTCATCTATTTTTAGTTATCTCCAATGTAGATCTGCATCATGTACGTATGAGTGAAACACTGCAGAGTCCCACTGCAGTTATAGGAGAAAAGCAGACTGCAAAAACGCCACCTGTGAAAGTAGGTAGCTCAGATAAATCTGCCCCATCCCTGGAGGTGTTCAAGACCAGGTTGGATGGGGCCCTGGGCAGTCTGGTCTGGTATTAAATGTGGAGGTTGGTGGCCCTGCCTGCAAAGGAGGGGTTGGAGCTTCGTGATCCTTGAGGTCCCTTCTAACCCAAGCCATTCAATGATTCTATGATTCTATGATTTTCCAGGTCATCTATTGGTATATATTGAGCTGCTTTTTTTGAAATTAATAGAATTCCACAAATTTAAATGTTCAAGCTGCTTGATTTTGGCTTAACAACTCCTATCAGAAGGTGATTTTTAGTACCAGGGTATAAATCCTTGACCCGCACTAAGTAGAGAAAAATCTATGATCAAATGATCTTTTATCTTTTGTTTCTTCCCATTTCACTTAACAAGGGGGAAAAAAATAAAAGGATCAAATGAAATCTGAAATTAAATATATGTAGTGCACAATGAGGGTTGCAAAAAGAAAAGATGTGTGTGAGATGGATAGCAAAGGAAACAGAGCGTGTATAGAACAGTGTGCGCTATTTGCTGAATGCAGCCTTTGTGAAGACTGGTGGATCAGAAAAAGAATGGAAGCTACAATGCTCTGTTTATCCAAAAATAAAATACTGGATAGGTCAAGCAAGCACAATGCAATCCTCGCTCCCTTTCACTGTATCAGCCTTGACCTGAAAAGACAACTCTCTAATGTGCTGAAAGCATCTCAGGTTCCCTTCCCAGGCAGGGACTGACAGCTTTCCTAAGCCAGAAATAAAATGGATTTTCAAAAATTAATCACGACCCAATTTAGGAAGAACCTGAGCACACCCATAACTCCTTTTATACTTAAAGCTAGGCACTCATATAATTTAGTAAATTAATGTGTGTTAAAATAAAATTGGGAAGTCCCAAACTGAAAGAAACCCTGTGACAGAAACTTTCCCATTATATTTTACAGAAATGTTCCCAAAATCAGTTTAAATCAGTTTTATACCCCCTCAATCCCTTTTATTTCTGTAAAATTTAGTAGGATCACTCCTTACACAGTCCTCACTTTTATTAAGAAAGATATATGTGTGTATGTGTAGTTATTGGAAGACAGCAAATGTTGAAGCTAAACGGAGACAGTTTTACCACAAGACAAACTCCTGAGTAATTCATTGCCTTTTAATGGCAAAAATCACATTGCCCAGGAAAACCTGCTGAGTCCACCATGCTCATTTCCATTAGATCCAGTTAGAGTTTACAGTTATCTTGCTAGAACATGTGGTTATTCCTGCATTTTTTTCTGATCAAACTCAATTTCAATCTGACCTTAGAAATAAGGGGGATAGAAATCCCTTGCATTTACAGCTGTAACACTGTTGGCAAGCAGAGAGAATACAACAGACAGGTGAGTCTCAAAAGTTTCAGAACTTTCAAAATTAGATACAAACCCATTGGTGAGTTTAATAGTGACAATATATTTATCAACACAGGTGAGAATTGAGGAAAAAGTGGTCATTATACCAACTATCCCAGGTACCTGATAGCTCTCTATAACTCCCCAGAATAAGATTGTGGTGAGGTAAGGGTCGGCCTCTGCTCCCAGGTAACAGTGATGGGATGAGAGGTGATGGCCTCAGGTTGCACCAGGGGACATTCCAGTTGGATATTAGGAACAATTTTAAAGAGTTTAATTAAATTTTAATTTTAAAAATAAAGAGTGGTGA
Organism: Alectoris magna; assembly: GCA_030625065.1. Taxonomy (NCBI): domain Eukaryota; kingdom Metazoa; phylum Chordata; class Aves; order Galliformes; family Phasianidae; genus Alectoris; species Alectoris magna. Next base: position 109,927,789 of record CM060562.1, on the reverse strand, counting down.
TGCATTTGCACAGCTGCCCAGAGAGGTGGTGAGGTCACCGTACCTGGAGATGTTCAATGTGGAGATGTGGCACTGAAGGACATGGTCAGTGTGCATGGTGGGGGTGGGCTGGGGTCGGACTGTGTGATTTTAGGTGTTTTTTCACAACATTAATGATTCTGTGATTCCATTATATTGTGTTGGATTTAAAAATTAGTCCATTTGTTCCAAAGAGTATCTGAAGTCTGTACTGGTTTGTTGTATCTTCTCATTCTAACAAGAAGCAAGTATGAAAACAAAGCATATGAAAACAACAGAAATCAAATAGTTTTTATTAGGTTGCATGTATGTTATCTAGGAATACAGACAAAAAGACAGTACTGTTGAAGAAATGTTCATTTAGACCAACTTTTGTACAGGCTCATTTCTTCTACTAGCCAAAGGCTGAATATCCTCACAGACACAGTGAGAAATACTAAAACTTTGGTTAAGCAAAACCTCCAACTACTTCTTGGCATTTTTCACTCAGTTACTTGTGATTACTGTTCTCTTCTTGGTGGTGTAGATTCCTCACCCACGTGCACTCTTGCACAATATCTGTCAGTGTTTTACAATGGACCACAGATATACAGCCAATGTTGAAGCTGGGATAAACCTGCAGAGAAGTTGAGACATGTCACAATAACTAGTAGAGTGTGTGTTATGCCCTATTTCCTTATTGGTGTATGCCTTATTAGTTTTACAGAACATAATTAAGGAGTGCCAGCACCCATTTACAGTGGTCCTTAACCCTCCTTTCCCCCACATCTCGCACCTGGCATCAGCATCACTGATGAATAAGGAAGACATGCAGAAGCTGTAAAGCAGTGAGGAAACTGAGGAATATCAGTTACAAAATCTAGTGTTGATACCATCTTGATTGCTCCTATCCCATTACAGTCAAGGCAATCTGTTAGCAAATAGGAATGGCAAAGAAAACAGAGAAATAGTGCTAAGAGCAAATCAAAACTGGACATAACTCCTTCGTCTTCTCCTGAAATCATATCTATGTTCACACTGTTAAACTCTGGTTACCTGAATCCAAAAAAGGTCACTGAGACTCAGAGTTCCTCCATTGGAAAATAAGTAGGGACAGATGCACCCTGGCGTTTACTAGTGTTCAGGTGCCTTCCTAAGGTATAATAGGTGTAAAAAGAAAAATAAGAAAAGGAGACTTAAAATCCTAAAGGGTTTAACTCCAGTTTATTTTCTCCCTAGTGTGTCCCAGTTTCCTCCAGGTCCAACTTTTCTGCTTTCTTTGAAGAGGAGCTGCTTTTTGCTACTGCCTTACACCCTCCATTACAGCATTTTAAAAACCATTAAACAAACCCAGTGGCCAAAATCCTTATTTAAATGCTTAAATTAATTACCATAAAATATCAGATTAGCATCTCTATGGGTGCTGGTTCATCAGAAGAAATGATTTTTCCTCTCAGCTCGTGAATACAAAACCTACGTCCTGCAGCAGCGGAATGGCCCAAAGACAGAAATAATATCTGTATATTTACCTTTTTTTTTTTTTTTTTTTTTTTCTCTCTCCCCAAAATGCATAGATAGGAGTGACAGAGCAAACAAAGCAAAAAACCAAAACTCAGTATGGGTGGTGACACACTGGAACAGGTTGCTCAAGGAGGCTGTGGATGCCCGATCCCTGGAAGCATTCAAGGCCAGGCTGGATGTGGCTCTGGGCAGCCTGGTCTGGTGGTTGGCAACCCTGCACATGGCAGGAGGGTTGAAAATATAGATGATCATTGTGGTCCTTTTCAACCCAGGCCACTCTATGATTCCATGATTCCATGATTCTATGATTCCATGAATAAGGAATGCCTATCCATTAAAATAAAAGGGTTAAAAATTCACAGGCACAGTACAGTGCACTTTAAGATCTCTCCAACATCTCCGGTTGCCCCATAGAATGAAAGATAGAGCCATGCACCCATGCACAAAAGCAGGGAACCCTCTGGATCTGATCCCATTCCTAATGACAGGAGCTTCTCTCTTCTGACCACGCAGGACGGGGCCCCTCCATTATCTTTCAACCAGCTGATAATTAGCAACTTTCGTAACAATCGTGTCAGATGAGCAGCCTGGGGAAGGGAAGAGGATCTATTATGTAGCTGGGGCCTTCTGTCTGCCCGATCCTTTAAGCAGATTGAAGCGGGGCAACCGTCGCGCACAACCGCCCCAGGTAAGGCACTGGGGGCTCCTGTGGGGTTATCAAAGTGGCCAGGGCTTTCAGGCAGAGCAAAGCCTTCCACCGGGAAAGGTCCTCCCAAGTGCTGGCACTGCATCTCTAGGATTATCCCTGCTGCACTAACATATCATCTGGCTTTAAACTTCAGCCCCTCTGGCAAAGTATATACTCAAAACGCCTCTCCCCTCCCCGATCCCTCCTTATCCTTTAGTCCCGTCTTCCCCCGTTTCCAACAGCCACAGGCTGCGGCCGGCACTGCTGCCAAGCACCGGGCTGGATTAGCTGCAAGCCAATAGCTGGGGGTCAGGATTAAGAGGCCAGCATGCACTTTAATACAAGCTGCCTATAATTAATGGCATTATTAATAGCTTGACTGAAAAATTCATTAAAAAATCCATTAAAAATAAATACCCTTTTACAAAAGGCATTGCCTTGGGTAAGAAAAACAGAAAAAAAGATAAAGGAAAATTGATTGGTGGTTTTCAGTTCACAGAAAGACAGACCATAGTTCAAGCTGATTAAAATTGAACATTTTAGATTAAGCACCCTTGCCAAAATATTCTCTGTAGTTACCCAATATGAAAATATTATGAGATGTCTCGTTTTGCATTTTTTACATGTGAAGGTTTGAGCAGGAGAGACATCCATGAGGCTTGCGTGCACCCAGATGCACACATATACGTGAGCCTGCACTCCTACTTGGAGGCAACTTCCTTCCTGAGATATTTCTCTCCCTCAGGAGCAGCAGGACTCCTGAATCGGAGGTTAACTGTAAGCGATAAACTCTGAGACTCTACTGTGCATGTGCTGAAACGCTGCAGAGCTCCCAGCCCTAACTGTTGCATCTAAATAAAGATAATAATAATAATCAAATGGAAATGAGTGTCCTTCCTATGCAGGCATGGGCTTCTTCTTAGGTTTCACCTCTCAGCGCACATCAGCATTTTGAGTGCACAGACCAAAGAAAAAAAGCAGATAAAGCTGATTTTCATTTATAGCAAGGCTTCTTGACACCCCTCTGGTAGTGCAAAAAGCCATTAGAGTGAGCAAGAGAATAATTTTTCCCACTTTAAACTCTCCTTTATGCTGCCTGAGTGGTGTAGAACAGACTCAAATGAAATGAGAAATGGACCCGGAAGGTTGAACTTTGCTTCCAAATCCTACTTCTCTGCAATGCATCTCCTTATGTTATAAGGAAGACTACAAAATAACAATAATCCTGAGTTATTTTCCTTCCCACCAGCACTGACACCTGAAAGCTCATATGTAGTCTCAGGGCAGCTACAGCCCTTGTAGCAGCACTAAGATTTCTCTGGGGACTTCATAGATGTGGAGAGGTGGGAAAAGTAGGAATCATGTTTGGCTTAAATAACACTGACTTAGAACAGAAGAGAGTCACAGAACCACAGAATCATTTGGGTTGGAAATGACCACTGAGATCCCCACGTCCAACCCCCAATCCATTCCCACCGTGCCCACTGACCATGTCTCTCGGTGCCACAATACATAAAGACAGCACTTGAACACCAGTGTGGGCCATTGCTTAAACACCAGTTTCTCTGTCCTCTCCTGACCTCCAAGTTATTTACTCCATTTAAACCAGAAGGGTAACGTCTGAGGGCTTATACAAGACTTGGGGTCCAAACTGCCATTGACAATCACCCAAATCAGATGCTAAAATGAAAAAGAAGCTCTGATGCAAGAACATCCTGATCCCCAAAAGCTTTATTTGAAGCAGCCAAACCATCACAAATTGCGGCCTAAACCAGAGCCGGTTGTCTGCCGAATAAAGACTTTATAACCAAGGATCATTTCTTCTGTCAGCCCTGCTGATGCTCTCAGCAACGCGACGGCATTCCTTCTGCCAGCCCATAATGCAACAAGTTCACTTTTCATCACCGTTACAGTGAAGACACAGAGGGTGACTCATGTGCTGGTATCTCCGTTGCTGCTGTTATGCGTTGGACATCCACGCGGAGTATCAGTGAACTCTCTCACACTTCGTCCCAGGAAGGCAGAAATATTACTCCTTGGCTCCAAATTCCTTCCTGGCTCCTTGCATTGCCAGCTGTTAGGTTTAATGGCCATCAAACTGTTTGTGCCTCCGAATTAAAAGTCTCCTGGAGGCTATGTTAGATCCCGCCTTTGCTCTTGAGAAACAGTGATTCTGAGCTCAGATTGCCCTTGTGCTGTCTAATGAATATGGCAAGCTTGTTTTCAAGGCTGTGCTTTTGCCCTTAACTACATGTAACAAGCAGTAAAAATTTCACTCCAGGACGAAAGTTTGCCATAAGATATTGTAACAGATAAACGTTGTAAGATCCCATAAGTGGGACAACGTTTGTTGTTGACTGACTCTGGTTCTTTGATCAATGCTGATGTTTTACTCTGTTAGAGAAATGTGAGAACCATGTGGAGCACGGATTAGCAAAACATTGCTTCTTTTTCTTGCCGTTATTTCTGTTTTTCACATTATTAGGTGGAAGCTCTTAGAACTGAGTACTCAGAAGCTGCACGCACAGTCCCCATCCCTAGGATCTTCCATGTTTTCTAGCGGAATATTTCACATAAAACTTTACAGATTTACAATCACAAGACTGTTTTATAAATTAATTATTTAAAAAAAAAACCCACAAACTTTAAATAGAACCCTATTGCAATGCAAATATTTGATAAGGATTAATATGAGATATTTACTAATATCTCATATTAATATTATTAATCCGTTCCAAAAGTAACGCCTCCTATTTGATTATGTTGGCTCACGACACCAGAGGCGAATGTTGGTGGGATAGCAGCAGTGAATAAACCTCCCCATCAATATTCCATTACATTTTGTTGCTGTGTGACAGATGGCAGCAGAGGGGCAATCTGACAGATGATGTCTGACCTGGAAGGGTGTATGGAGCAAAGGGGTGTTGCTGAATTCCTCCATGTGGAACAGTGGTATCCATTAGCATTCACTGACTCTTGCTGATCATTTATACAACAGTGGATATGAGCACGGTGAGGGGGTGGGTGGTGTGTTTCAACAGTGATGACAGTAATGTGAAAGACAAGCCCATTCTAGCTGGCCTTGCAGATATTTACCAGTGCTGCATGCAGGCTCTTGCTCATAACTGGTGAAAAAGTTCATTAGTGATAGGACTAGAGGGGATGGTTTCAAGCTGCAGCAGGGGAGATTCAGGCTGGACATTAGGAAATATTACTTCTCAGAAAGGGTGGTCAGGCACTGGAATGGACTGCCCAGGGAGGTGGTGGAGTCACCGACCCTGGGGGTGTTCAAGGAACGATTGGATGTTGTGTTGAGGGACATGGTTTAGTGGGAGCTATTGATGATAGGTGAACGGTTGGACTGGGTGATCTTGTAGGTCTTTTCCGACCTTGGTTATTCTATGATTCTATGGTTCTATGAAAATACATAGCTAATGGTGGTCACTGTGTTGAAAACTAATGTTTTGTATCTGAGAATTTGCCCTACCAAATAGTGTTATTGTGCTCTTTGTATCTGTGGTTTCCATGCAAATAAATAATAGGCGTTTCTTTTGGAGTAATCTATGCATTTATTTTTAAACACCCAATTAAAAAAGAAATACTCAAGTCCACTTTGAATACTAAATCCTTTAACTTTTTCACTTTCCTATTTTTACTCCAAGATTTCCAATAGGCTAAAAGAGATTGTTTATCTGATTGTTAGTACTTCCTCATATGGAGATACTGAATTTGATCAAGGACCCACAGTGCTCTGTGGTGGAAGTAAAGACTGAATCCAGATTCAGAAGGCCCTGGTCTTAGCAAACTTGCAGTTAATGCCAGTCTGCAGTTATTAATTCATCCATTCAGCAGGAAATATATTTGCCCACAGATTTTCTAAGTAAATCTAACATCAAAACTACCTGGTCCTGAAAATGTGTCAGCTTTTTCCTGTTGAGGACTGATGACAAGATTTCTGCTGATCATCTTTTCTTCAAGCATTTAATTTGCATAAATAAGGTGTCATTTAAGCTAACTACTTTCACTGAATTCTTTCCCATTCTGCAATGACCTCCTTCATCACGTGTTGTTGACACCGAACCTTCACTTCGTTATTGTTTTCATGCAGCTATTGCACTTACCTGCTTTGTCACTCAACTAAAAGGATAGAATCACAGAATCATAGAATCAATGAATTGCTCATGTTGGAAAAGATCTTAAAGATCATAAAGCCCAACCACAACCTAACCATGCTGCCCTAACTAACAACCCTCCACTAAATAGTGCTAATTTTAAGCTAGTGAGATCAGTTTAAGTCTAGAAATGATTTTTCTGCTCTTCTAAAAAAGGATGCTGGACATTTTATAAACCAAAAATTAGAAAAGGAAGTCTGCAGATGTTCAATGGCTTGTTATTATTATATGGGGGAGAGGGTTAGCACTGTGAATGCCAATACTTTGCAGTACTCTGCTGTCATCCCAGTACCTCTGTGCTTCCAGGATTCAACCAAATTTAAAACTACCTCTGGTACCTCTTGTGAGACTTCAGATTGAATCTAATCAACAGATCTGATCTGATCTGTCTGATCAACTATGCATAACGTTATTTGTCAAATTTATTTGGGATTAATTTCACTTTACTTATTGAAACAAATAAACCTGTATTACAAAGATTGGTACGAAGTGTGATTTATGGTAGATTGCATGCAGGAAAATATAAGTATACATACCTACAGACTGATTTTTTAACAAATTATAGCAAATCACCAGTAAAAATTAAATGTCACTGGGAGGTTTAACTTATATTTTCATTGCATTTTATGCTGTGCAGTTTGAGATTAGGGGAGGCCTACAGGTACCTATATGCAGGCCACTAGTTTTGTTACCAGTTCAGTAGGGTACCTGAAAGGTGCACACAAGAGCAGATGTGGTATAGATTGCACTGAAGACCTGAGCCTGGAAACCACCTTGAACCGCCTGGCATCAAAATGCTTGAATATCTGTGTACAGGTCTAGATATCACAATTCAGGCAGGAGTCAATCAATTTCCAAAATGACTTTAACTCCAAAAAAAAAAAAAAAAAAAGAAAGAAAGAAAGAAAGAGAAAGAGAAAGAGAACGAGAAAGAGAAAGAGAAAGAGAAAGAGAAAGAGAAAGAGAAAGAGAAAGAGGAAGAGGAAGAGAAAGAGAAAGAGGAAGAGGAAGAGAAAAAGAAAAGAAAAAGATTCAGACCACTGAAAACAAGGAATTGAATAGAATTCCAAGTGAGGGTAATGTTATCATATCCAGGATATCCCGAGCTGTAGGTTTCTTAGGACGTATCATCTCATTGAAGATACTACAAAGTTATCCTCATTGGTGAAGGGATACAATAGATATACAACTTACAGTGAAGCATTTCCTTCATTGTTGTTAGGGCCCAAGGGCACAACACAATAAGAAGTATGCAACTGTGAAAAGAGCTTGGTGCTGGGAGAGGTTACTACTGATAGTACAGAAAGCAAATAAAATCCGGCTTTCAGATGGGGTTGAAAAGTTTTGAGTAGGGGTCATCTGGCATGGCTACTGGATATGTCAGCAGTCTGAACATGACAGCTAGGAAACCTTTCTTGAGTCTATGTCCATATTCTGAAGTCCTGAAAGTATGTCTTGAAGTAACAAAGAGGATCTTGATCTCCTGTGCTTACCAAAAATGGGTGATTTGATAAGGATCTATGAGCTCATACAAACTGTTTTATCTGCAACCCAGGAGAAGAGCAAAATAAAAATCATATTTAAGGAAGACTGCTAATTACAAATATATAAAGTGGATCTTGGCAAAATGAAGCCAAAGGGTGGAGCACCTGCTAGACTGAGCTTAGGTTAAGGTCTCAGAGCTCTATGTTTCTTAGCTAAGCCCATCTCCAAAGTCAGTTATGAGAAAGGTCCTTCCCAAAAAGCTGGTGCTCAGTTCTCAGTGATGCTTCAGAGAATGTTGGCAGAGAAAAGCGATCAACCAGTCAGGTCCACGTTAGAGGAATAAGACAGGCTGCACAAGTCAGCTCCTGTTTCTAGCCTTGGAGTATCCCAGACTGCTTCACAAGATGCTAGCTTCCCCTTATTTCTCTACAGAGAGCATAACCCAACCAAAAGTCCCTGATATTCAGCAGTTCATACATATATTATGTCTCATGTTCTCCATCTAAGCCAACTGTTCTACTCATGACCTCATTGCTGGTACCCTCACATTGATGTATTACGTTATTTTAGTGGTAGAAGCCAACTCATACTTTGTTCCCATTTCCTCCTCCTCCCGCAACAAGCACACTTTGTGCCCTGCTCTTACAAGACACACCTAAGTGTTTGAGAAACATCACATCAAGTACATACCCAAGTGCACATCAACTCCTTCTCCTGGATGACTTCAATCCTAGAGTTTTAATGAGAGGGGTGGGGACTCTCTAAACTTGATACTTCCTAATGTTACCCGCTGGCTAAATAATCCGCTTTCAGTTTGTGCACACAAATTTGATACTTTTCCAGAGTTAGATAGCATCTAAAAAAAGGTTTCTTTTATCTTTAGCCTCATTAAAACAAGATGTCTGGGTGGTAATATTTCCGTTCTCTCTCAGCCCACAGACTCTGAACAATAATACGCTTCACACAGGTTAATCAAACAGATAATACTGTCATAACAAAGCCAAAGTTCTTGAAATCACATAAATCAGTAAGAGGAACTTCAGTTCATTGAAACCTCCTCTTTGCCAGTAGAACAAGGAGATCTGCAGTACTTAACTGTAGTCAGGATTTTCTCTCTCAACTATTTTTGTGATCAGCAGATTGTTAACCTTTTTCACAGGCACACACACAAGAAAAGTACTATTACCATGTGCTGATACAAAGTGAGTAACTTGATTAACCTGAACGTTAAAATTCCTTGGACTTAAATTTCCCATTAACTGGGGCATTCACTACTTCTCACTGCAAATGATTGCACAGCTGTATAGTTCTCAAATTAAATGCTATTAAATGCTATCTCTTCAGCTTCACTTGTTATCCCAGTGCATCTCAAGACAGCTTCTTGTCAGTTCTTAAGCACCCGCTGTTCAAGCCTTGACATTTAGACTCTTCAAATATTTGCATACAGTTATTATGCTTCTGTTAACCATCTATGAGTAAAGCCATATTTATTTTATCCTTGTACTCATTCCTAATAATCCAACCCTTCCCACCTTTGATCTTTTTGTTCTTCTTCCCAGAATAATTCTTGTATATTGTCAGCACCTTTTCATTATGATGATGCCAAGAATAAAACCTTGTTCTAGGTGAAGTTACCAGAACTTATCTAGAGGTACTTTTGTACTGCCTTCCAAACTATTATATAACATGTCCTTGAACACAAACTTCAGAACTGTTTGAAGTTCCCTTACATAGCTAGAGTAAGACAAGGTTGCCCAGAGCTAGAACTACATTCACAAATACTGAGCCCCTCATCATTCAGCTGGTTTTCCTGCCCGTTGGACTATTCTCCATGTGGATAGCAGCTCTTTAAAGTCTGAATTAGATAGATAGATAGATAGATAGATAGATAGATAGATAGATAGATAGATAGATAGATAGATAAATGAGGAATGTGAGGGAGAAAAAACGTGCAAGGATGGTTTGGAACTCATTCATTTTATCCAGCGGTGATACCAGAAATGCTTGTCATATTAAGAAACTAAGTACAAAGAAATGCAACTCACATCAGTGGCTTATTCTTCTATACAATATTCCCTTGACATTAACAGATGTCCTTTCCATTTTCCAGCTTTGGAAAGCTATTTTTGGAAAGCTTTGCCAAAGAAGGGAAGGCTCAGACAAATCTTCTCTGTCTACATAAATACTTGAAGGGATGGTGCACAGAGGATGGAGCCAGGCTCTTTTCAGTGGTGCCTATCAGCAGGACAGGACATGATGAGCACAAATATAAACTTCACAAGTTATTTCTGAACACCAGGAAATACTTTGCAGTGTAGGTGATGAAAGATCACGGGATTTGATTGCCCGGAGATGTTGTGGGGTCTCCTCTTTGGAGATCTTCAAAACCTGTGTGGACAAGGTGCTGGGCACCCTGCTCTGTATGGGTTTCTATAAGGATATTCTAATTTATTTTGTGACATTTCTAATTGGAACAATAGAAATTTAATTAAATGCAACATTATTTCCACGAGGAACAACATTTTTATTAGAGGATGAACATTCCTTTCAGCTATCTGCCCAACCACTTTGTAGCCTGCTCTTCTCAGGCCTATATCAGCAACTGAGACACATTAGTTTAACTGCATGTGTGCTACTCTGTATGCAAAAGATATCTATGAGTATTAACTAAATTTGCAAGAGGAATTAGGATCAGTAATAAATGCTTTAGCAAAGAGGCTTTTGGGAATAAAAAATGTATCTTCAGGCAAAATTCTCATAAACTAGACATCATCTTTGATTTACAATTTATAGTATTTCCTTCTCTGTGTCCAATATTCCCAGCTTCGGGGCTCCTGTTCTGTTTGTTGTGATTGACTGCACAGGGTAGGAGGGCAGTTCTGTAGGCTAAAGTTAAGTCAATGCAATCACGAACTTAGGAAAATAAAGAACATGTTCATCGTCAGCTTACACAAGCCAGGTCACTCAGGATGAAATCCCTTGAACTCCCTTACTAGTAAAGAACTTCTAGTTCTTAATACACAAATATTGTGCTACCTATAACTGAACAGCTGACAAAATATAGTCATTTCTGTCCTTCTGCATGCTGAGTGAGTAGGAAAAGATGAATGTTCCATGGTTCCTTCTCTCTTGTGCCCAGAAAAAAGAACAGCCTGCCTTGACCTCCAAGGGAGTTTCACAGAATCATAGAATTGTGGGGACTGGAAGGGACCTCTGTAGGTCAACTATGTCAACTCTCTGCTAAAGCAGTTCCCTACAGTAGGTTGCACAGGAAAGCATTCAGGTGTGTTTGGAATACCTTCGGAGAAGAGGAAAGCACAACCTCTCTGGGCAGTTTGTTCCAGTGCTCTGTCAACCTCACAGTAAAGAAATTCTGTCTCACGTTCAGATGGAACCTCCTGTATTTCAGTTTGTGCCCATTGCCCCTTGTTCTGTCATTGCACACCACTGAAAAGAGCCTGGCCCAATCCACTTGACTCCCACCCATTAGATATTGATAAGCATTGCTAAGATCCCCTCAGTCTTCTCTTCTTCAATTTGAACAGCCTCAGGTCTCTCAGCCTTTCACAGAATCACAGAATCACCAAGGTTGGAAAAAACCTACAAGATCATCCATTCCAACCATCCACCCATTACCAATAGGTGTACACTAAACCATGTCCTTCAACACAATGTCCAAACATTCCTTGAACACCTCCAGGGTCGGTGACTCCACCACATCCCCGGGCAGCCCATTGCACTGCTTGACCACTCTTTCAAAGAAGAAGCATCTCCTATATGAGGAGATCCTCATCATCTTTGTGGCACACTGCTGGACCCTCTCCACCAGTTCCCTGTCTGTCTTGAGACAAGGAGCCCAGAACTGGACATGGTGCTTTAGGTGTGGCCTCCCAGGGCAGAGCAGAGGGAGATGATCACCTCCTTCAACCTCCTGGCCACACTCTGTACAATGCACCCCAGGAAACCACTGACTTTCTTGGCCGCCAGGGCAGACTGCTGGTTCATGGCCAACCTGTTGTCCACCAGGACCCCCAGGTCCTTCTCTGCAGAACTCCTTTCCAGTAGGTCAGCTCCTAACCTGCATTGGTGTTTATGATTATTCCCTCCCAGGAGTAGTATACTCTGCACTTGCACTTGTTGAATGTCATTAGGTTCCTTTCCATCCAGTTCTCCCATTTCACCTTAGTTATATTTTTTAGTTATCATCTCCTGAACTTTGGTCCACGTCTAAATTTGTAGATTCATAGTTTCTCAGGCCAGAAAAGACCATTATAATTCTCTTGTCTGACCTCATGCACAATAAATTGATTACAATGATTTCCTCTTTCTTTGAAGTCTTTAGATCACACTGTCCATACTTTTGGATATTGAGGAATTACCCCTAAAATGACTTCTTCCTTTTTTATTTTCCATTTTAAATGACCCTACTAATGGAGTTTCCACCACTGACAGCCTGTTTAAAAGCTACTATTAGGAGTCTTTTCCCTTCTGACAGTTAGCCTACATGATTCTTTACTTAATTTAATTCTATCCCTTGTGGCAATGTCCACACCCTAAATAATTTTTCACCCTTCTTGGCATTTAAACCCTTCAAAAGACTGTAGGCAATTTTCCTGTTTCTTTTCACTTATTTCTTAGGCAAGCTAGATGGATATTAGTTTTTAAGATCTATCTTTGCAAGTCAGTCCTTCCCAGCTTTAATTAGATCTTAGCTTTGCTCTTCACTACTACCCTGGAAGAGCTTTAGTTCTCTACCAGCATTCAAACAACCAGACCAAAGAGAGTGTAGGCGAAATCCCATACTTGCCAACTCCCATAAGACTGCCATTGACTTCACTAGATGTTGGATCAAGACTTGCAAGATGTGTGGTTCCTTTTGTTGAATGATGACGGAAATAGAGTTAGCAGTTCTGTAGCTGTAATATTATCTCTAAAAAACCACACCATTTTCCATGTCCTGACATAACCAGGACCCCTGTTATCTCAACTAATTCTGTATTCTGATTTTCACTTTCCACCATATCTTTATACATTAATTGATTTTTTCTTTTTTTCTATGTACTTTACCTTGAGTTTTTCAGGTTGAATTTTAGTTTGCATTTCTCGCCACTGCATTCTCTGTGTTCATTTTATTTCTTGTTCCCCTAAGGTGAATTCTCCATTACTGGGATGGGCTCACTAAGATCGGTTTTTATTGTACAACTCAGTTTTTAATGAAGTGTCCTCATTTCAAACAGATATCAATTTAATATATTTTGCAAATGCAATTATAGCATGCTATTTACAATAGCTCTCTTCCAGAGCATTAATGGGAGAGAACTTTCAACTTTTACTTTGCTGCTTGGGATAAGGAAGCAGATCTCACTGGGGCACCTACACAGAGCTCCACATTATTCAGAGAAGATCTCGTTTTCATTAACTTCTTGCTGTGGATTTTCATTACATTTTCAGTCCATGCAATGGTGTTGTTATTAGTTAAGCCAGCGTAAGTTAACATATTGAACTATGTTTCATGTCTAGCAATTTGGTGTTACATATCCTCCAGTGATATATAGAACATATGTTACAATCATATCAATACCTTTTCTACTTTACCAACCCTACATGGCAGACATATCCTATGTGCATCTATTTAGAGATAGATATGTAAAGAACTGGAAATGATGTTGACTACTGAAAGTTAAAACACCAACTGTAAACAGCCTTTTGCAAGAGAGAATATTAAATAAGCTGGGGCTTAAACAAAATCTCTGTATAAAACGTGAATATAAGAGGGACAGATGACTGTCATGGGCATTTTGTCAAGGAGGACTTGATTTAATTTCCCAAAAAATACAGCTACGGTCATACAAATTTTCCTGAGATATCCAAGACATATTTATGGAACTGCTAAATAAAGGACCAGTGCAATCCCTACACTCCTCCAGAAAGATACAGCTCGTGAAATTATAAGACATTTGATGTACTAGAATATGCATAATCAATGCAAGCATTCTCATTGCACCATTATAAAGGTAGGGTATTAACATCTCTGTTCCTTAGATTGGTTTCCTCAGATCAATTTCCCAAGGAAACATAACTCCCACAAAACCTTTACTAACACACATTAAAACTGAACTTTATTCTAGGTACCTACCTTTCATCTGTTTTTCCTAACTCCCCTCCATATATACAAGTCCAGAAGACAAGACTGTACTGCTGCTGCTTCCCACAAAACCGTTTGTTTGGATTTTTCTGTAGATAAGAAGAAGCTGTTGTACAGAATTAGCTAAATTGTCCAAAATTAGGCAGAAAACCTGTGCTGGATCTTGAAACAGCTTGCAGGTCAAAACTGATTTTCTCTTCCTGTGTAGACAGAGAGAAATTAAGTTTAATGAAAGGAAAACTATGGTAATGCAGTGAAATGAATTTTGAAACCAAAGTTTAACTTTTACTGCCTTTAGCTCTTGGGGCTGATTCTATAGATCAGTAGATACCTAATATTTCTCAGACCTATGCATAGCTGTATGGCAAAGTGTTTTAATGAACAGATTCACTTTGCAAAATGCTGAGAGAGTTCCGGAGTGAAAGGCAGTCAGATATTGTAACAAGTGAAAGATTGATATTGCCAATTATGACAGCACGTAAAGCTTACTAAATAACCTTTGGTACTGCCTATACTTGGACAGACTGCAGACAGCTGTCTGGCACCGAGGCCAGCTGGCATGGAAAACTCTGTACCCAGAATATTTAATTATCTACATCACCAATGTAAAGCTTTGAAAGGAAAGGGTCCATGTGCAGTTCTACATCTTGAGCTAGGCCCTAAAACCTGGGAGAACAATTCTGGACAGACAGGAGCCACTCTAAACACTTAGCAATCAAGAAAACTGACTTCTAGTGCCCAAAAATGTCATTAGGTGTTTAATTTATCACTCTAGCTTTAGTTTTCCAAACCTGAAAAGGTGTTTGGCTCATTGTTTTGTGCTTTTTTTTTTTTTTTTCAGAGGGCAATTTTTTCTTATCAAAAATATGGATTGGGCCTTTTTTTAATCAAACTGTTGTAGTCACAGATTCTCATTTTATTAACAAAGAGTGAAAAAAGAAAAAAGGAAAATAATTTTAAATGTATCAAAAAAATGTTATTTCATTATTCTAAGCCACTTCTCTTAAAATGAATTTCACTTCACATAAATATGAAAGACATTAATTTAAATGCAAACTTGTTTGCATTTGTGAAAATCTGACTGTTTTGGTTTGATCTGATGGACTGCTGGCCTGACTTTTCTGCTGTGCTTCATGAAAAAAATAGAGAGTGATCGTCCCACAAAGATACGCTCCAGCTTGAGCCCTCCAAATCCTTTCACCAAGTTCATTACACGTAACGAAAAATAACTCTGATAAAAAATCAACTATAATCATTTTATGTTTAAATGGAGGGGGAAATTAAGAACAAAGACAAGAAGGTAGGATTATCAGAAGAATCTGTGTGACTTGGGAGTAAAAGTCTCATGTAAAGCCATGCTGGTTTATCTATCCAAGTGTCTTGCCCAGGGTTACTCAACAGACCAGCAGAACATTAGGAAGACTCTGTGCACATGTAGCTTCATATTTTATTTAATTTATCATTTCCCTGATCTATCACGTCCTGAAGTTCCTGTACAGTAGCTTTGTTCTTATTCGGGGAAATACCACTTTATTTAATAAATAATCTGCATAATCTGGTTGCCATCCACTGCAAACGCATCACAGGCCATGGCCTTCATACACCTGACCTGGCATTTACTCCTGCCCACAGATTCATAGTGCGATCCATAAAGGACATTTGGCATTGCTCTGCCCTGCCAAATCCACCTCAGGGTTAAGCTTCATATGTTCTCTTTTGCATCAGTTCCTTTAAAGATGGTACTTTCTTTAATGAGCTGTCAGAACTAAGCATTTCTCTGCAGTTCAGTGGTGCTACGGTTTCCTTGAATTTATTCGTGTTATTAATTGCTGAACAGCTAGGCACACCACAACATTTTCTTCATCTGCAAGCTGTGAGTTAACGAAAGGCAAGGTACACGGGAAGCTCAGAGTATCAAAGCCATCTTTAATGCGACCATTTAATGCAGAACACATAAAAGTGAGGATTTGTCATACCAGATTGAACCAACGACCCTTCAAGTTCCGCTGGCAACAGTCTGTTTCTGATCTTTAGGTAAAAGGCAAGGAAAGCCATAAAGATGTCCTAAATGTTGACTAGCCATATTAAGACACCAATTCTTTCATCCTTGCCCAAGGATATAAAAAAAATGTCATAAAGAGAATTTTCCTTATACCCTTCTATTTTTACTCCTTTTATTTCATCAAGTGTGAGACATAGTTTTCAAGAAAATTTGGATTCCAGTTCACAAGAGAAGGTTCTTGTTTCAGTGAGCTTATTTCATCTCTGCAAAATGATATGCATTCACTTGATTTTGAAGCAACTCATTTCTTTCTCAAGTGTATAATACATAAAGATTGGGGCTCCCTTAAACAAGAAATTCAACTTCCTTGATCTGAATTCTTTCCTTACTTAAAGGTTTTGCTCTGAGAAATACAACGCTAAGCAACTAAGAAGTAAGAAAGGAGAATATAAGAAGAGTAATCCATGCACTTTAAAAAAGTCTGATGCTATGCCACTGTGTTTTGCACGGTTTCTGACTCCTTTTGTCTAATTAAAATTATTATATTTTTTTCTGGACCAAATGAATAGTTAGGAACAAAATAGTTAGGGATAAATACTCAGTTTAAAAACAAATAAAAAACTTTCAGCCATAGTTTTAGGAGTTCTCTTATCAGCCTTCCAGGTCAATTCTCAACTTGTTCTCTTACAGTCTTCTTGAAAGATCAGTCTACAAATGTATGGCCAGATCTGTTCTTCATGACTGAAAGTCTCATATATATTATAAAGTTGAAGGAAGAACTCAACTACTGCTATCTACTGAGACAAAGGAACAAATTATGCAGTGGGACTAACAATTCTTAGTTCCTTTAGATGCTTGATCTGCCTGCTTTTTCTTAATGAAGGCACTAAACATCTCTTGTGTGCCCAGCTGCTGGTTCAGATGAAACCTGTAGAAATCTGCCTACTTTCAGCTATGCCACTGCTCTTGAATCA
Organism: Alectoris magna; assembly: GCA_030625065.1. Classification (NCBI taxonomy): domain Eukaryota; kingdom Metazoa; phylum Chordata; class Aves; order Galliformes; family Phasianidae; genus Alectoris; species Alectoris magna. Next base: position 109,910,805 of record CM060562.1, on the reverse strand, counting down.
AACCATCTGGAATTACTCTCTGTTGCATCAGGCACTGCATAGCTCAAGTTGATACAGTAAAATTCTCTTACCCTCCCTAATAATGGATTACCATACACAAACTGCCCATTGGGAATGGTCCCTAGCATTTGCTATCACTAAACTGTGCCCAGTAATTCTGTGACTAGTGATGCGTATCCCCAGCATAAGCAAAAGAGAAATGCTTCTCCATGCCATCACCTTGTTAGGGGGTCAAAAGGTGTAGAGTACAAGCCTCCAGTGTGAATGTGCTGAAAACAGGTTTTATTTCTGATTTCTTAACCATTCACCAACAATTTTCCTCTCTGCCAAAAAAAAGATAGAAAAAAAAAAATAGAATCCTTTAAAGTTGGCTTTCAATATGCAAGAAATTTCATGAAATATTCTGATAATACCTTCCATGAGAATTTTAACAAGGTTGCTACTACATGGTAACGTTTTGAGAAGAAGGTAGATTTTGATATCAACTTTTGCTCATATTTCAGGGGAAAAAAATAATAAATGAAGACCTTCTCTAAACATATTTTATCTACTTTTCCCTTTAAAGCTGCCAAGTTTTGAGTAGAGAGTGTATTTCCATACAGTTTTACAGTGGACCTACCACACTTTATTAGTACCAAACTGATGACATGCCTCCTTAGGGCTAAAGAAATGGAGTTAAGAGAAGTAAATATAATATTCAAGGTAATTTTTAATAAAACTGCAGGTAAAAATAGTCTGGTGCTTTCCTCGAATTTAGATGAGTCTTCCTTAATACTGAGAATAAATGCAACAATTTGCCAACCAAATTTTCCAAAGCAGAGAAAGTAAAACCAGTAGTTTTATAATAGGATACGTTTACAAGCTTAAGGACAAAGAAATAACCATTTTTTATGTAGAAGTTGATATGAAAAGGAGGTAGATAGCATGAATAATCATGGTGGGTTGAAAAATTTCTTTTGAAACCGCTTTGGAGTGAAAATTAGCTTTTCTGAAGAGGTGAACATTTTCTGAAAGAGAACTTATTTTCCTCGTGGAAGTGGACTGAATGATGCAAAGTATCTTTATTGTATTTTCCGTTAAAAAAAAAAAAAAAAAATACAAGCTTTTATTTTCACCAAAGTTGGGATTGAATACATACGAAAGTCTGTATACGGATCTATCAAAATCTCAAAAATATTGACTAGAATAGCTATAATTCCAACCGTTTACTTGCTTTGAGCTGTAGATGTAGTTCTGCTCCCATTTTGTCTGGTTATTCACTGAGATGGAGGCCCTGTGTTTGCCTTCATTCACAGAAGTCTAAATAAAATCATGGGGTTTCTACTCCAATAATAGCTAGAGTAAAAAAATCAACAGTATTTTACTGGTTCCAGGAATTAATATTCAACAGTTAGCTGAACATTCTTATTTTAGTAGCCACGCATTGTTTTCCCTTTTCATTCTTTCCTTTCATCATAAATTACTTTAAAAGTCAAAATTAAAAGTTTCTGCTCACAAAAAATAACACAACCCAAAACAACCACAGACAAATCCTTAACAAAACAGACATGTCCAAGTGTGCTGTAGTTGTACTTCTGGACCTCTCCACTTTCATTTCCTTTTTCTATAATACTAAGCTCGCAAAAATCAGTTCTTTTCTGAGAAAACCTTTAGGCTCAACAAAATAGATTTTTCCAGCCTACCCTTTTTCCCAATATTTTACAAAAATTTCCAAACCACTTTTTTTTTTCATTGTCTTTCTCTGTAAATGCCTTACTCCCCTGTAATTACGACATGGGTCAGCACTCAGCTTTTCTCAGTATAGACACAAAGCCCATGAGAATGTACATATGTTCAAGCTCTTGCCTTTTAAGCTGCAAGTGACATCACTAACCCCAATAAGACCGTTCAGAGGCGTGTGCTGCAGTGCCCACTTCTTCTGGCCTTGTTCCCAATACTCCTCTTGCTGACAAAAGGCCAAATACGACTTGTCCCTTAATGCTCGCTATGTACAAGCCAGGTGATTAGAGTGAGCCCATTGCCTTGGCTACCTTAATAGACAACTGTATGAACAAGAGATGCCTCCTGAAGGCAATTCAACCTGAGCAGTCTTGGGAGGGGTTGAGTATTGCCCTGGAGGCACCCATTTCTCCTCTGTGACTGCAAAGATCAACTAGTTCGGATCTTCTGGTCAGCTAATGTTGAAAAGATTAACCCCTCATTACTTCTTTATTCTGGGATCACAGAATCACAGAATGGCCTGGGTTGAAAAGGACCAAAATGATCAACCAGTTTCAAGCCCCCCTGCTATGTGCAGGGTCACCAACCACCAGACCAGGCTGCCCAGAGCCACGTCCAGCCTGGGACTGAGTTGATTTGAGTTTGATCTGGAGGCTGAATATATCAATGGAGTTCTCCCACTGATGTTTACCATTTAAATGCAGATCAACACAGAGAGAACTCATGTATTTACCACCATCACTTCAGATGCAGCTCTCCCTATAGAAGAAGAGGAAATGCCAAAAGTGTCACACTAAATGCAATTACCACGGTCTGGGAAACATTCGGGACATGGGGTTTTTTTGTTTGTTTGTTTGTTTTCTTCTCTGAGGAGCAGCACTTATGCTTTCACATCTGCTTCCCCAGTGAAAGTTGTATGCATTAAAAAAAAAAGAACACTCAAGTGAGCAGATTCTGTAAAAAAGGAGATGATGTGACACTAAGGCAGAAGTTAAGTGACACCGGACTCCCTCTGTCTCGCACACAGGCACACACGGCGTCCCATCTGCTGGCTCCCGATAACTCATTTGCACCGGTGCTCGATGAATGGCTTATTGCTGAGCAGTCAGAATCAGCTGCAGCACACGTGCCTCTTGCTCTCTAGTTCTTATTGTTCTTCCATGAACTCCAGTGGCCTCCAGCAGCGGGAGACGGGGACACATGTAACAGCTCTCACCCTCTGGCCCAGATACCAGCCTCCTTTTTTTTTTTTGTTAGGCGACAAACACTTCCCAGGACTCTCATTCAGGGCCACAGAGCTGTTCTGTGCACTCGACCAATGCTTGCACAGAGCCTGCTTTCTGTCCCTTTTAGCAACGGCCCTGTTCAGGAGGATAAAACACTCACAGGCTGTCCAGACTTTCAATGAATAAACCTTTAGCAAAGCTCCACCAGAAAAAAAAAAAAAGAAAAAAAAAGCCTAGAAAATCAATCTTTGTATCAGAGATGCAACAGGGCCTGAGCAGGCAATTTTTTCCCAAGTAATGAGAAGTTACTGCCCGCACTTGGCTTATCTGTGCAGCCATTTGCATACCTAACTCCCCGTGAAGAAGAGGTATCCGCTCTCTTTGACCTTAGAAAATCAAAAGCAGACAGTTCACCAATTTAACTTATTGCTTTGGATACCAATCCTCCAACATACAGAACTGTGTAAAACACATGCATAATACGCAAAACAGAACCAGTGCAAAACATCTGACTTCTTTTAACTCCTCCGGTTCTGCATTTTAATGGTACTGATTTCAGCCCTGTCATTTCAGTTTGTTTTTGTGCTTGTTGAATATGATTGGCCAGTTTTTTATCTTCATTTCCAGCACGATCAGTAAGTAACTAGCTATTTACACAGACATATTACAGAGTAGAATCTGCCATTAATATTTAAATTGCATATGTGTGTCTGCCTCAGTGCATACATGTTCATAGCTAGACAGGTATAGGTATATAGAGATACGTATATAACTACAGACATCGTTATACAAACACACACAAAGAAAGATGCATATGTAGAATTTAAGGTAGCTGGGGAGAGATTATTCTCCTAATCACAGAGTCACAGAATCACCAAAGTTGGAGAAGACCCACAGGACCATCCAGTCCAACCGTCCACCAATCACCAATAGTTCTCAATAAGTCATGTCCCTCAACGCAACGATTAAACATTCCTTGAATCCTGTATGTTTACTAACATTTGTTAGTGTTCAAGAGGCATCTGGATAAGGAGCTAAGAGATATGGTTTAGTGGTTTTTCAGTAGCTATGGTAATGAGAGGACGGTTGGACTAGATGATCTTGTAGGTCCTTTCCAACCTTGTGATTCTATGATTCTATGATTCTATGATTTACTATAACTCACCATATGGAGATATGATACTGCTTCCATTCGGATAGGTGTAAATATCCTTAAGCAGCTCCAGAGTTCTGAGCTAACAGGGAAGAGAGATGTTTTTGGTGTCGGCATTAGTTATCTGTTTTCTTACCTGCATGAATTGTAGATTCACACTAAGCAGTTTTAATCATTTTGAGGATTTTCTTCTCCCCTGTTTGCCAGATCTGCAAACCAGTCCACCCGGAGCACATCTTAATCCAGCACCGATCAGTAGTTTGATACTCTTCAGAACATGATTCCTGCAACAAGAGCACCTTGCAAATGAATGAGCGGTTGTAAACAGTCCCCTCCGTGTGACTCTAAATATGTCATACTTTTCCATATGATGCCTCTGGAAAGTCTTGGGAAAAAAAAAAAAAAAACAACAACCAACAACTTTGCATTTCTTTAACACAAACTGATCAGGTTTTGCATCTTTATTTTGGATGACTCCGAAATCTCCAGACCTCAGCAGCAGGCGTTTCTCGAAAATGATGTCTAAAATGTGAGCACCACCCTACATCTCTGTGAAAAGTGATTATCCCAAAACTTAGCAGAATAAGAGAGCAAACAGTTTACCTCCAGATAGATTTCTGGACAGTGAAAAGATACACAGCTGGGTAGTACTAGATGAGAGAAATAAGGGTCTTACTTTACATGATATGCTTGGCCTGCCCTCATGCAGGTAAACTGCTTTTACCTCTTTCACTTGCACTCTTCCTCACCCTTCCCAGAAAAAAAAAATCAAACTTACAAGACAACTTCGTCCATATTGGCTACATCTACAAAGATGCTGAAGGGCTGGAGCACCTCTCCTATGAAGAAGTGTTGAGGTAGTTGGACTTGCTTAGTCTGGAAAAGAGAAGGACCTGGGGAGACCTTGTTGTAGCCTTCCAGGACTTGAAGGGAGCTTATAAGCAGGAGGGGGACTGACATTTTACACAGATAGTTTTAAACTGGAAGAGAGGAGATTTAGAATAGATGTTAGGAGGAAATTCTTTTCTCGGAGGATGGTGATGCCCTGGAACTGCTGCCCAGAGCTGTGGATGCCCCATTCTTGGAGGTGCTCAAGGCCATGGATGGGGCCCTGGGCAGCCTGAGCTGGTGGGTGGCAACCCAGCCCACACCTGAGGGCTGGAAGAGGATGATCTTTAAGGTCCCTCCCAACAAAAGCCATTCTATGATTCTATGACTATGAATCTCTGACTTTATAATTCTTTGACTCGATGGTTCTATGATTCTGTGATATAGCCCCTTCACCATGCTATCCAACAAAGTCCTTAAAGCTGAATCACACCTCACACCATGCCCACTGTTAATGAATCACTTAGTGTTGCCAATTAAAATAAATAGTCGACCCATCTACTGCATTTACTTTTATTTAAGTTGTGCTACAATAAGTAATTCTTCCTCCAAACAGCAAAGAAAAGGTCGGGCCTCACTTTTAGATTGTTAATTCAGGAGTGTGGAGGGAAGAAACGTTTAACCCTGTGGTTAGAACATTTGCAGTACAAAGGTCCAAGTGCCAGCCCTTGCTTCCAGCACTGTTTTGCTGTTACATGAAATAACTGTTTAATGCAAAATAGACTTCTTTGAACAGTGACTGGGGCCCACACCCACCTCATATGAGTGATAAACCTGTGAGTCACGTTGCTTCTTGCTCTCATTCTTGCCTTCTCAGGGAACAGCTTGTACTTCTCGGCACAGAACCCTACATCAGCAAAATGGGTGAATGACTGCCCCACCACTAAGTGACTGACATGCAGGGAGTTCAGGATATTCCTAGAAAACACATGCTTGAAATTTCCTCAAAGTGATGATTCGGATCCCTTCAGCTTTGACTTTACTAGTAAGGAACACATAGGCAAGGTATAGGTACAAAACCATGCACACTGGCTGTAGGTCTTAGGCCTGACACCATTTTGGCTTGGAACAATTAGAACTATCCCAAACAACACTTGGGAATTCTTCCTGAGCTGAGTAGTACTCCCAGGAGGCAAGCTGGAACCTTGAAAAACCATGTGTGATCATTGACAGACGGATCAAGTGCACCGTCAGCAAATTTTCAGATGACATCAAGCTGTGTGATGCAGTCAACATGCTTGAGGGACAGGATGGCATCCAGAGAGACCTAGGCGGGCTGAGCAGTGAGCCCAGGAGAACTTCAGGAGGTTCAACAAAGCCTCAGTACAGGAGAGACATAGACCTGTTGGGGTGCATCCAGAGGAGGGCCATAAAAATGATCCCAGGGATGTCCTCCTATGAGGACAGGCTGAGAAGTGGGGCTGTGCAGCCTGGAGAAGAGAGGGCTGCAAGGAGATCTGAGAAGTGGCTTTTCAGAGTGACAGCTCAGTGATGGAACTTCTTCCCTGCCCTTTGTAATTAATATGCAGAAGTAACCTTTGTGTCCTTATGTTTCAGCCTCCACCCATGGAATAGGGATAACAGGACTTTTTCACCTAGAAAAATACTGTCACCTTGAAAAAAAAATAACATGGGCTCTGTTTCCAGTACGTATGTGATTTCCTTGCAATTTTTTATTGCTACATAGAAAACCCAACCAAAGCTCTTAAAAATAGGTAGGCAGCTTTCTATTTCTATCCTTATTCATTGCCATGAGGCCTCAATAGACCTAATACGGGTGGATGATGTTGAATTGATTGCTGAACTAAAACTGATGGTTGCCTAGGTGCACACAGCCTCATGACCTAATTCTGCTTTGGATTTGCAAGAGAGATGTGCTTCTAACTACTAATACGTATACTGGTCGCTTGGAGAAAGACTGATATCCCAAAGATGAAGCCATCTGGAAGAAAAACTGAGTGAGAGGGAGAATTGTGACACCCCTCCACCATCACCATCCTGAAATAAGTGATCTTTAATGTTGCTGTTAATGTTGTTATTAAACATGTCACAAAATTAAACTTTCTCAAAGTCAAAAAATAAACTTGCTCAGGTGAAAGTAACAAATGAACCCTTTGGCTATAGGTAAGAAAAGAATGATTATTGGTAATATTTCAAGGCAAGATATAAGGTAGAGTCAATGGAGATCTGGTCAGTATGTTAGCAGAGAGGGCAAACAGCTGGGAAATTGTATCACTACAGTACCTATGGACAATGGGCAAAAATAAACCTCTCATTGGAAATACTTTCTAATGAAGTTAGAATGAATGCTATGTGGGGACTATCACCTACATAAAGACAGGAAGAGAGCATAATCATCTTCAATTGTACATTCATCTTTGAGTGCTATCTTAGAGAAAATAGAGCAGAACAGAAGGGGTGTAAAGAGCAAAAATTAAGACTAATATATATATATATGTATGTATGTGCATTAAAAAGGAGAAAATCTGGTGTGTAAAGAAAGTAAATTAGATGCTTACCTTTAAGCACTGCATTTGAAGGAAAAAAAAAAAAAAAGCAGAACTGGGGATTTCCAGTGGACTTTTAAGGGCAAAAATTGTTTATTAACAAAATAAGGTATATTGTTCATAATGACTCCATGACGTTTGATGTTACTTTCTATCACTACAGCAAAATGTCCAGGGATATCTTAATACATATGCATCAGATGAGGTTGTTTGTTACAGAAAAGGTCAGAAACTTGAAATACACTTTAACATCATACGTATGAACAATACTTCTCTCAAGTTTGTATTTTTGACAGTCCAAACAGCTGTAATCAGTTTTATTCACTGGTAATTAGGTTATTAGTGTAAGATCTTAATGTTGGCCTAAAAACGTACAGATCTACTCTTGATTGTGCCCATCTCTTCTTTGTTTTTGACTTGTGTATTTTATTTTTAAAAAAGCTATTTCTGCCTTGTTCAATATGAAATCACATCTATAAAGTGCTATGTGATGGTGTTCAAGATAGACCTGTGGCATCGCCTTCATTAAAGGCCCTTACATACAAGTCAGAGGATCATCTCTGAGAAACAACATAGGTAGAAGTTATGCTGCCCCAGGGCTGGGCCATGGTAGAGGTGACCTTTTGAGGTCCTTTACAGCCTTAAGAATCTATGTTCCATTATTCTGATACAGCAGATTGCTATGCCCCATTAAAACGAATACATTGATATAATATACATTTATGGAGGCCCCTAGAGAGCTCATTAGAGTGAGGTGAGACTGTGTTTTAACCCTCTTATATATTTTTGTTTCGTTTTCAGAAACTGACCAAAAAATAACATATCAGCAAGGGCCAGAAGCACTCAGATAAACAAATATCATCTCACTCTTGTTGGAAATGAACCACACTTCAGTCATCCACTTTGGGATCCCCTTCTGAAACATCTGATTCTGGCTACACTCAGATTCTGGCCATTGGAGAAATGAACCTTATTTGGCTGAGCAATACAAATGCTTCTAACAGAGATTATAACCTCACTGGTACAATTCAGAATTGATTCTCCATTTGAATGGGATTCTGCATCTCCAGTACTGCCCTACATAGGTGATAATGACACATAGATTAGGGAATGCAGGTCAAAAACAGAGATAACAGTCCAGACTGACTGGACACGCACCAAGGAAGGCTCATTGCTGCAGGCTGTAATGTTAAGAGGTTACTGGAGGAAGAAATATAAATTGACCATTTCCAGAGTTGTCAGTTTATGACTTGTAAGGAAAGGGTAGTGTCTCTTCATGACTGGAAAAGAAAGACTGCATGTCACCATTTTGGACAGGTAAAGAAAAAAATCACTAAGAATTGCTGTCTAATTCAAAGCTTCCTACACGTGTACACAGAGGTGCAGCTATTTATTTCATTTCTCAGACCAAACTCTGGTTGACTAACTGTAATCAGGTAGAGGTGTTACTAGTTTGATTCAGAGTATTGCAACTAATGAAATTGTTCATGACATTACATTTCTCAGTGACAGGTAAGATCATATCCTCTGGCATCCTCAGATGTGGCCAACTGGTTATAAACAACTACTTTTCCTCCATACTATTATGCATTCAAATGAATAAATGTTTGCATTACAAAATACAGAATATCATGGCTTTTCCCTCCCATGCTAACAGTCATTTTCCCAACTCGCACTTTATCTTCTTTTGTATTTTACTTATTTCCCACTGTTCTGTAAGTTAAATCTGAATCGAATTGATTCTTTTCTGTTAGTGGTAGCTAGCCAGAGATATGTAAGTTTTGGCAATGAAAGGCTAATTCTGGAAGTTTTACAAAGTTGATAAAGAAGGTTTCACGTTCCACTAGTAGGCTTCCCCTTACTCTGCAATTGCAAGTTGACTGTAGGTATTTCAGGAGCCCATAGTCTGACATTCTGAAATCCTTCTTTTTCTATGCTCATTTAAGCTGTGAAGTTCATATGTCCTCCTGAGTTCTCAGTAAACTGAAGTGAAAACGTGGCTGATAAAGCAGTTTGCTCTTATGGCATTCCTCAGGTCTGCTGTGATGCATCCAATGCTTATCTTCTCACATGAGCAGCTATCGTTCCTTGAAGGGAAAATAGAAATGTCTTAAATCATTGGAGGATCATAGCTAAGAAAGAAAAGTGAATGGAATTATGAAAAAAAGAAGAAGACAGTTCTTAAGGAGTCATCTTCTCTTGATCTGTCCCTCCTACCCCAGACTCTGCAACTTCTCCACTCTGTCTCCAGAGGTCATCTGCCACCAGTAGCTCCCAGCCCTTCAGTCCCACAGCTCCACTTCACTGAGACCTTTGACATCACAAGTTAACTCCCCAAGAACAAGAATGCCACGGTCTTCCACTTCTTCCCAGAATTTCTGCCCCTCCTCTGCAGAGCATATTGGTCAGCAAATGTTGAAACACCATTCCCAAACAGTTTCAAGTCATATAGGATATGAAATGTCATATTGGTTACAAAGGTTGGAAAAAGATTCAGGCTTAAAAGGCTAAAATTGAACATTAGCATGTATATTTATGTGTGGGGGGATTTAGATGGGATAGAAACATAACTCTCAGCTTTTGGAGCCCTCTCAGCACCCTTGACTTCACCCTTTGATTAAAATACTCATAGAATCATATAATATTTTGAGTGGGAAGGGACCCATAAGGATCCTTGGGTCTAACTCCTTTGTTTTCTTAATGGCTGTGTACTTGTGAATGATGCACTCAGGACTTGGTAGAAGGGAAAGGAGAGTTTGCTGGGGAAAACCTGAATAAAAGGAATCTGAGACAGGTGTGTGCAGTGCACATGGTGTTGAGCTGTGTTTAACACCATGAAAAGAACCTTGAGTGCTTACAAGTGCTTCTGTGTTAACTCTGATGAGATTTTGACAGGAATCCTGGTAACAAAGAAGTGACTTGGCTTGCAAACTGCAATCAATTATGAATTCCTCAGCCACAAACTTCTACTAATTAGCTGCCACCCATTATAAAAATAATAATAAACATATACCTATACTTTTGGGAAGCAGTCCTGAATTCATAAATAGGAACCTGAAGTCCTCGGCAACATCACTAAATGCACCAACTAAGTACCAGTTAAAAGATTGGGCCAAAAATGTGGAAAATTACTAAGCTAGAATTAGAAATGGAAAGTAAGGGTTGAAGAGAGTTACATAGAAGGCAGCCAAATTTAGATGTCATGTGAGGTAACAGAAGAGAGTATTCTGGGAGAAAAAAAAAAAAAGGACTATCACAAGTAGAGAAACTGGGGGGAAAAGAAAGACAAGAACTAGTCAAAGTAGGGATGGGGAGAAAGCGGAGAGGGAAAATCCAAACAGCTTTACTCTGTGTTTCCAAATCTGTGTTCTTTATTCCTTGGAAGAGTGATTTCTGATTTCCGGTGCTGCAAAAGTATGTAAGAAAGAAGACTGGGAGATTCACTCCAGCTCATTACTAGCACAATTAGATACCTCCCCTCTGTTCCTTCATGTTTCTTGTAGTCATGGACCATTTTAGGCAAAATTTATACCATTCATCAAGTACAATTATAAATGTGTCATTTCAATAATGGAGAGTCAAACTTACCTTTTAAGCGTTTCCTATCACTTTGGAATAAGAATTCATGAGCGCTGTAATTTCTCTTGATAATATTATTCAAACCCCATTTTTGTTTTCTTATCAAAGCTATTTAAAATCATGAACTTCACTGTATGATAATTTACTTCATAACAGTTTTATTTCTCCTTTAAGGTTTCTATTATTAATGAGAATGCATTTTTTATAGCACAGAATGCTGACACCTTTACTTACAAAGACAGTAGAAAAGTGTCATTTGATCATCTAATGACCTCTGGTGGATGAATCTAATTGACTCGCAAACACATAATGTTTCACATTGCTTTTAACTTGTATTGATTGCACTACCACCAGGCTGTGAACAGTTTCCCCCTGCTGCAGAAGTAGTCAGACTAAAAATAATCCTATTGCAAACCATGAAGCAACCCTCGCATGCCTCAAAATGTTTCAAGAGACAAAACTAATATAACCAATACTTATCAGCTCTAACTTTGTCCATTTCTCATGGTCCCAAAGACTTTCTGTTATGAATTTCATACAGTACACAAAACAGAGATGCCAGTCTACGTGTTTGGCACTATTTTTCTCCCACATGCTCATCTCTAGTTTCATTTTTACCCTACAGAATGAGAATGTGATTACATGGCCACACTCTTCTGTTTGAAACATTTGAATACCTACACTTAAAAATACAGTCAGAATTTCACTGAAGTTGAAGTGTGTTTTTCCTGCAAAGGGTGGTTGCTCTCCAGCTCCCCTGGAAGATGAAAGCTTCCAAAGCAAAGGGGAGGGTGGCTCACATGTAGACGCATGAACAATAAATCTTCATATGAAATGGTGTTAGTAGATGAAGTACGTGGTCCATCAGTGAAATACTTAAATGAACAAGTTGTAGCCTGCAAATTGGCCTGTGGAATAAAACCCTGTTTGGAAGATGAACACTTGGAGTGAAGTTTTAGATGGTAAATGTTCGTGTGTATTAGTGCTCTGCTGAGAAGATGTCTTCAGGCCCTTTCACAGCATTTTCTCCCTCTCATATTGTAGGGAACATAATGTGACCTCCCCTAAAACAGTGTATATCTAGAGGAATGTCAATGAAGGCAGTGGATTTACAGTGCTGTAACAGAGACTATAGCCTGACCCTCAGTTCTCTGCATAGTTATGCTCTGGCACAAGAGAGAAAGTAGAGTGAGAAGTGCCTACTCATTACACCATGAGATGGTGAGGAAAGACGTAAGCACATGACCACCTATCCCTACTCCACTATAGTGCAAAAAGCAAAGCAAGAAGAAATACTTTCTGGAAGGAAGGGAGGAAGGGAGGAAAAGGAAGGAAGGAAGGAAAAGGAAGGAAAAGGAAAAACAGCGATCCTGCTTTGTATTTATACCAACATTCCTTTATTTCATTCAATCAGTATGGGTTCCTTCAAATTGCGTCACCAGCTTTATTGTGTTTTTATTTTTAACTCTGAAAATATGCAATGTGAGGCTGCAGCCAGCTCCTCCAGTAGCCATGTTTTATTAATCTTCTTCACTTCTGTGCTTCTACCAAAACTGCTTTGTTACCTGGATATGCATCATGCCTACAAGGAGTGTTGTAAAGGTGCAAATGCTGACCAGTACTGTGTAAGTCTGCTGCTGCTGGTGTATCCAAGAGAGTAACAGTGCAGGTGGACTTCAAGACCTTCTGTGTACTCTAGAGAGTTTATTCACTTTATGCAGAGTACTTTTTATCAAAGACTCTACATGGAGCAATACTCCAAACTGCTATAAACAGGTCTAGGTGTCTGTTACTGACGTTCTTACATGCAAGAAACTTCAATTTCCAGTTCCATCTATTCCCCAGTATAAACCTTGACTTATCTGACTGGACTTGAAAAACAGCTCTTTTTGGTTTTCCTGCACTGCACTCTTCCCTACAGTCCTCATCTGTCATAGCCATTTTACATACCCAAATTTGTTCTAGTTATATCTGTCTGAAAACAGACGGACATCCTGCACAGAGCAAATCTTTCCCTAATCTAAATTGCTTGTTCCCCCCTTGCCTCTGTTCCTTGTTTTCAGTCCTGCACGCAATGCTGGCATCAGCATGAGACTCTTGGACAGAAAACAAAATCCTTTAACAATTTCACCAACCTAGAAGCCTCACTGGGGAGGAAATGGGAAACCTCTTCCCCTTCACTCTTACTACCAGCCACAGAATCAATGGAGGTCATTATATTACTTGCCCAAGAAGTCAAGGGGTCAGGAAAGAGCAGCTTTGTTGGGAAGTTGCTCCAGCTCGATATTATGGATTTGAACAATGAAAACAGAGCTGAATTGTGAGAACCCATGTGAGATTATTTAAGGCAAGATAAAGTCATTTTAATCATTGCTATTGCAAGTGGGCTTTGGATCATAAAGGGCACCTCTCTAGTTAGATCTCTGGATAGGATTAGCATGGGGGCAGGGGGAGGGAGCAGAAATTGCACAGGCAGAGCTGCCAGAACTACAGTGATGAATGCACTGCCAGAAGAGCACATGGATCACCAGGTGATGCCATTTGGGTCCCCAGTAAGTCCCATCACATCAGAGGTCAAGATTTAAGATGAGTTGTGGCTGACCGAGAAACTTCAAACTTATCCTGGAGAAATGGCAGTACCTTAAACAACAACGACGGCAGCCACTCTTGGGGCATTAGAAGAGAAAGCTACCGTGTCTTCTTGTCCTTATATCCCTTTAATTGCCTGCCTTTATTTTCCAGGCTCAGAATCAGCTATTCCCAGAGCAAGCAAATGGCTTCTCTCGGAGGTACTGCTCTGTCCTGGCAGCACTCCTGGAAAGATACATCACTTAGAAATGTGTTCATTTTTTTTTTCTCCTTTTTTTTTTTCTTTTTTTTTTTTCCTTTTTTTTTCTTGTTCCTTTTTTTTCTTTTCCTTTCTTTATATCCTCGCTTTCATTAAAATTACAATCAACTGAAATTCTAATGGAGAAAAATCACTTCAGGAAAGAGCTAGATTTTGTTGTTATCGTTACCATTCTAGAAGCCTCAGTGCTGAACATATTAAGCATTTTTGGGGGGTTTTGCAAATTGCAGCAGGAGAGGCGTGCGTGTTGGAAGCAAACTTCCCAGGAATCGTTCCATAGTTCCATTTTGAGTCAACGGCATTTTACAATAATAATAAAAATGAAAAACATTTCCTCAATAATTTCGGGCTTCCTCTCATCGAGATTGCTTTAACATGCTTTCAAAGTCAGTGGGAAGTGTCGTGACCTTAGGACAAAGCATTTGAGCTTGGCGATGCTTAGTTTTTCCTCTTCATCTGGGTAACAAACTGATGCACTCTAGTATCTCTCTTTTAAGGCTGGTGACGGCGATTGCAAAGAAAGACAGGTATGGATCTGTCCTGTGTATCCTTTGGTCTCTGACACCAGTGGCCTTCATCACATTGGCCATACTGGTGGCCCATCTGTCTCCTTCCACTCCCACATGAGTTGCCAGGTTTTGCTTTCACATGTCCTAGTTGTATGTCATATGTCCAGATGCAAGCAGCAGGAAGGGCACAGCTTTCTCCTGAGACCTAGCACAGCAGCTTATGCATGTCTCATCTGAACTTGAGTGCGTGACCACAACCTGTGGCACGTAGTCATAAAGAGGTATTTTTGTTTTCCATTATTGCCATTAAATTGAAACGTGGGAATTTATTTATCCTCAGCAGGCCTAGTCTAATGCCAGAGACCCGCATCAATGTGAGCCTGATTAATTTTAAGAGATCTAAGATCTAAGATCTTTTATATGTGACTTAACAGAAACTGGCCTGAGTTTGTTAATCATAGAATCATTGAATGGCTTGGGTTGGAAGGGACCTCAAGGATCATGAAGCTCCAATCCCCCCTCCACCCCGCCACAGGCAGGGTCACCAACCTCCACATTTAATACCAGACCAGGCTGCCCAGGGCCCCATCCAACCTGGCCTTGAATACCTCCATCCACAGCCTCTCTGGGCAGCTGTTCCAACACCTCACCACTCTCATAATAAAGAAAGTATGCTTAAAATGGTTACTTGGCTCTATATATGGTGATGTGGGGAAACTAATGAATTCTAGGGGTGTTTTCTTGGTGATATCATTCCACTACTCAGTTTCCTATGATGATCTGGAAATTCTGGACCAATTTGTTTTCAAAGACATTCAGGCAACCAAAAATAGAACTTCCACATTGAAGTACTTTTGAAAATGTGATCAGATCTCTCATCTGTCTTTCTCATCTCATTACCTCTAAAAATATTGTCCGTGGTGCCATCTAGAATTGGTCTTTTGCATATTAGGCTCTGCTCTAGCGTTGTATAAAAGTTTATGTGTTTTTTTGTTGTAACAACAGGGGAAAAAAAAGTTGAAAGATATCAGTTGTCAATTTAATCTCAACCACAAAACAAGAAAACAATCACTCTTCTTTTGTCTCGTTGTTTCACTTTCTAAAACTCCTGTAATTATACACAATTACCTGTTTTGCTGCAAATTGGTTCTCCAAGACACAGAATCTGAATTTTTTTCTTAACTGTACGAAAAATGCAATTTGAAGAAGTGAGCAGTTTGAGTGCGGAGAAAAACGAGGCTACAGCTGTAGGATTTTGTTATGCTTTTAGTATCAAATCACAAAACCCATTACATTATTTATCCTACAGGCAGGCCTTGTGCTGCAAACATTGAATACAATTGCATACCCTAGGAAAAGAAATGTGCGCTTTTTAATTGCCCCTGATTTAAACAGCCCTTAATTTCATTAGTGTCATTATTTTTCTTTTCCATGGGAAATCATAACAGTTTATTTTAAAGCATGGATATGAACTGCTGATTTTTTAAATATCCTAAAGATGGTTCATTATACTATATATAAACATATACATATGTATATTCGTATACGCAAACACATATACATGAAGCAAGAGTGCATAATTAATTAGACATGCTCACATGTGCACATACAAACAAGAAAATGTTTTCTTTCTTGTCACCGTAGCATCCAAAGCTCAAAAAATAAGAAACATATCCATCATTCAAGGCCTTTCCGCAAATAAATCCCAGTAAAGTTATACCTATGCCCTGTGCTAGAAGTAACTTGAGTTTGTTGTAAGCTGTAATTCAAACCATCGAGTCATAAAATTAATCTTTTTGGGTGTGTGTGTGTGATTTATTTATTTATTTTTAATCTGTTTTAATGCTTCATTTCTACCATAGGAAAACTCTAAGTAAGCCATAGGCAGGAGGCTGGGTGTATCTGGGGTGTAGGTGGGAGACTCTTTACAGGAGCACGTATTTAATTCCCCTTAACTCCAACAAGATTGGTGCAGATTTAGCACAGGAAAAAAAAAAAAAAACACCAAAAAAAAAAAGCTTTGTGTAATGGCATTATACCACGATGCATATTCAAAACTCATAAACCTAAGCTGTATTTGGGAGCAGCCAAGCTGTGAAATAAATCCTTTGTGGGTCTGCGTATGCCACCAATGTGTGGTTGGTGTGCCTTGCCCATAGCACGTGCATAAAGATGCACGTAGGGTGTTCCGTTGCTGCGTCTCCTTCATGTTGTCTCTGTACACGTGTGCACAGACACAAACAGTGAGAAAGATGAAATGATGAAGAAGAAAAGTCACTGATGGCAGCTGTTGTTGATGGCAACTGAAGCATTCAGCCGAGCTACAAGGCTCCAAGGTTTGATTCTACACAAAGCTTTGGCCATGGCTTTCAGTGTAGCCAAAGCTAAAGAGTCCCATCAGTCTCTGATTATTGAAGGCAACTTGTCCTATTTTGTTGGGCCACTTCAGAGCTTCCCTCCTTCGCAACAGATTTTACTGCTTTGAGATCCTCGTCGTCAAAATGTTGAATGCCGGTGCAGCTTGTGAGAGCCAAGTAATTCCTGTTGGCTCTGCAGCGAGCAAAACGCCAAGTGCTCAGATAACAGTGGAGTATTTTGAATGCTCTGCCCTGATCTCATCTCACTCGGATAATCCGACTCTCTCAGGATGTTTATTTTGTTTTCACATAACAGCTCATTTGTCTGGGATTCCAGGTAATACGGAGGAGATTATGCTGGAGCAGAGATCTGAGATCTGTTCTTTGTCCATTCAAAGGGTTAAAAAAAAAAAAAAAAAAAAGAAAAGAAAAGAAAAGAAAAAAAAAAAAACAGAGAGAGGAAGAGAAAAAATAAAAGGTTAGTGTTTTCTGTCCATTAAAGAGAGTATTCTGCTCTGAAACCGAATTGGTCATGCATTCTTCCTGCGTTTCCTGGCAGAGGAGACTGACTGCAGCACCTGCCTTTCCGAGCCAGCCCTGCTCCCAGCCTGCTGGGCTGGCATTTATTACCTCCTTCACTCACGGGACGAAAGGAGCTTTGAGATGCCGATTTCCCTTAGTTAGCTCCATATGAAATTCCTCCTGGAGCATAGCTGGGAGTTGTTGGTCTTTCTTTCCCCCCCCTCCTTCCACCCCCTACTACCCCCTTTTTATTTTTAATTTTGCTGCAGGACAGAGCTGTGTTCGCTCTGAATGAAGAGTCTGGATACCAAACAGTTTTTTTTTTTCGGGGAGGAAATGGACAATGCTCCATTTCATCCTTCCCCCTCCAGCAAAATGCCATCAACATTCGTAAAATGATTTATTTTTTTTTTTTTTTCAATTGCTGAGGACACATTTTAAAACTTTTTTCTTTTTTTTTTTTCCCCCCTAAAAATTAATGCCCACTAAAATAATTCTCCTTCCCGTTATCTGATTAACATTTTAGACTACCCGGTTTTCGTGTTTCTTCCTCAAATTTACCTCCAGTTTTTATTTCTCCATTTGGTCATCACTGGTGGGCAGCGAAATCTTGACAAAACAACACGATGTCTTACACAGGAGAAGCTGTTTACACTCAAAATGAGATTTCTCTGCTACTCTTTAGGATGTAAAGAGAAAATGAGAAGACAATCAGCACAATGCATTTCCATCTGGGATGTTAACCAAGTTAATCCATCCTGTATATCTATAGAAATCTGATGTTTGAACCTAATCAAATGTACCAACTGCTTCAAACTTGAAAATGAAGTGATCTCTATTCTGTGACTGGAATTGTTTTTGTTTTTGTTTTTTAAAGATTGTTTCTGAAATCATTTCTAGAACAAAATAAATTATCTATGAGCACTTAAGGTTGTCTCATTACTTTCAGTGCCACACGGAAGAACCTTTTTTTGGACTGAATCCGTCTCCCACATGCCTTTCCAATGAAGGGGTGATTCCAGAGTCTGAATTGTACCATAGAGAAAGATGAAATGGCTCCACCAGCAGCAGATGTCCCACTCTTTCCATGGCACTATTCCTTCAAGGACCATTTTCAGGGAAGCAGGTAGTGTTAGGGACTGCGTGGTAGATGGGTTGTAAGGATATAAAATTCAGCCTGTCCATCCTTGGAACGCCTGTGCCATGGGGGTGCCTTTGCAGGCTGGGCAGGCATAGAAGTGGGGATGGCTCTGAGCAGCGATCTTCATTCAGGCAGAAAAAACCATGACCACCCACAAAAACAATCTGTTTTGCCCATCTCTACTCCTATTGAACTAGTGACTAAGGAAAACACACACCATTCCTTTTGTGGATGCCCCATTCCTGGAGATATTGAAGGCCAGATTGGATGGGGCCATGGGCAACCTGATGTAATGCCTGATTTAATGGTCAGCAACCCCGCCTGCAGCAATGGGCTAGAACTGGGTGATCTTTGAGATTCCTTCCAACCCAAGCCATTCAATGATTCAATGATTCTATGATCCTATGATCAGCGTTGATGGCGTGTTTTCATTTTGCATTTTTTTGAATGCAGAAACAATGGATGTTTTGACCTGTAGAAAGTCCAGCTGTTTCATTTAAGCATATCTAACTTGTTTTGCTTCTTTATGACTGAAACAAGTATCAGTGGAAAAAAAAAAAAGTAAAATAAAACAATTCTGATAAATCTATATTCCTCATAAAATATATGTGAAAATAAAATTATTGTGTTGTCATGCTATAAATGTGATCTGTCAAGGCTAGCAAAACATTTTTGAGACCAGTGGACGAAAAGATCTGGCAGAGAATCTGTGTCTCGTTGGAAGAAGTCTGAAGGCTTTCAGCTGCTTGTTTACCAGGAGGATCAGGGGGACAGAAATCTGGCTGCAGGTGGATCCTATTAACCCTGCAGTAACACATGTCAATAAGCAGCGATTCGGAGAATTTGGAGCAGTTACTCAGGGTCTCAGCTCTATTTTCCTGTTTTGTTCTGAATTTGTGTGCCGTGGCCTCATCTCCTGAACGATGTAAGCATTGAAGGAGAGGCATTCTCTCTATATCCAGGTGCCACGCCTTCGTCTGCCACAAACCTTCCCATTCTCCAACAGGTTCCAGTTAGAGCGAAAACAAAACAAAAATGCTATGTCGTTCATCTAAACTTCACAATAGGTCATTGAAGAGGAAAACGTGCTTGTCCCCCAGGTTGGTCTTCTCCAAGGGTCACCCGTGGTCTTTTATCTACCTACATTTTCTTGCATTTGTTTTAGTGAGTGCACGCACCCCACCAGTGTTATTTAATTCTCGTGTGCCGGAGGGGCACTTTCTCTGATGAGATCCAGTTGTGTCCATTTTGGTGCTGCCAACCCTTGGATAAATGAAAGGCTCTGCCTGTAACTAAATCTTTTTTCCTGCGGGTAACCCATTCTCCACCTCCAGAACCATCCCCAGGAACTCCCTGGGCTGAAAGATTCTTAAATAACGGTGTCCTTGCTGCTCAGATTGATATCTGTGAACAGATGTTAATTATAAGGAAAGCAATAGTTGAAACGCAGATTGTATAGAAAATGTCTGTTCAGATTCAATCTGTGTTGCTTTTTAAAATACTCAACGCTGTTTTCATTGAAACACTGGGTCTGTAGGAGTACACGGCAAGGTTTTCAACAGAACACCCCTACCCCCTTGTGGCATAATGCCATTTCTGGAATGGAAATAAACCTGTATGAAAATTACATTCTCTGGTTATCAAAAGCACCTTAATCAGATGATGAAACAACCCTGGACAGCTGTCTCCCTCCTTGCTTACACTGAGCTCTGGAGGGCTCGGCCCAACAATTCATGCAGTGTTCTATCGTGAGCGCTCAGACTTTAGTAAAGAAATCAAAGCAACCAAACCAGTGCGAACAAAGCTGAAGAGCTGCTATTGTTGGATGATGTCCATATGCTTGTTTTCCTTTCTGTTGTGTTGTAAATGTCAGCCCTTGCCACTGAACCAGCTCGGCTTTTGCCCATGTATTATGCAGAAGATTATGGTGCATCATGTTTCCAGGGCATGGCATGTGGTGGAAGGTTGGTTTGGATAAATTCAGATGGGTAATGCTGTCACACACAGCAAGGTCACAGCGAGCAATAGAAGTCATCTCAAACAGATTTCAGCACAGATGCCAAAACTGGTCAGATTAGAATACTCTTTCTTATACACGACGGCAGTATTACTTAACCCACCCCTCAGTGCATCAGCACTATTACACCAGTAATATTTATATTAATGGGGCAACCACAGTACAGAAAATTACTATCAAACAAGCACAGAAATGACAAAATCTGACCACAGATTTTCACTTTCAGCTATTCCTCAGCTACATAACTCATGGAAGGAATGTTTTGTTTGTTTGTCTTACAGTTTAAAACCCATTAGAGCTATTTTTTCTTGTACCCTTATGAAAAATGGTGAGGTCTGTTGTTAAGATGGAATGCCCAACAATGACAACTATTTTAAGACACATTCATGCTCTCTTTCCCAATTGACAGAGGTCAGTTTTGACTTTTAGAGAAGTATAAATGCATAGTCCTTCAGTTACAGAAGAATCTGTGGATCCGTTCTCTGAACTTTTGGAGATCTGTGAACACTTGGATGCTCTTCTGCAATACTTTTTTCCCAAAGGATTTGAGACCTGTCTTTAACTTTTTTTTTCCCCTTTCATTTCCAGTACTAACATGAACCTGCAAGCAATATCAAATGGCAATTAGTCTTCACAGCTCCAGTTCATTTCCAAATTTTCAGCTATGCGTGTTTGGTGTCTTTCAAATCTTTGAGTCCAACACGTCATGGAAGGTCAGCCATACTTTATAGAAGTAAATTGCTTAGCTCTGTGTTTGAAGATAAAAGGCTGAGTACATTCTTTCTGTGCGTGCTCAGGAACCAGAAGGCAAATAAAATGAACCCAGAATGTACTCCTTTATTAAGGATCATGTTTGCTAAACTAATCTCATGCTTTCTGAAGCCTGATTCATAAGAGCGCTTGAGCTTCGAGATATTGCAGTCTACCTGCCATCCTCAAGGCCTTCTTTCGAGGAGGATGATCTTTGACTTTGTGCTGCATCATTTCATACAAGTAACAGCAGCTGCATATGTGATGCTTTGCCCTAGTGCACACAGCTCAGAGGAATTGATATGAACAGGAACTTTGACTTCTTCATCTTTCTTTTTTTTTTAATATCCAGGAGTAAAGAATAAACGTAGGTCTTGCTGAGAGCTGCAATGTCCTTCTGTTCTCAGAGAATAAAGAATATATCAAAACAATGGCTGATATATTTTATTTTTCTGTCTTATTAATTAACCCATGACTGTCATTTCGGGGCAGTGGGGCTGCTTTTAATTATGTAATCAAGCCATTAACTAAACTTTTTTTTCCTTTCTTCATGAATTATCATAGACAGGCCAATTCTTCCATTGAAAGAAAAAATAATCACTGAAATGTGGATCAGAGAAGAAAAGAGATTTTCTGCTTATGCCATGTTGGCATGCCAGGTTGCCCAGAGATTTGGTTGATGTGGGAATTTTCAAGGCAAGGCTGGACCAGGCCCTGGGCAACCTGAACTAGCTGTGGTGTCCCTGTTCATTGCAGGGATACAAGATGGTTTCATCCAACCCTGCAGTGATTCCAGTAACCTTAGGCTTGGATTGGACATCTCTTGAGAGCAGTTGTTCATTTCACAGTGCTATGCACTGCGTCCAGCCTCCTGTGATTCTGCACTAGGGAATTGTTACTTTTGAATTAGAGGACAGCAAAAAAGAGAAAAGATGCAGTAGTGCTTTAAGCATTGCTTTTTCGTTTTCATATACATATAAATATAAGACAAAAGTAACACCTGGCAAGAACCAAATGCACTCTCCCTAATGGGACATTGACAAACAATGACCTACCAAAGACACTTCAAAGCACAAATTACCCTGTCCGCAGAGCAAAAGTTCTCCTTTAAACTGCGTCAGTCATTGTGTTAAACCACGGATTTGCTTTCTTGACTCCACCTGGCACTTGGCTGCGGAGACTGGGAAGGTATGAAGAGGTTAACTGTAAGTGTACAAAAATGACAAAGCATACTTGAGGTTTCTTTCACAGCGACTTTCTGCGAAATAAGAAAACTGTATTTATCACGTAGTCACCTCTCCAAGCTGAAGAATCATAGAATCATGGAATCATAGAATGGCCTCTGTTGAAACGGACCACAATGTTCATCTAGTTTCAACCCCCCTGCTATGTGTAGTGTTGCCAACTACCAGACCAGGCTGTCAAGAGCCACATCCAGCCTGGCCTCGAATGCCTCCAGGGATGGGGCATCCACAACCTCCTTGGGCAACCTGTTCCAGTGCATCACCACCCTCTGGGTGAAAAACCTCCTCCTAAAGTTCTCCTAAAGACTTCCTTGCATTATGTTACTGTTCTATGAGTTAATGAGGATGGTGAGACCCTGGAACTGCTGCTCAGAGTTGTGAGTGCCCCATCCTTGGAATTGCCCGAGGCCAGGCTGGATGGGACCCTGTGACTCTTTGATTCTGATTCTTTCCTTCTATCCAGTTCTATGGTATGACTCATTGCACTTCAAAGCAGGAATCATCCTGGCTTTTGCTGTTCCTGTGAAAAGATCTGGTACCTTTAGATTTATAAATCTCCATAAGAAATTATTTTAAAGAGCAATCATTAAACTTTACATTCAGTTTCTTAAAATCCTTGGCCTTGCCTGTCTGATCCCTGAGATTTTCAGCATGTTGCTATTCCAAAACCTTTTTCAGCCCATTGAAGTAACTTACATTCGTCTGGTGCTCACTACTCAGAGTGTGAGCAGCCAAAAAAAGAGAATCAGAGTCATCTGGTTGCAGCTCTGATGGTCATTCTTATTTCCTAAATGCTCAATTAGTGGTTAAGTTGAACAGCCAAAAGTCTGGCTATGCTATTTTTTAAATATTTAAGAAGCAGCATAAATACAGAAGATAAATACAACATTTGTTACTCATTTTTGGAAAGGGAAAAGGGTTAATTTCATGTAATAATTTATTTGGAGCTAGTTAGCGTGTCTCTATGCACTGCACTATTAAACAGTTGCTTTAATACATTGGTTAAAAATAATAATAATAATAATAATAAAGTTCTATTTCTTTTAGAAAGATGAGATAGCCAAATGGGATATTTTCTTCTGCTGCTTTATTCAGGAGGCTTGCTCAGCGATGAGGATGAGTGTGAATCAAATATGCTAACACTGTTTGAGAACGTGACTCCAATTGATTTTAAAAACCTCTCTAGGGGTAGTTTCTTAAATTAAACTTAATGATACTGTGCATCAGTTAAGATCCATTAGATCCAAGAGACACGATAACATTTATTAAAATGATGGATTTCATGCTTTCTCTCTTTATAAAGTTTAAACATAATTTTTCCAATTAACCTGCCCCCTTCTTAGCAACACAGAAATATTTAATAACAAAGATAATGAGGAGTTCCTTTGATGTAGTCACAGGAATGTTCCCATCAGTTATTTTGACATGTAAATAGCACATCCTGCTCCTCCTTATTCCCCATGTGACCTGCAGCCATGCTGTCCCGGGCTGTGAAGTTGTCATATTTGTTGACTGAATCCCATTGGGTGGAAGAACCATGAGAAGAGACATTAAAAGATTTCAGATGATAGTGATCCTGCTCGATAGGAGGGCTGTACCACCACTCCATAAAAACAGTGTTATGCTGGCAAATAACACATTTTATGCGTTAAATGAGTATGAATTGTTTATGGCAACAACTTGTCTTCACCATAAGTTGCTTGAACAGTGCTCAGTGCACTGGATCTAAGCTTCGATCAGGGTCTCAGACTCTGCCAAAGAACTAAAAACAGAGTGTGTTGAGATCCTTGTCACTTATAGCAGAAGAGCTTTCTGCATCGCTCATGAGCAGCATGAAAACTTAATCACTGGAACCAGCCATTTTACAGTTGCTTCTATAAACACCCCTCTGCCTTCTGTGTGGTGGGACCATTTTCATCACTCTTTTAGTTTCCGGATCTCCTACTCAAGCCTTGGAGATAAGTCCACCCAGGCTATTGCTTTGGTAGCTCAGTAGTGAGAGATAGGTAGATAGGTAGGTAGGTAGATGAACGAAACCCTTTTCAGGGCACAAAACAACTTCTAGTTCACTAGTTTTCAGCCACTGAGGCACAGTAGTAAGAAAGAGTGTATGTCAAAAGCACTGTTCATAAAGCATTATATATCAAAATTCATATATGCATATGCAATATATAGAATTCATTATATTATATATTATATGATATATATAATATTATATGGAATATATAGAATTCATTAGGAAATATTACTTCTCAGAAGGGGTGGTCAGGCACTGGAATGGGCTGCCCAGGGAGGTGGTGGAGTCACCAACCCTGGGGGTGTTCAAGGAACAATTGGATGTTGTGTTGAGGGACATGGTTTAGTGGGAGCTATTGGTGAACGGTTGGACTAGATTATCTTGTAGGTCTTTTCCAGCCTTGGTGATTCTATGATTCTATGATTCTATGATTCTATAGAAGCAGAATAAATGCAAATATTGTTTCCAAACTAATGAGCTGGTGGGGAAGAAAGAGTAGTTCTGGGAAGAGATGATGAAGGATAGGAGCGAATGGACTCAGGTTCAGGTTGGATATTAGGAAAAGCTTCTTCTCTGAAAGAGTGGTGATGCACTGGCACAGCCTGGCCAGGATGGCAGTCAAGTCATCATCTCTGGAGGTTTTCCAGAACTGTGGAGATGTGGCACTGAAGGACATAGTTTAGTGGACAATTACTGGTGGTAGGCTGATGGCTGGACTAGAAGATCTTAGTGGTCTTTCTCAACCTTAATGTGGATACTGAAAGGGGAAGCAGGGATGCCAAGAAAGCTTGTAAAGGAAGGAAGAAAGCTGCAAGGTCTGGAAAAATGGGTAAGTCTAAAATATAATCTTTGCAGAATCTTATCTGTGTGTTCAAGCAAAGCTGTATCCAAAGTTTCTTATCTCATTCAAACACAGAGGTAAGGATGGCAATGAAGAAAGAAGAATGTCGAAGGGATAAGTTGAAAATATCCATATTGGAAGAATTGGAAAGGAGGACTGAATAAATAATAGGAAGAAAACTCCATCATGTGTAAAGAGACAAGAAGTGCAAGACCACGTTACATCTACAAATAAATCTTTGAAGAAATAAGCTTACAGAGGAAAGAATAAGCAGACAGGAAGAGAAAAATTGTTTAGGCGTGGTCAAAACTGAAAAAGAAAGAACGGCTTACAAACAAGAAAGCAAAAATTTTAGGTTAGAAATTAGGTTTCCAGAAACCAAAGAAGTGAAACTCTGGAGCAGCACTTCAGTAAGACCACTATGATGCAACATATCTAGCCTGCTTAAAGAGTGGACTTGAAAACTTTATAATAAGCATCATATGATACGCTTATCTATGATGAAGGTTGACCTACACCCAGTAACTCAAGCAATCCATATCAACCCCTCATTTTCTCATTTGCAGCTTTCCTGTCCTGACAGATGAAATTGCAGTTTGTGAATACATATCATTTTATCAAAAGGAACTAAATGCATAAGTCAAAGTCGCCCTTGAGCAGTTTTAACTCGTGCAGCTAACTTTAGAAGGGCCCAGCTCTTCTCTTGTGTTTGTGGAATTCTTGCTGACATCCTTAAGAGGCCCGTGTGTGGACAGATTGCTGAATATGAAGTGGAAATTAGCAGAATGGATCAGACAGGAGAATACAGCCCTCAGCAAATCTCTTTGTGTCTTGCTGACCTTGGCAAACATACAGCCGTTTTTTCTCAAGTAAGGTAAGATGGTTTTTAGCCATCTTGAGAGAATAAGGCACAAAGATGGGTGCACATCTTCAGAGACGTTCAATCTCTCCGTTACTTGCGTGTGTTTACAGAATATTTTCATTTAATACTGCATAGAAAACAAAAAAAAAACAACCCAAAAGTAGATTCTATTCTTGGCTCTAGATGTCCCCAGATGAGACATTTTGTGATGCAAATACTAGAAAGGCCAACTAGAGGCAAGGCTCTAATCCAGTAGGGAAGAACTGGAGTTGGAGTATGGATGAAACATCAGGTTCAAAGGATCAGCAATCAACATCTTTAGACAACAGTTGTCTAAAACAAAGCAGAGAAATCTGAGGGTTATTCCAATACTTAATATAACTCAATATATTCATCAGTGACCTGGCCCATAAGACATAGAACACCCTCAACAAATTTACAGGTGTTATTAAACTGGAAGGAGCGATTGACAAACCTAATGGCAGTGCTTTAACCCAAAGGAAACACATAAAATTTAAATACTGGATCAAAAGGAGCTTTGTTAAGTTAAATAAGCAGAAGTATGAAGTGCTGTACCTGTGATGGAATGATGCTACTAAACTGACCCTAGCTGACAATAGATAGAACAGTGAAGGCCATGGATTGCAGCTTGGAAGACTTAGATTGAGTGTTAGTAAAATTCTTTTCACTAAGAGAACATTTAGCACTGGAAAATGGGGCCCGTGGAGGTCACAGAAGCACCATCCCTAGGAGATTTCAATACTTTGTTAAGCAAAACCGTGGCTAGCCTTGTCTAGCAACAGCAATAGCTTACTTCAGGTGAGAGACTGGATCTGCAAGTATCCTTTCCAGTCATCTTACTTCTTCTATGATCCCTCTGTGCCATAATTTCCATGTTTCAAAAGTAGAGACAAAGATGCTGGCCCACCTTGGAATATAGTTTGATAGCAACTGATGGGACGAGTCAAAAGCACCGATATTCAAATAATCAGCTATATATATATCACTTTTAAACATGCATTCTATGTACTTTTTTCAACATATATCACTTTCACTGAGAATATTTCAGGATAGATTTTGGAAATTTGCTCTTTAAGGCTGGAAAATGTGATATTTTGACAATTTTAGCAATTTCAGCCACGGAAATTTAAAATAGAAAATTTGTTTAAAATTCCAAAATAAGAGCAATGTAGAGATAATCCTAGATTTTCTCTATAGTCAGTAAAGGAAATAAAAATAAATCTGCTATATTAATCAGACCTATTTTAGCTGAGCTGAATCACTCCTACTGGTGCCAATTTCTTTACAGTAAGAGTCCAGGACAACCAGCTTCTGCAGAGAAGTCTGTACTAAGCTGCATGCAATTTAGCCAAAAAGAAGCATTCTGACTTTATAATAATAGATATATTTTTTCCTTTCAGTTGTTTGATACCACAGTAGCAGGAATTTTAATGGGATATTATACCCAACATTTTCATCCTGTCCATTTGAAAACTGGACATTGTGCTGTTCCAAAAGCATCTAAGCATACAACCACTGAGATCTGGGGATGCTTCAGGTAATCACCATTCACCTTTTACACACTGTAAGAACACAGAAATATGAGGACGGCCATGGTGGCCTTAGTTTGAGCAGGGTATTCAATCCGGTGGACTCCAGGGGATGTTTCCAATCTAGATTATTCAACACTCTTTGAATCTGTGATTTTTCTTTTTTTTTTTTCTGAATTTGTCACCTTTTTTTTTTCCCCCTCAATGATTTCAGCTTCCACAGTACCTCAAGGCAATGACTTCTGCAATGTGATTATGCTTTATGAAAAACACAAACAAAAACTGCAAACAAACAAAGGAAAAAGAAGAAGTCCAACCTTCTGTCAATTTTAAATCTGTTGTCTGATCATCTCGTCCGGTTACTGCCTCCTGGACTCTCCCATGCACCACCTCAAAAATGGCTTCAGTTACACATTATACATTAATGCAGTATTTAGAGGGGGGCTGTAAGAAAGAGAAGGACAGAGACTGTTGTGACAGGACATGGGAAATGGTTTCAAAATAAAAAAGGGGAGATTTAGATTGGATATAAGGAAGGAGTTATTTACAGTCAGGGTGGTGAGGCACTAGCATAGGTTGTGCAGAGAGGTGGTTGTGCCCCATCCCTGCAGACAGCCAAGGTCAGGCTGGATGGGCTCTGAGCACTGATGGAGCTGTGGGTGTCCCTGTTCAGTGCAGGGAGTGGGACAGATGGCCTTGAAGGGTCCCTTCCGACTCAAACCATTCTACGATTCTATGATTCTAATGTTTCTTCTTTATTTTTACACTGCGTTAACAGCAAAAGGTAAAATCTCAGCAAAAGTAAAAACAACAGCAAACAAAGACCTGCAGATTCCCCAAAACTGGTTTGGATCAATCAGAATACTTTACTTATTTCATATCTTTACTGTATAAATTAATTCTAAAAAAGATATTTCCAAGCAAAACCCAGGATTTTGTTTTAAAGAACATTGAAACAGAGAGAGCTGGCAAGCGGAAAATAAGTATTAATAAGTTTTAGGAATGGAAACTTTGTTTAAATTAATGTGTTCTTATATAAAGGAATTTCATAGAATCATAGATTCTTTCAAGTTGGAAAAGACTTCTAAGATCATCCAGTCCAACCCCAGCCTAAACCCCGCCATGCCCACTGACCACATCCCCCAGTGCCACATCCCCACATTGAACACCTCGGGGGACAGTGACCCCACCACCTCCCTGGGCAGCCCATTCCAATGCCTCCCCACCCTTTCTGAGAAGAAATTCTTCCAAATTTGTTTATTTAATGGGAGTGGGGGGTGGGTGGGGATTGAAGTCCTATCAGGCTTGCCTATCAGCTCTGGTTATTAGCTATAAAAATCCAGCACACTTCATTATGAGTTTGCTTCCTGTGTCAGCTTTCAAGCACTTCAGTGTCGTTCTGATGTGCAGGCAATACAAAAGAAAAAAATCAATTTAAAAAAGAAAAAGAAATAAATTGCCTCATGCAATCGAAAACGGAGGAAACAAATGCCTAATGAAGCTCTTATTACGTTAAGAAAAGTCTTCTGGAGAAGTGGAGAGGGGCCGAGCAGAGCGCTGTGCAGCATCCAGCTAGCGAGAAACCAAATTAGCACTAATTATATTACGGCTTGCTGTTGTGCAAGCAGTGTGACTTCACCAGAGGAACGAGGCAGCGGTGTCACTAGGTGGCACAGTTCTGACACATTTACAGATCATTACCCAGCGTTAATGTCATCTCGCAGGGCGCGGGGCTGGGGAAAAGAGGGGGTCTCGGAACATCACTCAGCTGTGTGTGATCTGTGAGTGTGAGCTGCTTGTCGGCTCCCGACGGGTAGGGGATCCAAGCTGAGCTCTGTCAGCCGGCCTTGAAGCGAACAGCACGGAGCTGAGAGCTTTGCAGAAATGGTGTTTAAATCTCAACGCAGCTGCAAGACAAAAGGGGGGAAATGGGCATAAGGCTCTTGATGTCCTCATGAGTCAACTTGAGTAAGGTGGCCCTGTTGGGTCATTAAGGCTTAAATGCATCCATTTCTTTATGCAGCAATGCGTAGAGAGAGGGTACACCGCTTCCATCCATCTTTGACTTCCAAACCCATTTGACAAAGTGACCATTTCCATCAGCTGACAACCCGCCAAGTGTGAGTTCCCGCTCCTGACCCCATCACACCCACCTTGTTAGTGCCACAACTAACATCTTTGACTTCCAAACCCATTTAACAAAGTGACCATTTCCATCAGCTGACAACCCGCCAAGTGTGAGTGCCCACTCCTGACCCCATCACACCCACCTTGTTAGTGCTACCACATCCCCAAGTGCCAGTGCTGGACACGAAGGGCAGGAGGTGGCCACTTCTGAGGACTCCAGAGCAGCTTCAAGTTTCCTGATATCCCTGCTTAAAAATAGCCTAAATTCAGTTTCAGTCACTCATAATTATTTGCATACATTCACACTGAGCTTGCAATAGGAGCGTACTTCTTACCCTCCTCCCTCATTTCTCATGGTTTGTCAGCCAGCATTCCGTACAGAAGCTCTCATACTGCTTGAGAACAGTGTATTCATTACCAGAATTGTGTAATTATAACTTAAAGTTCAGAAAGGGGCATATAAAGGAAACAGAACATTAATACAACCTTCCAGTCACAACACGTGGTTTGTCAACCCGTCGGTTGCACTTGTTGTAAGTGGACAGATTTCTCCAGATGTTATCAAAGAAGTTTGATGAATGATTAATAGCAAGAATGGTGTGTCACGGATGTAAGAATTCTGAATTACAAATGAATATAAACTCACTCGTAGAGAATATTAGAGGGGATGGTTTGCCCACTATTTATCCATTGGGCATGGCAAAAATGGTCTCATTGTAATAAAATTGATCTATTAATTAGCAAAAGACATCTTTGGCATGAAGGTATTTCCAAGGAAATGTCTGCAGCTGCCTTCAAGAACCTTCCCACAAAGCAAGGGGGTATTTCTTCCAAGTACTGATGCAATTACAAATAGCAACTTTTATTTCCAGCGGCAAGGAAACCAATGTAGCGCAGTGGCTGTCAGCCAAAACTGCCAGCACAACAGGAACACTTTGGTTTTTTGGTGGTTTTTTTGTTGTTGTTGTTGCTGAAAAAAACAACTGTGTTTTTTTGTTAAATTACTTCCCAAAACATGGTTGATAGATTTTAAGGGGCTGATGGCTCTGAGCTGCCAACTTACTTTGAATGTCCCTTAACAACCATTACTTTGCTCAGGGCTGTTATCCAATTAACAGGAATTTATACTGAAGTTTTGCTATGCAGTGACTGTGCCTGTGGTCATGACATGGTATTGAACCTATAACCTCTATACCGAAGGGCACGAATGGATAGAACTTCATGTTTTGATTCCAAAAAGACAAGAAGTAGCAGCAAATTTAGAGGTGTGTATTCCCTGTCTGCTCAGTGAAGCTGCCTCCAAAAGACCATCCAGAAAGCATACGTGCCAGGTGGAAAATGTTTGCACCAGGTGAATTCATGTCCTTCTCTAGGGTTTAGAGGCTGGTTCAAGGATGCACATCATGAACTTTCTCCTCAAAGTAGAGCCATTAACAAGCAAATTGGTTTCTTTTTGGGCCAGGAGAGCACTGTGGTCAACCTCACCTCCATATCATTCAAACCACATTCCCTGTTAATGTCCTTCATCTCCAGGCTGTTGAGTAGTCTACCTACAGAATACAAATCATTTCATTTACTGAAGCCAGACTGAGGTACAGTTACCTTACAGGTATCTTCTGTGTCTTCCAAGAAGAGGTCATCTGAACTAGGTTAAAAGAACTGTACCTAAAAAGCAGCCACTTGCTTCCAGAAACAAACAAGAAGAGTCTGGGCAACTAGCTCAAATGCAGATGTCTTCTCAGAAGTTAGATGTCATGACACACAGGAACACCATTAGATGCGTTGACGCTTACCCATGTTGTGCTTGATAGACCTGAGAATGCAAATAATGAGTGGGGCAGAACTAAAGGATTGTTCCTGCCAGCCACGCGCTCCAACTGTGGCTGGATTGACTGGTGTTCATTGTGGGTGCCAGCCATAAATCGGTCACACAGCCTTAAGCTGCTACCCAGGTTCATTTCTCCAGTGCTGCTAATTCAGGGTTTGACAGTGAATGGGGAGTATCAGTTTTTGTTGTCGTTGCTGTTTTCTACTTTTACCCTCGGGAGATCTGTAGCTATGTGAGAAAATCATGGCTCCAGAGCCAGGCTTGGAGAGGGAAATCTCAAATTGAATCCCCAAAACCAAATCAAGAGTATCTTTTAATTAGGTTTCATTATTATGATTTAAATGTGCAATGTATGCAGATAACATATACTGCATAGTATGCTTGCGTATGCATGCTCATATGTATGTGTGTGTATGCATATATTGGGCATAAAAGTTTATATAAATACATACATAAATTTGAGGTCAGAACCATCTTTTTCTTTTATGTCATAACACTTCCAAGCACAACGGGGTTGCAGGCCGTTAGCACCTATTATCACAATACAAATATTAAATACCAGTAAGGACTGAGTCTTTCAGTGAGCGAATATGAGAGACTAATTTTCACATTCTCTACTAAGATATCCAAATAAATCTGGGGTTACATTCTTTCTATACACACAAGGGTTTCAATGATTTAATTCAGCTTTCTCTTGCAGCAGGCTGCTTCTTCCCATTCTTTCCCACCGGTCTTTGAGGTTCTGTGTTTGTTTGTTTGCTTTATTTACCTCTCTTAATCAAAATTAGAAAGAGATTGTGTGTGTCTGGTAAAAAAATAAAAAAATAAAAATAGGGGGTTGGCTAAAAATACTTCCCCAAGCCAGGATATATTACAGCAAACTGCTTTTGCCTCTGGATGTTAGTGGAGTTTCCTTTGTTGTCTTCTTTGATTGTTTCATTTATATGGCAGGTTAGACAACAACAGACTCCTGTTATTGCCTTTTCTCAGCGGTGAGGTTTTTTTTCCTTCATTTTTTTTCAGGCTCGGAGCCCCTGAGGACAGTCACTCCCCATCCACAGCTGGCGACAGGAGGAGGGTTTTGTGCGTTCGATACTTAGAGCTCAGAGATGACTGGTGAGAAGATTAACAGCAATGCTATTAAGTGGGATACACAGTCTCCACTTTTAAATTGCCTGGGCCTTTAATAAAAGGAGGAGAGAGAGGGAGAGGGAGACATAGAGAAGTCTTAACAGTATAACATTCTCTATGTGTTCACAATCCATTTTGCCAGATGCTAAATTACTTCCCTTCCCTCCTCTATGCACCCATCCCACTTTCTCTACATCTTCAGGTAAGTGCTGGTGCCTGATGCTCTGTCTCACCGCTCAATGAGGAGCCCTTGAGTTGAATTGCAGAGATAGTCTTCTAAAAGTGAAGATTAGTGACCCAGGCTCCTGCTCCTCTGCATGCCTTCATGAATCTAAATATCTCAGTCCTTGGGCTGTTTTAAAAAGTTCTTCCCGGTAACTTTGCATCATTAGCTGCTTTCTGGCCTCTCATCTGTCTTCTAGCTAATGCTGTCAGAGCAGGAAGTGAGGACGAGGAGATGTGTGATAAATGTTGGAATCAGAGGACATAGCATCACTGAAACACCAAGGTTGGAAAAGCCCTCTGAGATCTAAAATCTAACTCTAATCCCAACCCTAACCCCCAATCCCACTTTTAGGAGGAAATTTTTCACCCAGAGGGTGGTGACGCACTGGAACAGGTTGCCCAAGGAGGCTGTGGATGCCCCATCCCTGGTGGCATTCAAGGCCAGGCTGGATGTGGCTCTGGGCAGCCTGGTCTGGTGGTTGGTGACCCTGCATATAGCAGGGGGTTGGAACTGGATGGTCATTGTGGTCCTTTGCAACCCAGGCCATTCTGTTCTATGATTCTACAATCATCCAGTCCAACCGTCCACCTATCCCCAATATTCCCTCTAAACTACATCCATTGGTACAACATCTAATCCATCCATCTTTCAGAGAAGTCAGATTACTCAGAAATACATATAAAATGTTGGTTCCAAGGACTCAAATGAGAAAAGATTGAAAAAGATGAATCTCTTACCATGCACAGAGTAGGAATGTGTGTGCCTAAATAGCAGGTTGAATAACACACTTTTCTGAGTCGCACACAAACCTTTATGCATCTGCAATCTGGAAGGGTTATGCACACTTTCTGTGTTGTTCAGAGGCCTAGAAATCCGAAATGCTGGAGTTGAAGAAATGTAGGAGAAGATAAGTTATTTTTCTGCTATACCACAGGCTTTCTGAGTGACCTTAAAGGTTAAATGGTGCTAGGTCCTTAGTTCCCAACTTGTTACAAGGCATTTCTGTGTTTTGAACACTGCAGTACCGTGGCAAATCTCTATCTACATTGACACTAAATGGTTCCTGGGCGTGCTCCTGGTAACTAGACCTTGGTCAACTGTTCTATTAATTGGTTATACTTCCTACAGATAGCTGTGACCCAAATAAGTGTTCAGGCACAGCCTAAGGTTTCGCAGAGACCTGGGATCATTTCCAGAAGGCAGTCTAGTGATCAGCCTCCAGCACCTCAAGCACTAACTCTACTGTCTATGAAATTAAAGCTTTAACAGCATGGACGCCTCTTGACTCCTGTAAGGTGAAGCTAGCAGTGCTGTTGATGTTTAGGTACATGCAGCAAGGCCTTAAGAATGATGATTCACTGGGCAGAGGCTGCCAAACACAGAAAGAAAGCAGCTAGGTGAGAGGAAATTAAAAAAAAAAGTCACATTTAAGATCACCTCTGCATGGCTGGGCTGCATTAGGACCCAGAACCAAGCTGTTGATTAGACTTAAATTGGCAACGTCAATCCAGAAATGGTATTTTGCTCGTATTTTCCTTCCAACAACACTGTCCAGATTCAGATGTCCTGCTGTACTGTCCACAATTGGAACTGAATTTTTCAAGCTCTAAATAAACCTTGTTAAGAACAACATGATCGATTGCATTTCAGATGCTCAGCATTGGAATTGCTGCCTCTCTGTGTATTGTATTGTCATTTAACATTTATTATTGATTAGGTCTTAACATAGCTACTGGCAACGATCCTGAGAATCTATTTGGCCACCATCAAAACAAATTTAGAATATTTCAAAATGGCAACTAGGCATTTCACCTTCCACAAGGAAGGTCTTCTCTCTCTCTCTCTCCAATTTCATATTGACGTTTCTCTAACCTGTTCTGTAAGATTTTCACTAATGGTTATTCCACAGCTTCCCCAGGCACTCCTTCCAAGTATTTTTTCTTTAAAGACAAAAATATTTTGATAAATATATATGATTTGGCAGGGGAGAGAAGAATGGGGTTCACTACTTAATCTAGATCTCCTTGCAACAATTCAGTGCACAATTTCTTGTGATTTCCCAATTGGATATGGAATAAATCAAATTACTCTTTCAGAATTACTGGATTGCTTATAACCTTTCCCACACAAAATCTATACTTTTGAAAGAAACATGTAGATTTTTTGCTGCTAGTACATTCTAATTTCCTCCTCTTCGCTTTATTAATGACAGTTGGAAAAATGGAAAGGGAGAACCCTATATTTTTATCTTGATATTTGCCAACAAAAGGAAAAAAAAATATATGGAAAGAAAACATTATGTCTGAAGTGGAAGTTTCAAAGGGGTTCAAAGTGGGATATTCCAACAGAAATCCATTCCTCTTTTCTCACTGGCTTTTTTAACAAATGTTCGTTCATGCCCCAGCCATCAAGCACTGACGCATATCTGGTTTCGAAAAGCATGAAGACCTCATGTCTTAGAATCATAGATTCATAGAATGGCCTGGGTTGAAAAGGACCACAACGACTGTCTAGTTTCAACCCCCTGCTATGTGCAGGGTTGCCAACCACCAGACCAGGCTGCCCAGAGCCACATCCAACCTGGCCTTGAATGCCTCCAGGGATGGGGCATCCACAGCCTCCAATGGGGCATCCACAACCTCGAACTTGAAAGGGGTGAGTGTTAGCCTTGCAGTAAAGAATATTGAAAAGTCTGAGCAGGATCAAAAATCTGAACAGTTACATCCTGGCATTCATTTGGGACTGAATTTCATCACCTTCACCTCCATTTAATAAACGCTTGTGTACCTCTGAGAGGTTAGTCCAGACTGTGAGCCCTATACCTATAATATTCTGCTTTGCGTAGTTTAAATACAAAATATAAGGGCAGAACAAACAAACAAGCAAATACATTTAATATTTCAGTAGCTGATGTGAAAGTAGAAAGAATTCAGTCATTACATTTAATTCACAACCCATAACTGTGCTGCCCCATTGTTACACTGGGAGAGCATTACTTAGCTCAAAGGAGAGATTAGATAGGAGCCTCACAGGACACCCTATAAGCCACAACTACAGCACGAAGAACTGTCTGTGAAGTGTTATCACAAATGGGCTGATTTAGAGATAATTCAGTGATCTCATTTTCAGTATTTCCTAGGTTGAGTGCCAAGTGGTGACTTGTGCCTCTTTCTGCTCTTACGTGAAAAGAGACTGGTATTCAGTATGTGTGTTCCTGCATGTCTGTGTCAATTTAGACAAGAAAGAAGAAAAAAGTAATTAAAATCTTTTAATTTTAAAAGAAAACCTGTTTTCTCCCAAATCCAGCCCTACATTTCCTGCAGGAAGAATAAAAAATCTCTTTACTCAGCTGCTCCTGCAGGTAACAGTGGCCAACACTATGCAGATTGTGGTTCAAGTCATGATCCAGGAGCACCACAATTACCAAATTCTGTCCTGGGAGTGCAGCCCAAATTCTGTGTCATTGCTTACATACTCAAGAATCGCTTTGTCTCAAGGCCAAACCCAAAGAAATGCTTCAACAAATGGGGCAAGTTAAAAGGGATCACCTAAGTCACTGAGTGTACTCCTTTAAATCTGCATATGCGGAGAATGGTGATCCAAGTTGCAGCTTGTTAAATCCCTTAATGGACAACCTTGTAGTCTGTTTAAGGTCTGTGTCTTTGTATTGAACAGATAAGGGAGGTTCCTAAGACTTTGTACTGAATAGATAAGGGAGGTTCCACCAGACTTTGAACACATATAGACTGAAGACCTTTTTGTGCAAGGTACGTGTGATTATAGACTACTCCCATGCCTCAAGCACTGTTATAAAGAATGCCTACTTTCTAACACTCCAACTTGAGTCTTTAGAGAGTTTCTTGATCAACTGCTCTGTGGCAACAATGGGAAGCAAAATGATGCACAGATCATCCTTATCAAATGCAAAGCACTTCACAGAAAGCCTGTGTGATACTGCGACTGTCAGTGTGATACTGTCAGAAAGACGACAGGAGCCATGACTGCCATCCTGCAGCAACAGGGCAGTTCATAGCTGAGATTTCCAGTGGCAATGAGACTGAAGGAAGAGAGATGATAAACACATCCCTCAAAGAGATCAACGCATTCAGTGGCTCTATGAGGAGCTTAGATTTCCTCCAATATTAACATCCCATAAAGACGTGTGCATGTTCAGTCTCCTATAGCTTTTTGGAATTCTGTGCTTGAGGATAAAATTCACATAGACAGCTGTTTGCACTGCTGACATCACAAAAATAGATGGAAAATATAGGATGTTCTGGGAGTTATCAAGGTGATCTTGTGCACGCCTCAAATTAATACCAAAGCATGAGTTGTGGTGCCCAATGTTCAGCCTCTTCTCTAAGCTCCCCTCAGGGGACAGCTGCATAGGTGGGAAATGACAGAAGGTGACGTGGCATGTAAAAGGAGAGAAGAGCTGATACAGAACAGCATGGACATGAGCAAATCACTCCACCCTTGGACAGTCCATCACCAACGATTTAATGGAGCTGTGTTAATTCAGTACCTATATCCCAATATGACAGGAGCAGAAGACCCTTCTCTTACCATAGGTGCAAAGACTGACAGTAAAGGGAAGATCTATTCCGATCTCTGAAGCAGTTTCTAGAACACATCACTTCCTGTGCTGGAAGCCCTTCAGCACAGCCTCCAAGCCTGAGCCCAAAGTTGCAGCCTGGACCGTAATAACACTACAGTGAGTTTATTTCTCGAAAGTACTGTGCCTTGCTCATGAAAGAAGATGAACAGCATAGCTTTATAAGACAAAGGGAGGGAAGGAAAGGAGTCTCCTGACCAAGTCACTTCTCAGAGGGCTTAGCGCTATCTGATGAAGCCCAGCCTGCTTTAAATGACAAAAGTTGGGAGCTATCAGCCAGAAACACACTCCTCGTGCTGCCAGCCGCATTCAAACCTCTTTCCCCTTTCTCACTGCGCAGCCTTTGTCCTCTTGCCAGAAGCCTGCCTGCAGGCAATATCCAGCTTTCTAATAAAGCAGCTCCTTTGTCAATGACAGTAATGATTATCTCCTACAGCTGCCCGTGGTGTTGCATTTTGTAACACAATTTGGCCGCCTTTGGCCCCGGTTAGTTCTATTTAACGTACTGCAGGGGGTTCACTGTTTGATCTCTAATTGATATAATTGACTGGGAATAATCAGGGCAGCTTTATAGATTTTTATTGATAGCTAATTTTCCTTCATCCATTGTTTAATTTGATAAGACTATAACCTAATTTATTGCCACTCTGATAGGGATCCATTACCCTTTTGACAAATGCTTCTGGGGCCCACTTGTCAGCAACTGATTTGAAAGAGCTGTTAAGCCTACAGAGCCCATCATTAGTTAATGGCAGTTTAGAAAGCTAATGGCATTATAAATTAAGATCAATAAGTACATGGAAATTACAGTTGTTCAGCAAGACACCACTGTATTATTAAACAAACATAATCCTGTACCTTTGGTTAATGCACACACAGGGAGCTTCCGAGTGAGTTTCAGAGCCAAATAGAGCCAGGTGATTAACAAAGGAAGAGTCCTTCTCTAGTGCTGGAATTGCCAGCCTAATTCCTAAAGGATCTTTGCAAGAAAAGAAAGCAGGCAGTACTGCTTCATTTTGCTGTATAAGCAACCTGAGGCCTCAGAACACCCTCACACAAAAACAATACCCATCTCGCTTCCTCGGGTTTTGATCTGCTCCAACAACACTTTCAAATGCATAATACAAAGTCGGCGATGGAGCGGCTCTTGGATTTATCCCAGGGATAAAGAAAAGCAAACACGGTTGTCTTAATTCCTCACAAGGCTTGATTGGCATTGAGTGATGTTTGATCACTTTAGGCCCACGCAGGCTGACGTGCACGTCGGGATTTTTCCTGGGGACGCACTCTGATCTCAGGAATGAAGCAAAGAACAGGATGTCAGAAAACCTGGAGCCAGATTTACCTTCACCGCTGACTAGGGATAGGGCAGTGAACTAGTGACTACTCCTACACCTTTTTGCAAGCTCACACAATGTCATCTACCAAGAGTGGGAGTTAGGGAGCAAGGCTATCCCGATCTGGATTTGGCACAGACAGGCTTCAGCCTCAACCACCTCTCTAGACCTTAATATAATATAAATAAGTAGATCTGGAAGCAATTGAGGACAGAAGGGGTGGGATAGGTGGGATAAGAAGGAGAACCATGGCAAGAGCAGCAATAACCTAAGATCTGGGTGGCTTGGAGAAGGCACATTACTTCCCACTGACACCCTCACTGACTATGTCTAGTGCATTGTTCGCTTATGTTAAGTACTGAATGCTCTGATGAAATCGTGCTGCAGACTAGAAACACGTAGACGAAGCTGTCGTATACTTAAACATTTGTTCTGCCCTTTGAGAACTGTAGGTATGTTAGTGCCTTTCAGTTACCTGAGATGAGGAGCGATGCTTTTAGCATGGCAGTCAGCTCAACTAGAAGACATTCCCTATGTGGAGAGCCAGGGCTACATCAGCAGATGTTTTAGCATTTGTGTCAACTGAGATGAAGCTTTCCAGGAGGAGGAACCACTTTTTACAGTCTGATAGTGATAGGACAAGGGGGAATGGCTTTAAACTAAAAGAGGGGAGATTTAGGTTCGAGGAGGAAGTTCTTTACTGAGATGGTGATGAGATACTGGCACTGCTGCGCAGAGGGGTTTGGTTCCTCACCTCAGAAGGTGCTCAAGGCCTGGTTGCATGGGATCCTGGGCATCCCAATCAGGTAAGGAGCAATCCTGCCCTTGGAAAGGGGGTTGGAACTGGATGATCTTTAATGACCCCTCCAACCTAAGCCATTCTGTGATTCCATAAGAGAAGGAGAAAGAGTTTCAATGACACTCAGCCCAATCCAAGATCCTTTCCTTGGATTTCTCTCTGAATCCAGGGCTAGTCTGAAGACTGATCAGGTGACAATTCAGATGTTCCTGATACCTACCAGTGTTTGAAATTTGGAAGCAATGAAGCAGAGTGACCATGATTGCAACTGCAGAGGAGCTCCACCAGCAGTGGATTGGTCTCATGATCAGCTGTGTGACTTTATTTCCTATTTAATTTAGTGCTCATTGAATGCATTGAGTATTTGTAAGCCTGAAATCACTTTTTAAGACAGTCTAATTCTGAGGAAGGTCAGGTGTGGTTGGATCAACGCCATAACTTGCTTCAGAGCAGGAAACAACGGAAATAGGTTCCCTTGCATCAGCTCAACCTCTGCCCTGATCGCTGCCTCCCTTTCTGTCATCCCAACCTCATTCAGACATGACTGGTATTTAAATCTTAGTGATCCAGATACTAACTCCTGGCGTACTGAGGTCCTTCTGACTGCATAATTTCATTTTTAAGACAATAGAGATAAGACAAACTACTAAACTTGTCAACAGCTTGTCTGTATTGACTGATTTACAGATAATCAGCTTATTGGTTAGAAAGACTATTGGGAATTTTAGTTATTTCCTTAATGAAATAACAGCTCCTCAGTCAGAGTTTATTTACAGTGGCCGCACTCCTAGCAGTAGCGATGACATATTATGGTTCTGTTTGTTCTGTGATTACCTCACACAAGTAAATTTTGAGTTAAAGAGTTGACTGGGAATTTGTTTCTTAGGTTGAGATTCAGCTTACATTGTTCAGGTATGTCGAAATTAAATACTTATGAGTAAGCTTTCGATAACTTTTTGAGGCAAAAGGAGAACACAGACAATATCTGTATTAGAATGCGCTATGCACAAACAGGACAAAGAGTGAAATACTCCATGCTGTGGTCTTAGTATCCTTGCTGTAGCCATTTCAGAGGGATTTCACTTTGACCTAGTTTGTTCCCATATGCTTAATTCCTATTTGTAGTTTGAAAACATGAGGTATGATTCTGGAGATT
Source organism: Alectoris magna (assembly GCA_030625065.1). Lineage (NCBI taxonomy): Eukaryota > Metazoa > Chordata > Aves > Galliformes > Phasianidae > Alectoris > Alectoris magna. The sequence goes on along the minus strand of CM060562.1, from coordinate 109,869,856 downwards.
ATATTCTGATTAAATTTCATATGAAAGGAAACTTGCTTTTGCACTCCGAGACCAAACCAACCAATGAATTGTGATGGCCTGCATTGACTACAGAAAGAGCCCAGGTAACCGGATCAGGTTTAACCATAATTTCTGACACCTGTATTATAGCAGATTAACGTCATTTTTATATGATAGCAGCGATGGACCCAAATCCATTTGAGGATCTTAATGACCAAAGTACCGTAAGAAACATGTAGTGAGATACAGATTTGCCATTGACATTAAATGTGCAAGATGGACCTGGGATAGGTGAGGAGGGGGGAGAAATGAAATATCAGTCATTCAAGGCACATGAAACTATTGTGCTGTCAAAAGATGCTTTTGAAACGTGCTCTTTTTCAGATGTCCTGAACTGATGTATCTCCAGTGAATCAGAGATTTAAACACACCCAGAATCCAGCCACTGCTCTTGACCTGGCACTGCACAAATTAGCACATTGATTTGTTCCAGATGGACCTCCCAAGCACCAGCAGGTGAGCTTTCACTTCTGGCTCTCACTACCAGTGCGAAGCTGTGGAGGCTGGGAAAACTGATCAGATGGTCTGGGACTGTCTAATTCCACCAGTGGCAGAGAGAGTGAGAGCCAAATTTGTGCTGTCTGACAACTGAGGAGCAAAGGAGATAGATAAAATACAGCATCAACGTGTCTTGCTGCTGGTTTCAGGAGGCTTAAAGTGGGTAATTTATGATACTGTCAAGTAATACTGAAGAGTCATTTTCACGTCTGGAATTGTAAAGCACAATTCCTTCTGCATATTGCCCAGATCCCTTGCTGGGGATTTGTAAGCAGCAAACTGAGCAGAGTGAAACTGAGGAATGAATCCCAGCCTTGTTCCCCTCTTGCATCTTTGCAAATCAGGTGAAACTCTACATTTGAGACCTCTGCAGTGCTCCATGTATGTCTGGAGCCTATTGAGGTTGGAATATCAGAATGGCTATGAAGTGCCAGTAGAAACATGACCACTGACCTCAGTGCTCGCATCTTTTGAAACCACTGCACATGTACCTTGAAAGCTTTGACCTAAAGAGGCATGTGGGTGCAAAACTACTTTGAAAGCTATAAAAATTGAGCTGCCCCGTTATTTCCACGTATCACTTTCTTTACCCAATCGTACTCGCTGTAGCCCTGTGACTCTGACTCAGGCTTAGGAACTGTGTGTTCCTGCCCCACAAGATTTCATGCAAATAAGAAATTTATTCTCCTAAGGATCAACTTACACAAACTGTCAGTCTCAGAAAACTTTGAGGCAAAGTTTAGTTACTCACTTCTCTCAGTCAGTGTCACAGCACTAAAATGCAAAGCCAAGGAACTTCCACCCTCTTAGGCTCCTCCTGGATGCAAGGCAACAAATCTGGCCTCTAGACATCAAAGTTATGGCTGTCTACTTATCCCCTAATGAAACGGAGCCAAGGCAACAGCCATAGGGAGAAGAAGGGCATGGTGACGGAGGAAGGAACTGAACTGCCTGCTCACTCAAAATAAAGCAGGCGAGATTATGAGACTCATGTACAATTCTCCACGGTCCCTAAAGTCTCTAGCGAAAAGGTAGAAATGAACTAATTTATTAGTAAAATCACATCAGGGGCAGTAATTTCATGTTAGTGAATTTACATGTAATAACATTAGATTTCCAGCCCTCCATATCAGCACACTGTGGCCCTCTTGGATGATGAATGAGCTGCCTAAAGAAAGATGATGGTTTGATTGTTTTCACAGTGAACGGATCAGCATTTTAATTTCTTGCCTCTGTGTTTATTGCTTATTTGGCCCCTTGCTCAGCTTGTAAAAACTTGGCTAAATGGAAATGAATAAATGTAATTACTGCGGGTGACAGTGGTAATCTGTGTGGGTTTTTCATATTGCCTTTGCCAACGTTAATCTAATCACTAGAGAATATGTGTCACTGCACAAATACACTGACAGAAAGCAGAGTCCTCCGTCAGTGCCAAAGCCAGGGAGGCTGGAAGGAGCTCCTGCCATTGGGTCTGTCAGTGCGGCAAGGCATTAGTATGCTTGCCTATAGAAGATGCATATTGTCGCCTTAAATACTACAGAGGCTGCCTGGGAGAGACAAGCAATGCAAAGCAACTCTAGAACTGAATGAAAGTTTCTCCAACCTACTGTTTTATTCTCTTTTACATGTTCCCATGAGGCTTCGCAGTGGCTGGGTGTGTTATGACCAACTCTCAGATGATTTCTGCTTCTCTGCCCCTCGAGCTACACTGGGTGTAAGCCAACCTTTTATCCCATGCATGGGTGGCATATGCTCCTGTGGGTCTATGAGGATGGGATGAACTCACTGGGCTTTTCCACAGCAATGGCTAAAAAAATGTACACCTTCATAACAGATATGATGCCTAAGGCTTTGTGCACATATACACACTTGCTGGGCACTGGACTTGTTTGCACTGTGTATGTGCGTTTTTGAGATATCATCTCTATGGTATTAAAGAAAACCCGAGATGCAGAGGCATTAATCGATTTTCCAAGGATCGTATGAGCAATAATACAATAATAACAATAATTCAAAGACTTTTATTTAAATACCTATACACCTGCAGAGGTATTCACTTATAAAGGTGAATTGTGTGTTGAATCTCACGTTCCAGCCAATGGAAATCACAGGTGGATTCAGCTGCCTTAATGTAGATATTTATTGCTTTTTATAATGCACAAGGTATATCTGCATGGACCGGTCAGACAGAGGACTTATGGGTACTTATACACTTCAGACGAGACAGCTGGAGATATGGAACAACACCTCTCCCCTACACTTAGACAAAGGAGACCAGAGTGTTATTCAGCTTCCCAAATTAGACATCTAGTTCATGGCAATCCAAATTGTTCCCTCAGCTCCATAGTCCGGGTCTTTATTGACAGTGATGAGCAAATAGACATGTCATCAGTCCCATTATTATGCCATCTGAGATAACTTAAGGATCTCCAATTGGCCTCATGCTGTCAGACTGAAAGAATTCAGGGCTACTACCCCACATAGGTATCTTGGATGTACTAGGCCATCTCAGATAGTACCAGATATTTGGGTAACTGAATTGATACTCCTATTTACACTTACATTTTGGATACCTTCATTTAGTCTTGTGTACCAGGAGCTGGAATGTGCTAATAAATCTAGAGTGGAATCGATACACAAAGCATGATGACCTGACTCCCAGCCACAAACTCTGAGTTAGGATGAAGTTTTTTTCCTTTAAGAAACTCCATATTTTATTCCCTTAGTCATTCACATATTTTACTGAGAGGGGAAATAAGAAAGGCAGAAGAAAATCCCACAGAAACTCTCTTACCACAGTAGTAAGCCCTTAGTGAAGCCAACATGGCTTGAGGGTTAAATGGGACAACTCTGAGGATGAACTGAATAGCCCCACCTAAAAGTTAATCTGTCTGGCATACTCACGTCAGTTATATCTGCTATCGATGCATACGTGCTCTCAGTCATTTCTTATCCAAGCATCTTAGGCTCCTTTTAAGCCATTTGAGAATCTCTGGTTATCTGCCAGCTGTAGGAAGCTGATGAATGCCCTAACAGTGACTGCTTTCATCTGCAGTCATTTTTGAATGCACTTAGCACTGTGTGTGCCCAATACAGAAGTAGATAGCAGGAAGTGGACTCGCATGGGAAGCAGAAAGACCCAAGTCTGTCTGCAGATATTTGACATGTGCTAGCCAGAGGATTTATGGGGATGAACAGAAGAGTATTGGTCATGTGGACGCAACCCCAAAACATCAGGAAGCATTAGGAAATCTCTTGCTGTGTTTAATTCCTCCCTTTTCCGTCATCACCAACAGTGATAATGTCCTCAGTGTTGTCTGAGAGTTGTATGAAAAACCTTGTCACATGGCCAGAGGGATCATAAATGGTAAAGACACAAAAAGAGAGAGAACAGTAGAATTTATTGTATGTGTGATATCGATCAAAATCTTGATTTTGAATTGGTTTCCAAAAGTTTGGTGAAGGATTTCTGGGTTTTAATACTGTTAATAACCTCTTCATCTCTTCCTTAGCATGAGATGAGTAACACCCAATAAAAACTCATTCACCAGGAGATCACCTGTGTTCTTCCTTTGGTGCAAGAGAGAACGGGGGCATAAAATTAATGTAACCGTTCTTTGACATGCTTAATATCTACAGTTCCCTATCCCATCTCCTTCCCTGAATTGTACAAAAATGCACAAACACAGAATTACTACTCCATTTTAGAGTTGGAGATCTGAGATGCAGATACCCATACTAATAAATCAAGCATTGCTGGGACATGCTTTGTTCCAAGTTATCAATATGACCTTTGCAATTGAACTCTCGTAACTTTGGGAATAAGACAATTATAACCCAACAGCTGCCTTCCATGCTTAAAAAACACCATTTTTTAATGTAATGATTGATTTGAAGAAGTGAGAAGAACAGAAGACTCTGGAAAAATTGTAATGGTATTGAAAGGCCAAACTACAAACACAGTGCAGTTAACTAGTGACTTGGAAGCTGCAACTTCCCCTTAAAAAAGACATGACAGATTAGTCCCTTTCACACTTTCTCATGCCATTAACCCTTATATTAGCCAAGTTGAGAAGAGATTCTTGGACACCGGGGCTCCGATGTTGTTTTGGGAGGTTCATTGTGAACAAAGACTGAGAAAAACTGGAGTGGAAAAAGAGCCCATCACAGTTGTGGACAGAGGTCTTTGCATCTTCAGTCCTTTATGAATACTGCACTACTGCTTCTGCAGAGTGCAAAAATAAAAAGCTCAATGTTAATTAAAGGTGGGAATTTAAATTGCATTTGGACAGACATAATTCTAAAGAAGCTTTAGCTCTGTCTGGCTTTACCCAATGTTGACTTGAATGAAGCAAAACTGAATTAAAGCCCCTTTAATTCTGAATGAGGGAGTCCACACAGCATTTTAATTTAGTTGAACTAATCCACTTCAAAAATTAATTCAGATTAATTTTCCTCAGTATCCCTGAACAGATCTGTAAAAGCTGCCTGAGGGAGTTGGTAGCAATTTCCCTGTATGGGCAAATTGAATGAAATAGGCTCCAGTCCAAAGGCAACTCCACAATAGTGCCTTGTGTGAGCACAGTTATTCCAGAACTAAATAGAGAATCATTTCAGAATATCTGTTGTGCTTTATGCCCTCATCCTACCTTCCTTCACAAGAATTTCCTTAATCCCAAAGACATGAGAATTGAACCATGAGATTGCCAAATCTCACACCAAATTCTCACTCTCAAAATTAAATGACAACATGGATTAGTGATTTAGATTCTAATTATTTGCATAGGAAGCTTTCCTCCCAAACACAAATAAACACAACATTTCTGCCTTCATCCTACTCAAAAGGACTTTGAATGTTAATATCTCTGGGGCTGACTTGAACCCTACAAACTCAATCAGAAACTCAGTTCAGCTTCCACTGAACCAAATGTAGTGAGATAAGCCCGTGTTTTTTAAAAAACTGAGCAGTTTTAGAAGTTGGCCTACTCTATTTTTATATCATAGAATCATAGAATCATAGAACCACCAAGGTTGGAAAAGACCTACAAGATCATGCAGTCCAACCGTTCACCCATCAGCAACAGCTCCCACTAAACCATGTCCCTCAACACAACATCCAGTCGTTCCTTGAACACCCCCAGGGTCGGTGACTCCACCACCTCCCTGGGCAGCCCATTGCAGTGCCTGACCACCCTTTCTGAGAAGTAATATTTCCTAATGTCCAGCCTGAATCTCCCCTGCCGCAGCTTGAAACCATTGCCTCCAGTCCTATCACTAATGACACGAGAGAAGAGGCCGACCCCCAGCTCACCACAACCTCCCCTCAGGAAGTTATAGAGAGCAAGAAGGTCTCCCCTGAGCCTCCTCTTCTCCAGGCTGAACATTCCCAGCTCCTTCAGCCTCTCCTCATATGTCCTGTGCTCCAGACCCCTCACCAGCTTTGTTGCCCTTCTTTGAACACTTTCCAGGGCCTCGATGTCTTTCTTGCAGTGAGGGGCCCAAAACTGGACACATTACTCGAGGTGCGGCCTCACCAGTGCTGAGTACAGGGGGAAGGTGCTGAGCATTGGAAGGTGTTTTCTCCAAACTATTTGTATGTGGACTGTATCGTTTTCTTCGTATATATATTTGCAATTGAAGAGATACATTTATTTCAATCACATTTTCTCTTGATTATTTGTTTAATTAATTTTTATGAGGCTACCAATGGGAACCCTTGGATAACTGCCTTTTTGCGTCTCATTTTCTATAACAGAAAAAGGTTTGGGCCTTTTTTTCTTTTCTTGGGATGTAAAGAAATAGATTCTTCTTTTAAAAAAAAAATAAATAATAAGCTATTTAGCCTTTAGGGGATAAATGTGACAATGGTCACGTATAAAAATCCTAAAGCAAGTGACAAATGATGTTCAGCATTTTGTACCAACGTGGTACTGCAACTTGTGAACTCATGATAGCATTCTCACTGCAAGGCAGCCCTCCTCAGAAAATCAATAACCATGCAGGAGCTCTTGCAGAAGGAACTGCAGGCACAAAACAGACCTATTCTGCCACTAGGAAACAGCTTTCACCACTGAACTTCACTAGAAATAACGATTTTAGTGAATTGGGTGAAGGTATTTCTTGTATTTTTTTTTGGTGACTGTTTTGTTTTAGCATACGTATTGTTCTTGGTGCATCATATAAAGAAGTAGTTTTTAAAGGATACACATTTCAGATGCTTCTCACAATCTCAATGGGGAAAAGCAGTTTATTCTGTTTAGATCATACGGAGAGAGCAGTGTGAAAGAGAGGAGCTTGCTGCAGCAAATAAACTGATATTAAAATGTGAATTCTTCTTATCTGTTCTTTATCTCTTTCGGACACATAGCTGTAAAAGCAGAGGGTGGAAAAATGGCTCATTTTTGTTGAACGTCCTGTTGATGGCAGCAGTTACAGAACATTTAGTAGATCAGCAAAAGTCAGAGTCTTTTCTGGGCAGGTAGCGTGGCTTCTACCGGCAGACAGACAACTATCTCCGTAAAGGTGAAGATTTTGCTGCTGCTTTGGCAGTTCATATCACCCAGGAGGGGGCAAAAAAATAAAAATAGAAATAAAAATAAAACAAAAAACCCCAACCCTCTCTTGTAGAAAGAAAGCCTCTTTAAGTTAGGTGGACATATGATTACTAAAACTGAGGAAGTCCTTGAAAATGTCCTGCTTTTGATAATGGCAAATCTTGGTGATTTTCCAAGACACTGCAATAACATTCATGACCGATCAACAGATAAACCTTCCTTTCAATGAAACTGATACATTTTAGTGGTAAATTTTCATCCAGTCTATCCCATCACTTACAGTGAGAAGGAAAGCAATTTTGCTTTGAACTGGAGACATTACCCATGAGTCACTATACAGGGATGTGTTTAAAAACCGTTTGGATGTGGTGCTCAGGGGCATGATTTGGCTGTGGGTTGCTAGAGGTAGTGTAGTATGGTTGGGTTGTGGCTGGACCTGATGATCTTGAAGGTCTTTTGTAACCTGAGCACTTCTACGATTCTATGATCCCACGGGGAGAAGAGATTAGGTGAAATGGCAGAAAGGAAGACTTATGCCTCAGTGTTTATGTAGCATAACGCAGCAGGTCTGGCAAAGCCACCTGTGGAGTTGCCGTATCTGAATAAATCAGTACTGGGTAGACATTATGCCTTGACTGTAAGATGCGTCCACACAGTGTCTTTCACACACTCACTGCTCAGTCAACTCTTCTATGGAAGTTGCAACGATAGGCCTGTGAACTGCATGGTGGCTCATTTAAAGGACACTGCTTTATTTTCACATCTGTTGATCTTTAGGAAAGGGCAAAAAACAATTGAGATAGATACCTCTGGAGTATCTGTTTTCAAGAGTAGATTAGCTGAGCTGCACTCATACATGCCAGAAGCCAACCAAACAAACAAAACCTGACACCTGAAAACAAACAAGCAAACATAAAAGAAGTTATAGGGTGGAGGACACCAGGTTGTTCCACCACAAAAACTGATACGTGTGTTGTTGGTAAATCAACTGTTACCAAATGGGAAGTAGCTCATCATTCTGGTCTTAGAGCTGGCACTGCAGAACAAATCTCTCTTCAGGCCTAACTAGACACTGGGCTTCCAAGATGCATCTTTCCCTTCTTTCTGATTCCTAAAGGGAGAAGAGACAATTGGTAGTTTATCAATAGAATGATAAAGAGGAACTTTAACAGTATTCTTTGTAATAAATAAAGCAATTCAGTGTTCATAATGGTATTCCCTTCTTAGTTCAGCCTCTGCATGAGTTCTATACAACCAATGTCAGGTCATGGGCTAGATAAAATTGGTTTATTTACTCACATCATCCCATGTAGGATATATGTGTACCTCAGCTGGCAAGTTCTAGACCACCATGGATCCCATCTGATCCTTTTACAAGGCTGGATATTTGGGAAAGTGAGACCAGGCCCATCTCCTCCCATATATTATGTGCCAGAAGATGAAGTGTGCTCTTTCTTGCAGGCCCAAGGTCTTTCAACCCTACTTCTGAGAGAGATGGTATCAATGGAAAGATGGAGCAAATTTGGATTTGGTCATCTATAACATGAAAATAACAATTTGACTGAATTTATTCACTTCATTATCTATGTCAGCTTCTACTAATTTTGAGTCAGATATTTCCCCATTTCTCTGTGATTTATTAAGCCCTTTCATTATAAAATGAGACCAGTAGTCCAGGTGCAATTCTTTCCTGGCATAAAGGGATATTTCAGCAACATCTCCTCCCTGAGGTTTGGTGCTTTCCTGTCCAGTATTGGAGGTACCAGTGGGAGTATGGATGAAGATGGAATTTGGTGGAACAAACAGGGAATCTTGTACTGCTGACACAGTTATGAGATAGTCTTCTATGCCCTTTTATTTGTTGGGAGTGGGTCCTGATATTTGATTGCATTACTGAGAAATTTCATTTTTAAAAAAGATTTCTAATGCTGTTTTCTGCCTTGTGGGGTTGAGTTCGTACACTGAGGTCAATAAGACAATAAGGGAGAACAGGGAAGTAATGTGTACCTGTGAGTTACAAATTCCCTTGCACAGCAAGCATTCAGTGCAAGCTGTGTAAACTCACTTTTCTCAAACAAACGTTCCAGAAAGCAAAGAGTTTCCAACATTTACAGGGAGCCCCCAAGCTCCCATTGCTCACTCTCAAGCTGGATTGACACCCGTAGAGGCAGCAGTAAAGTTTCTTGGAAGAAAAAGGAGAGAGAGGAAAACAAAATAGAGAAACCTCAAAGTTCCCAAGAGAATGAACAGAAATAAACACAGTCAGTGTGGAAATCAGTTCTGATTCCTGCCATCAGATTCTCACTTAGTTTGACCTCAGCAATTGCACTGAAACGTATCAGAGGCCAGAGAGTTGGAAATAAAAAGTAGAACAAGTGATGTGTTGTACAGCATGGACAACTGAAGGGTTTTTTAGCAGCATCACACCTTGAAATTGTTTATATAAACCACCTTCTAGTAGTTTTACTTAGGTACTATTTGTCTAAGCAATAATAGTGGAACTTCTACTGTACAAAGACATTAGGAAACCTGAAGTTTAAGGAAGTATCCATGCTTTTCACTCAGTGACTTCTGCTATATGCTGTTGAGCTACCAGATATTTATCATTCTGTATCACACATCCTTACCCAACTTTGATAGAACAAGCAATTCCAAATATCAGTAGCTACAGTCAGCTAGTTCACAAAAACAGCGATAAATCCAATAGAGATCTGTCGTCTGTGATTGGCATCTGTCTCAGGAGAGGAGGCTCAGAACCAGAAGTAATTAACTGTGAAACCTCTGAAAACCAGAAAGCCTGGAGAACTAGCCCAGGTAATCATAGGCTCATAGAATCATAGAATCATAGAATGGCCTGGGTTGAAAAGGACCGCAATAATCATCTAGTTTCAACCCCCCTGCCACAGGAAGGGTTGCCAACCACTAGAAGTAAGTGGCTGAAGTTTTGATTTCTAAAAATTAATGAGACCAACCCAGGCCTAAACTCAAATCCAAATCCAACTTGAATCTCAATCAGTTTTACTTTCTCATGAAACAAATTAATGTAATTCCGTTTATGAAATTCCTGTGGATAGTAGGCAATGCTTTATGTTACCAGAAGTAGTAAACAATGCTTTGTGTGCTGTATATGGAAAATTGAGCTGATTTAATCCACAGTTCTTCAGAAGGAGGGGCCATGATCTTACTATAAGGTGCTATTCTTGTTTTTTGCTTTTTTTTGGTCTCTCCTCCCTCACTACGCTATTTCAGTTCGTATGGCTTTATTAATAGATGTCACCATCCTATAGAGAATTGAGATTTCTCTCCCTTTCTTCTTTAACTTCATGCTGCATCTCCTACAACATTTGCTGATGTTGGACCGCCATTTCCCACTTCCTTGCTTTTCCAGGAGAGGATCTTGTGGTGCACTCAAGGATGTAGCTAGCCCTGTAATTTTAAGGGAAGAGAACAAGGGACATCTAACTTAATCCTGAAAGGCAGCATATCTATGTGCAAAGCAAAATACTTCCGTTTTCAAGTTCTGCTGAAAAATCAATGTTTTTCAAAGGTCAGAAAATAATCTGTCCATCTTTACGAAGAACACATATGAAAGTCTCACTTGCCAATGTGTTGGTCAAGCCACATAAGCATTCCTGTGTCTTAAACAAGCGGCTAAATGGATGAACTGAGAAGAAGAGCATCATCTGTCCCATTAGCCGTCAGATGCTTATTGCCCTAGGCAAAGGCAACATATTGGGGGACTTCGTTATATTTTCTTTCTCGCTTGGCTGGTTCTGTTTGAGTCAGTGGTTCAGACTAATTACTAGAAAATAAATAATAAAATATGTAAGAGCCTCAGCAGGAGCGAATCTCTTTGCATACGGAAAGAACCGGTTCAGATCTCCACGAACTCACACAGAGCCAGCAAATCCTGCAACAAAGTTGACAACAATAAAAATGTGGTTAATTTTGTTCCAATTTCAGTCACTTCCTCAGTGTCTGGACATCCTGGCAGGATCCACCTTCAGTTTCAAAGCACAGAGGATATGGTTTGTCTGCTGCCTTGGGCTTCGTTTCTTATTTTTCCACAAGTGGTTGAACATCGAAGCTTTGAAGGTAAAAGAGGAACTGTGGATATTTAGACCTAAATTATCCCCACTGAAGTCAGTGACTGCATTAATCTTTTAGTTTTAGTTTATGTGTTCAACCCAAAATTTCTCCTCCAGCATCTCTCTGCAGCTGCTGGAAAGAAACAGGCACTTTCTGAGAGCAATTCATCCAACCTGTCTTTGATATATATTTTAAAAAGAGATCAGCGATCCTCATCAAGTACACTTACTTCTCTTTATGGGCTTTAGAAACAATGTTGGAGATTAAAATTCTAATTTGAATGCTGCCATTTTTTTTGTCCTTAAATTGGGTAAAGAAATTGAAATGTCTAGAATCTAAGGAGGACAATGTTTTCAGGTAAGATTTTAATGCTTAAGGCCTCAAATTCTTTCCCTTATACTCCATCCTAAATTAAGATTATAACTGGAGTATCTAAATGAAGATTATACTTGTTGCAGAAAAAAATCAGTGGGAAGTATAAGCACCTCAGAAGAACATAGTACAAGTGTGGGCAGCCTAATGCACTTGAGAAGCACATGAGTGCAGGAGCAAATGCAAATGTTTCCTTCTCTACTTTGACTCAGGCTGGACATTAGGAAATATTACTTCTCAGAAAGGGTGGTCAGGCACTACAATGGGCTGCCCAGGGAGGTGGTGGAGTCACCGACCCTGGGGGTGTTCAAGGAATGATTGGATGTTGTGTTGAGGGACATGGTTTAGTGGGAGCTATTGGTGATAGGTGAACGGTTGGACTGGATGATCTTGTAGGTCTTTTCCAACCTTGGTGATTCTATGATTCTATGATTCTATGACCCAGAAGGATGTTGGGATACAGCTACAGTCAGACACAGATGTCTGATGTGCAGAAACCTTTCTGTGGGCAGATGCATCCACCTGATATTGCTGTTTATGACTTAACAGTATATTTCTTTGAAGCTCCTCATGGTTCTTGAGGAGTGTGAATTCAAATTAGCTTCTGTTCTCCACAAAAAGCTTCTACTTCTGCTTCTGCTTCTACTTTTGCTTTTGCTTTTGCTTTTGCTTCTGCTTCTTCTTCTTCTAACATAACTACCCTAGTTAACCAGTATAGGAAATGCCATCAAGGAGGATGCACCAGTACAATATCTTCTGAAATACTGTTGTAAGATCTCCTGAAAATTTCTGGTAAATATACCAGAGCAACACCTCTCTGTTCCAGTACTTCTATAAGGCTGTAATAAATAGGCAATTGAATAACTTCATGCAAATAACATTGATAGAACTTTCTGGAAAAGTTAGCAGTGAAATTATAGGAAGTGTCATAAATAAGGAGTTTGGGAAATTTGCACTGGGACATATAAATTTGGTGTGTAAAAAAAGGGGCTTAATTTGTATATTTTTGGACAGAATAGGACACATTTAGGACAAAATGCAATTAAACATTGCTTCAGGAGAATAATGGATAAACTAATGATACTTCTATTTTCCCAGACAATGTTGGGCTACATTGATTTGGCATTTTTATTGATGTTGTTATACTGGTGGACATTCACCATTGCTGAAATAATGTAAGTAACTCCACAGCCCACTTAGCAGAATCTTATGCTGCTTCCCATTTATACTTGATTTATAGATGCTGAATAAGTAGTTTATATTGCCCAGAACTTTGGCTCCAGAGACTACCTTTAAATTAAAAACTAAATGATTGTAATGGCTTATGCCTACCCAATTCAAGTACTAAATCCAGTAGGCAATATGCCAAGGTATGCAAAGTTGCAGATCTTTCCCAAATGTAGGTGTAACCAAGGGCTTGACTTCACCAGCATAAAAGCATCAGTATAAAGGATAATAAGCCATCCAGAGGGACCTAGACAGGATGAGCAGTGGGCCCAGGAGAACCTCATGAGGTTCAACAAATCCAAGTGAAGGTGTTATACCTGGGTTATGGCAACATCCAGAATGACACTGTGATTGGTGATAGGCCAATTTATTGTTGTTCATTTGGTTTGGTTTGTGGGTTGGTTTTTGTTTTGGGTTGTTTTTTTTCCATTCAAGTAAACACATTTTTTCAGAAATGCAATTTCTCTAAATCAGTAAATATCAGCTTTCATTTCAACACCAAGAAATGAAAGCATTAAAAAGCTGCAAACTGAGTTTCCAGTCCTGGGAAAAATTTGCAATACAACCTGGATGTCATGAAAAGTATCATGGGACGTAAGACCCAAAAAGCATGCAAACAAGTCACTCTTGGAATTGCACTAGGGTCTATCAATTTGTCATCCAAAAGTAATGTCTTATATGAATTAGAATTGGACTGTTACTGAAACTTAATGGGTTTCAGATTGTGACATCGTGGCTCAGGAACTGTGCAGGCATCAGTCTACCCATAGCAAGCATTGAGTAATTGCCTTTGCACCCCTTCCTTTGCTTTGCTGCCTTTCTTTGTTCATCCACTTTCATTTATAAAGCTCTTTTCATCTTAACTCAAAAGCTTTCTTGCTTTTACTGTTGTGTTCTCCTTTCCCCATCTCCCAGTTTCATGTGGGAGAAGAAACTGAGCTTAGTTGCCTACCAGTGCTAACCCACAAGATGACATTAACAGTTTCTAAAAATATTTCAAAGAAGTCACATGAAACTTCAGAAAATATACATCCTCAGTGACATTTTAAGTCAATTTCATCATTTCTTAGTCTCATTTGTATTGCCCGGAATCAAAATTATATCATATTTAGTGTATTAGAGACTTGCAAATGTTGCCTTTGCTTAAAACTGCTTGGTAACAAGGAATTGAATTTCATTGTATTTTATTTCTATTGAAATGCATCTTTTGTTGAAAAGGAAAAAAAGGAAAAAGAAATGAAAAAAAAAGCTTCTTTAATCTGTGTAATTATTTTCTTAAAGATTCTTTTTTAAAACAATCAATGCAAGTAAGGGATGGGGAGAGGGAAACACATAAGCTGACCTGAGCTCCATATTTACCTAATTCAATGTTGGAAGCAAATAATTCCACTTTCAGCAGCTTTCTAATCATCTCACTTGAGGACTGCAATGCAGCCCAGCCATTCTGATCTGTATTCATGTGCATGGATTTCTGCATGTGGGAAATCAATGCAATGAAGATGGGGATGATCATAAAACTGACAGGCTTTTGCGCTTGACCAGGATTCTGTTATGTGAAGCCACATAGCACTCCAAAGCACACACACACAAAAAAAGGCAGTGCTTAATTTGCAAAACTTTTGATTATTTTTTGATCCTTACAATATCAGAAGGTGACAAGGAAGTAGCGTGAGACAATGAAGAAGTTTTGGATTCCACGCTTGTGTCACTACTAGCAAATTCAACTTCAGGTGCTTGACTGGTGTCCCATGTAGTCATTCTGTGTTCTGGCTATAATCACTAAGAAAGGTGCTGTCAGACAGCAATTTAGCCCAGGCGAGATCTGAGCCACTCTCTGGAGGAGCCTATTTCTTTCCACTGATTACAGAGGGAGCCTAGGGCAACTGTGCACCTAACACAGGAGCAGCAGTTAAGCTAAATGAATGAAGACCACAATATCCTGCATACCGGTAAGGTGCAGCATTGGATGGCTTAGCCCTGCCACCGTCATCAGAATCAATTATATTCCTGAATAAATCAATTAAAAAACTGTTTAATCCCAACAGAATGAGAGAAAAAGTTCTTTTGTGAGGAGACTGGAATCTTTTTCTTTTTTTCTTTTTTCTTCTTTTTTTTTCCAAAGGAAAATCATGGCTGGACTCCAAAATATTTTCTGACTGATTTGTTTTTCCTCACATTTTCTTCTGGTACATTTGTCTATTTGTTTAGTAAGTGTGGTGCTGGTGAGAGACGTTGGATTGATGCCTTGGGGAGAAAGAAGTCTTTTATTTGTCTGCAGGCATGCCATGCCTATGGTCCATAGCTATGTACCTTCCCCTGACCTGAAAGGACCACCTTTAAGGGTGAGAAAGTAGTTTAGTTTCTGTGCCTTTTTAAACTTGCCCTTTCCTCTGGATCTACCAGCAAAGGACAGAGGGTCATTAGCACTTATTTTTGTAGACAAGGGCACACTGTCAAGAGTTTCTTTTCATATCCAAAGCTTGCTCATAAATCCTACTGGCCTTGAAATCTCACAATAGCGTGCTTTTTTTTTTATATGGCAACTGCTGGCTAGGCTAGCACTGCTGTTCCTTTCCGTGTCTTTTCTGAGCCTATTTCAATTCATAAAATAGCATCAGGAAAATAAAATAAAGCAATAAAATAAAATATTAATAAGAAGAACTTTAACATTCATTCCACACCTCTCTCTCTCTCTCAGTTCCCTATACAACTCACTGAAGACCTCAGTCAAAAAAATGATTTTATGCTATAGCTTGTTTTTATCCAAATTCTTTACTCTTTGTTTATCTCCATGTTTAATGGTCTCAAAGGTGATTAGCTGAAGTTACCCACTTCTGAGTGTTTCTCTTCATCCCCTGTATCACTTCTGGCAGTGAAAACCTCGCATGACACACCTGACCTTAAACTGATCGTTTTTCAGACAAAGATTAATATTTGATGATGTCCCATGTTTCCCTCCAAGGGCTGGAAGAAACTTGCTCATGGGAGAGGAGGGGTGTAGAAAGAGAAAAAGGGATAAAGGAAGATAAAGGAGCAATCATCTTGAAACATCTTCCATGAATTCTAGAAAAAATAATTCTTTGCTGCTGGTTAAAGGTAGTTGAAGTATATAATGCTGCATTACTTTGAAGTACCTGTAGGTTAAAACGCTTTTCTGAAAGTAGTTCCCATGTTCTTCATTGTAACCTGTCTTAAAAAAGAGCTCTGAGAGAGTTCCCATCTCAGCTGAAGGACAAACTCCCAACACTGGGCAGCAGGGACAAAGTCATGAATGGATCCCAAATCTCAAGCTTGTTATGAGTGCACCATGATTGCCATGGGTCTTTTACAGTACTTTGGCTTTCTGAAGAGCTTCTGATTTGCAGCACATGTTTGCTCCAGCATCCTCCATATGAACCAGTCCGAGGGTTTGGACATCTGGAGCTCCAAGGGTAGATCTGTTCCAAGTCATATCTGTAATGTCTCCTTATTAAAACCACAAAGTAAGTCAGAGCTTCCTTGACTTCTCCTCTTAATGTACTTCTTTATTGGGTCTGACAGTATCTCCTATTTTAATATTTGAGAAATATAAAAAGATAGGGGTGCTGTAAAAATGAGCATTATCACTCATTAACAAATCTAGAGTATCCTCCCCAAATTACCAGGGCATGCCATCCCTCCATCTTTTCTCTTCCCAATCCATAAATAAAAAATAAACTAAAAAATCAGGAGATCTGTTACAGGAGATTGTCCTTGTTGATGTTATTATTATTTCTCCTCCCTCCCTCTACCCAACCAGGAGTGAAAAACCAAAGGATGGCTAAGAGTAATTTGCCTGGAAATACAACATTTAGGATGTTCTGGTGCCAGCACTGTGTTTTTAATATCCACCCCTCCAACCTCACTGTCATTAAAACTTAGGGCCCCCGTTTTCTTTATTTATTTATTAGCAGCAAGCCCACCTCTCTGCTCGGCATTTCCTCGCCTTCCCCATTTCAGCAACGCCTGACCCCATTTCAGTCAATTTTCCATATCCTGCCTGTCTTGCATCCGCCGAGGGAACACACTGATGCTGTGTTTATGCTAATTTTATGCTCTCTGAGTTGTGTCTGTTATTCAAAGCAGTTGAAGCAGTTATTGCCAGTAATCTTATTTCTGCGAGAGCCCCCAGGGCAGAGCAAGCCTCGGAGCCGGTCCTGCAGACCGCATCAGAGCCATCACAGCCTGCTGGTAAATGGCAGCTCTTTCCTGCAGAATCTGATATCAGTTACTTCGCAAACACAGTAATAAAATGAAACAAATCAGATTTTCAAGTAAATAAACCAGACTTCAATGGCAACAACAATGGTCAGGACAACAGGATTTTAATAAGCGATGCCATACAGGGGGAAATATCGGAGTGATGCATCCCTTCTTCTTGCTCTTCCTCTGCTCCGCCCCAAAACTGGCTGTCTGAGAGCTGAAAGAAAAAGAGAACAAAACAAAAGCCACATACAGAATGGAGTCTGCTGTCCCTGTTGGTGAAAAAGGACACTCTATGATGGTATGTATGGAAATCTCCCTGCAAAGGTGTTCCTAAAGAACCGGGATGTTGAGCTATTGCATTGAACAACAGAATACGAGGAAAGTAATAAGTTGTTATTGCTGTTTTTCTAGCTCATAACATCCATGGGAAATCACACAAGAACGTCCTCACTAAGGAACAGGGTGATGATACCAGCCAAGAGAAGAGTGTTGACCTTCTGCTCAGACAAGCTGAGAGTGATTCACCCATCGTTTTGCCACTGTCTTCTGAGGCACCTGGAGCAGATAACGTAAGGGTAGGACTGGGAGTGCCCATCGGCTTTTCAGTAAGGCTCTAAGACAAACAAACTCATCTACCTCCTCCACGCCTACCTAACAACTAATATTCAGATGATATACAAGGTGTTTTATTCTAGAACAACACTTAGAGAAAAAAACTCAAAATTCTGCATTTTCAGATAGTCTTGCTTTGAAAAGTATTTAAAATTTTGTCAGAAAGCCAGCAGTTGGGAAAAAAAAAGCCATTGAGTCCCAGCCAATTTATTTTTTTTCTTTGTTGCCAAAAATGCAAACTATTTTTCTCATAAGAAACATTTCCTTTAGAAAAACTCCAATGTAAGAAACATTTTTCAACAAGAAGACGTTTTGAATGGAACATTTTCATGTTTTTCTACTGCCATCAACAGCACTCAGCTTTTATTGTGATGCTTAAGGCCATGTTTTCAGCATACTGTGCTCTTTAGAAACTTGCCCAGTTACGCTGAGTCCTCTATAGCAGCAGGAGCTCCCATATATAAATTCACACATGCATATGTACAGATCTGTACAAATAAATAAAATATAAACTCTTGGATATAGTTAGTCTGTAGCTCTTCATCTGTTGAGGGTGAGTAATAATGCTTCCATTTCACCTCACTTAAGTAACTTTTAAGCTCCCCTGACAGCCATTTGTTTTGTACCTTGAACATCCTGCGCAGCAGAAATTTTACCTTGATATTACTTTTCCCATATAGTGCACACCGGACAGAAGGATTTCAAACTTTTTCCTTTGAAATCAGACAAGTCCAGTGGTAGACGCCAGATCACCCACAACCGTCTCCTGAATATCTACAACAGTAAATTCAACATGTTGTGGTCATTTATTGTCCCCGAGTCTGATTCTCAGTGTCCAGCCACATCCATAATAAGGAGGAGTTCTCATTTCCAAACATTGTGGTGTCACACAAAATGCATTTTGGAAGTGATTGTTGGTCCAGGAATCATTGCTGTCTCTCTTGAGACGAAACAATTTAGTGTTATCAACAGTGGCGTTTCAAGGCTAGGGAAAGATTCCTGATATTATTTCATTATTTTGTAGTATTTTAGTCCTCTTCTCAGTTCCAAAGATAACAAGAATCTGTGAGGGGATTTTTGCTGGGTTTGACTATATTTGGATGGAACTGTGATGGCGATAATAGGCTTCAGTATTCTTCAGTCGTTCCAACACAAGCCAAAGTAGAAAGGAGAAGAGTTACTCAAATTGGTGACATGGATTTTGACTCTTCTTCTGTAAATCACAGCTGCACATTAACCTTAACAAAATTTCATTCCCTGAAGTTTTTCAGTCCTTCAGGTGTAGTTTTTCAGTTTGTCCAGATTACAGATTTAACACTTTTCTAAACAGACTGAAAATGCACAAAAGTCATGGACTAAGTGTCTAATCCAAATGAAGTCCATGAGAGCGTTCTCTTCACCACCCAAAAGTCAGGATTTCACCACTCTCCTATGCGCGGCAATTTTCACCATATATGTTTATATATTAAAACCAACCTGACTGATTCAATCAATGCTGTTATCTCTAAAGTACATGAAGAAGTCGTCTCGACTTTGATAAGAGCAAAACAATGTCCCTTAATGAAAATCTTTTCATTTACATTAGTCCTCTTTACGACATTCCGAAGGAAAGAGTTACCTTGGAACAAGTATTCATGTCTATGGTCCTTCATGCAAGATTAGTTTCATATTTTGTCAGTTCATTTTATTAATAATGGAATGCATTAAAAAAAAAAAAATAACTCCTTGTGAATTTGCCAGCTTTGTTTTATTCTTCATTTGTTTAATAAATTCTCTCTGTTTAAGTACAACTCCCAGCACAAATAATTACTATGCGGGTCTTGGGCAGCATTTTGATTGGACAAGGGGAAATCAAACAAAAAGAGGGAAGATTTAAATTGGATATAAGGAAGGAGGAGTTTTTTACAATAAAGGCAGTGAGGCACTGGCACGTCATGCCCAGAGAGGTCTTGATGCCCCATCCCTGCAGACAGACAAGGTCAGGCTGGATGAGCTCTGAGCGCTGATGGAGCTGTGGGTGTCCCTGTTCACTGAAGAAAGGCTGGACCAGATGGCCTTTAAGGGTCACTTCCAACTCAAATGATTATATGATTTTCCAGTGTCCTTTGATGGGAAACTACTTTTAAACACAAACAAAATTTCACTCGATATGTGATATCCAAAGAAACTCAAAAACAGCAACGTTTCTTTGTTTTACACATCTTGAAGCATTTCAGGCTGGGAAGACGTGTGTGTATTGATCATTTGATTCACTAGACTGCAGCTTTCGGGAGCGTATGTTTTTTCTAACCATTCAAGCATTGGGGTCCTTTTGTGAAGCACTGGGGAAGATGAGGTTCCTCTCGTAGCCGTCTGATCGGCAGTACTAACACAAGTATTACTTCTGGACACATGGCACCTTAGTTGAGGGCCAAGGGACACATTTCCACAGATCTGGAGCAAATTATACATATACATATATATATATATACACACACCATACATCATATATCATGTATGATATCTCAAACACTTAAAAAGAGGAAAATAGTAGACACGGGGGTTTAGTCATCATGAACAAAAGGAGAAGGAGGAAGTGATTTTTAGCTCATTTACCAAAAATTCAGTAGGAGAAGCTTCAGTTTTGACACAAAGCTCAGGAAAAAAATACACACCCTGGAAAAGAGCTCCAACAAGGAGGATAGAATCATAGCATCATAGAATTCATTGAGTTGGAAGGGACCCTTCAAGGCCATCTGTCCCACTCCCTGCACTGAACAGGGACACCCACAGCTCCAGCAGTGCTCAGAGCCCATCCAGCCTGACCTTGGCTGTCTGCAGGGATGGGGCAGCACCACCTCTCTGGGCAGCCTGAATAGGATAGAAGGCCTCAATGAACCTGAGTTAGTTAAGCCGAAGCCAACATCTGTCAGGACAGTTTGTAAACCATCAGAAAATTCATTATTTATTTCCATGGCAGAAAAATGGCTTTTGAATGTATCAGTTTATTGCTCCTTAGAGGTAATGATATGCTGTGTAACATAGCGACAGGCCAGCCAGCTTCATTAGTTCGCAGAATTCATCTCTTTAGAGCACAGGTGTCTTGTCCCAGAAATATTTAGGCCAATTTTCTTCAGAACATTTTATCTTACATCCATTGTGCATGTCCTAGCATAGCCTAAGCTCTCACCATTGGAATAAAGCGGTGGAATTGTCCCTCCCTTGCAACTATTACTGCATTAGAAAGAAACGAGAGGAGTAAGTAATGCCCAGGCCCAAATATTTTATCTCATACAATCCTATGATGAGTGTTTCCTTATATGTCAGTCCTTTCCACCATATGGGCCCCAACAGGAGCCCATAAAATCAACTCTTTGCCTGAAATGCAAAATTGCAAAATAGCAATTTAGCAATTGCTAAAATCAACTCTTTGCCTGATTTTTAAACTCAGGGTATTGCATATCCTCATTCAGCAACAAGTCAAAAAAACAAAAATAAAAATAACAATAATAATAATAAAAAAAGTTAAATGAAAAACTACCGAATCTCAAACATAACGTTTGTTAATGATCAGAAGTTTTAATACCTTACAAGCACTCTGAAATTCGCTTTCTATTGAATTTAATGAAGGCGCACCTCTTCCTTCACATTCGTCTATTCTAAACACTAAACACTGTTTCTTCCCGTAGACTGAGGGCTGTGTTAGGTTATTTCCAAATCCTGTTTTTCTAGTTTTTCTTAATTTGCCCAGAGGTGCAATGATTTGAGTGAATGGGAGCATCGTATTCCTAAAAAGCAATAACATCACCTATTTCTCTCTGCTGCAGCAGCATATATGCACATACACACACCGTCACATATGCACGTATGCACATGGGCACTGTTTTAAATCCCAAATATTGTGTTGAAGAATTTCTCCCTCATATAGAGGCTTGGGAAGAATTTAGTGCTAAATAAATGCTGCCTCAAACCAGGCAAGATAAAACATAAATCATTGCATTAAAAACCTCTAACAAGTCTATCTGCTTTTTGAAATGACTGGGAGATGAAAGAGAGGAGTCTCATTTAAGAAGGCCCAGCGGAACAGTTCTGCATTTATATAGCTGTTATCAAAAGCAATTCATTTGGAGATCAAATAGACTGACAGATAGGACAAGCAGGGAATCACTACTGCCTTCAGGCAGCCAAAAGCAAGGATGGTTTTCCAGTACCATCACTAATATTGGGTCTAGTCAATGCTTGTGCCTATTATGGCTCGCAGTAACAGCCGGCTGAATGTTAATGCTCACTTCTCACACCGCCGTTTGGTGCTGATTTGTAGCTGGGGGAGTAAACGGTGTGCATCCCTTTCTCTAACTTTTTGTTTGCAGTTCTCTTGTAGGAGCACCTCTTGCAATTGTTGTCTGATTAGTATTTCTTCTGTAAAAGGGCGATGCTAATGAAGACAAAAGCAAGAGAAGACAATGGGCTTTCCAGCGTCATGTTTGCAATGTGCTGGCTTCCTTGCGCACTGAAGATAGGCTGCTGTGTTCTTAGAGGAAGAGCTAAATGATGCTTTCTCCCTTTAAAATACAAAAGAAAAGCCATGCATCAGCCCACAGCTGCCTGCAATTTCTCCAGTCCAACAATTCTTCATGCTTACAAGGAAAAACTATTTTTTCCCCTCCAAAAACACTTCCCACTACTGGTTGGGTAAGCATAAGGTCTTATTCTGATCTTAGGCATCTAAACTATATTTAGAGTTCTGTGTTGTTCCACGTCCTTGGGTTTGAGATCAGACAGTTCAGAAATGACTTGCCTTTGCTCAGTTTGCAGCAAGTTTCCTTGAAAGGAAACTACAGCCCACACTACATCGCAGTTATGGCCTCCCAAGGATCCCGTGAGATGTCTCAGTGGCCTTGAGACATGAATATTATTATTTTATTTTTTCATTGTGAGGTCTGCCTTATGGCAACAGCGATGTTTTTATTACATCACACTAAGAATGTATGTTGCACACCTTGGGGTGCAATGTGGAAGGAATTTAAGATGCTGCAGGTTATACAGCCTGCTAAGGATGCTGATAGCAGATGATTCTTCCCAAACAAACGTGGCCATAATCATATCACAAGCATTATATGATGTATCTGAATAAGAGATTCAGGAACCACATGGACTAGTATTCCTATTGCTTACAGAAATCTATGCTTTATGAGAAACATTTGCCTCAAAAAAGTGGGATTTCAGCACTGAGTAAAATAAGTCAGAACCAGTAGAAATGCATTAATTTGGACTACGTTGGGACAACAAATACAGCATATGGTGGATAATACTTGAAAACAACAGTTTTTTTCTGTATCTTATGATTTGTTTTGTTTTATTTTATTTTATTTAATTTTGTGTTATTTGACATGGCTGGATGCAGCCATCACTTTGTGTAGAGCACTGGAGACTGATTTGAGTGATACCATAGGAGCAGAGAAGATGGCTAAGCTAGATAATTTTTAAAGGACAAAACCGTACTGGGAGTTGTGGAAGAAGAAGAAGAAGGCCAAGGAATAAAAATAGAGAGAAAAGGAGGGTGGAAAATATGTGAAGAAATCTGGAAAAGGTAAAAATGGAGGGCAGTATACCAAGCAGCACCTAGGGCTTGATATTAAAAATTATATATACATTCCTTACAGGCACAGAACCACCACTAAAAATCTGGCTTTTCAGTCCTACTGGTAGTGTAGGGTCACCTTTTCTTCAGTGCATAACTATAAACTGAGTAGCACAACTCAGACTGGAAGGGGATGGGCAGATTGTAAAGAGGGAAGAAGGCAGACATGAAGGAATGACAATTCTTTGCTTCCAGTAAAAGGACAGTGAGGTATAAAATGAAGAGCTCAAACACCAGGTTTGCAATAACAAAAAATGATATTTCTTCATAGAATACCTCATAGAATCATATTGTAGAATCAAAGATCATGAAGCTGCAGCCCCCCTGCTGCATGCAGGACCACCAACCTCCACATTGAATACCAGCCCAGGCTGCCCAGGGCCCCATCCAACCTGGCCTTGAACACCTCCAGGGATGGACGGGGCATCCACAGCCTCTCTGGGCAGCTGTTCCAGCACCTCACCACTCTCTCTGTGAAGAACTTCCCCCTTCCTTTACATCAGTAAACTGGAATTCGTTACCATATGATTGCAAGTTGACACTAAAACTCACATGGGTTAAAAAAGTAGTCAGGCAAAAAATTTGCAAGAAGTCATCAAGGAGCACCAGGCAGAGATCTGCTTCCTCTGTGATGCAGGTCACAGGAGAGTGGAAAACATGCCAGGAAAATATCAGTTTACTCTTCTGATTTTTCTGTTACTCCCTTGTCCCTCTGGCCACTGTATGGGCTGAATGGGCTTTGATGTGGCCCAGACAAATTATTCCTATGTCCATACCACAAGACCTCTTTTCCAGTTCTGCAACTGAAGTGTCCTGCAGGCAGTTTTCCTGCGGAACTCTTGATCTGCTGACCTGAGAACTTATTCATGGGTCAAAAAAAAGCCACTGTCAGCAGAACAAAGCCATTGCCCTTCCAGTGCAGCCGGTTCCATCGTGTAGTTCAATGTTGGGATGCCAAAAAAAAAATGAGACGAAATACTAATTATGGTAAGGCTTTATAAAAAAAAAAGGCTATCTGCCCCCGTGAGAGTCCAAGCCTCCAGCAAGTCTCTGGTGGAACAAAAGTAAGTTGTCAGATTTGAATAATTTCCCCGCAATGTAGATAAATCCTCCCATTCCTACGTCTTCCCCCTACCTCTTTCCTCCCCCTTCTCTTCAGTTTTGCAAACAAGAAAAGAAACACTAGGAGCTATTTCACTGGATAACCATGCAAATGAAACAGGAGATTTAAATGTCTTAGCAAGGAGATCAGAGACACAGTTGGAAACAGCTGTAAGGGGCATTGGAATGATTATAAGGGAATAGGATGGGTGCATTATTTGGCTTGGTGACTTCATTAATGATATTTGGCATCAGATGCTCAGCTAGTGTAAATCAGAAGAGTTCCTCTGTGCCTCTTACTGCCTCTGAGGATTCCCTTCTTTGTCCTGAATATGAATTTCTGTATTATTCTATTTTATTTTTCTCCATTTTGTTGGTCTCCAGGAAGCATCCTGGGAGGAGGATTTTAAGCTGTGAGATGATGTTTGGTCCGATGGATTCAATCTCTCTTGTCTGTTATACTGAAGATTCCGAGGTCTTATCAGAGTCAAAATATCAAGGTTTGATTCACCTTGCCCACGTATAAATGAAATACAAGGTCTTTAAACAAAAAAATTCTCAGGTTCTTCCCATCTAAAACAGTTGTTGAAAATGTATCAGCTGCATCTATTCGTCCACAAGACAATATTAAAGAACTGTAAAAATTCTATAGGAACCAACAGCTACGAATTTCACATGCTTTCCAAACTATTTCCTGAAATCAAAACAAGATTTCTTCTTTTTCACAGAAGATATGGAAATATTGCTCTGTCATCAAAGCTCAAGGCTCTTCGTTGTTTTTGTTGAGCAAAAACGAGAAATAAGATTCCCACTGAGAGCAATTCTCATTTTATGGACAAATATTTTGTACAGGTCACACTGTCCCCTGATAGCATTTGAATCAATGCCATTCAGCCCCTATTTACTTTCACACTTACTTATTTATTTACATGTACAGAAGATGGGATAAAATAAGCAATTATTGGAGACATTCTACCTGACAACAGTCCAAATTTTCAGGCGTTTCTCTCGGTGGAGGTGTGTGTCTGAAGATGGGAAGTTTAACAAAGACAGACAAGTCGCTTCCGTGCATTCAGCCAGCAGACACACAAACTTCATACTTCATCAGACAAAATAATGAAAATAATCACACCTGCGCTCAGCACATGGATATTACTGGGAAGATTCCTACCAAGAACCACAGCTTCCAGTTCCTTTCATAAAAGATGTCCCCACCTTTCAAGCCAAGAGCTCACGTCCCGAGCAATATATAGTCCCTGTTTTCCCCTGCCCACCTCTTTGCTCTGTTTGCCAGATTTCCTTCCTGAGTCATTCCCTGAGTTGTAACACTGTGCATACAGAGTAGGTCTCTGAAGGGTCATAGAATCACAAAAATGGTTTGGTTTGGAAGGGATCTTTAAGACCATCTAGTTCCAACCCCCTGCTATAGGGGAGACCTCCCACTAGACCAGGTTGCTCAATGCCCCATCCAGCCTGGCTCAGTTCTACTTCTTTTCTCAGCAATTGTAATATTCTGCCACAGTGCCCTTCATACGGATCAAGTACCTCACGTAAAAAAAGCCAGACGTGAAGAAGATCCCAAACTGTTTGTTTGTTTTGGGAAGAACTGAGACGTTAAATTTCTGATTGGATGAAAAACTGTTTAACATGGAGGGAAATCATTTGCCTGTGAACTGTTGGGGAAAAAAAGACAACTTTAGTCAACGTTCTCCAAAAATGTTTGGTATATAGACGAGCACTGACAGCTTGAGACATATGATTTTCAAAGAAAGAAAAAATAAAAGCAAATTTGCGTATACGTTAATAATACTGGATATCAGAGGAAAATAAGAAATGAAAGGCACATAGCATTGCAAAGCTTTCTCTACTAGAAGATGTCATGTGGATGACAGGCAGGAAGACTGAACTTATGGTTAACTCTCTTCGAGACAAGATGGCTATTTTATTTTTTATTTTTACTGCCCTCTTTTTGTGTGCATGTAAGCAAACTGATGCCTTTCATCTCCATCTGCACTACTCACTCAAAGCCACGGTGCAAAATGTTGCTTATATCTGGAAACTCAAGTTGAAGGAGCATCACTGGAAGAGTCGGTGTAATTATACAACAAATGGCACAAAGCCCTGACCTGAAGAAGCAGCACAAGGAGGCATGCAGAATGCAATCCTTAGCATGATGGTGGCGTTAGAAGGTCTTTGTGGGTAGGGGGCCATGTTTGTACGAACTGAAGCACTGTGAGGTGCAAAGGATTTCTTCTATATGTGGTGACATAAAGGCAAAATGATCGTTGTGAATACCTTGATCTGTCATCTTACAAATGGGAACCAGCAAGCCTTTGTAATGTACCACGGCCTATTGTGTGTAAAGAAAATGTCCACATTTTGAGCCCTCAGAGCTTTCATTTCTCAAAATGGTGTTCACTAGATGACTGCAGGCTGGAGCCGTGAATCCATTTTGCCTTATTTACATGAATTTTCCACAGAGTCCTTCAGAAGGTATCATACTTAGCACTTCCCAAAGGAAATTACGTGTATAAAATTCATGAGAAACAGTGCTTTCTCTAGAGCATTGGTAGACATCTCTCTATTATGCAACCCAGGAATATTATAAACCAATAAATAAACCTGAAGATGAAGGATATTTGCCTCACTGATCCTCAGAGGCATGGGGAATGAATGTGCAGTGCTTTTGAAGGATAGTCTTAGTTTTCTTTTCTCTCTGAAACTTCCATGGTGGTAAAGATCAGAGTAGCATTAACGTAGCCTCTGCAGCAAGCGTAATTCAAGAATATGACTCTAATGTGTAATAATTAGTGTAATACACATCTTTTATTAAGCAATGTTAATGGAACTTATGTGCATCATATATGACTTATAGATTGGAAAGACTTGCATTAAGCCATTGAATTCCTTCTCTCTTCAATTCTTGATTCATCTACTAAACCACAGAAGGGTCAGAGACCATCTGAAAAGTGAGAACATACCTGAGCTCAGGTTTTCCAGTCTTCTCATTGCAAATGCTCAATGCAGAATATGCAGTACTTATAAACTTATCAAAAGTGTAAGCTACTCAAAGTTGCACGTGTAGATTTAATTAACTGTCTTTTGCCTCACAGTATGTAGGTCCACCACTGTTGGTACTCCATAGACCTGACAAGGAACTAAACTAAGCACATCTTCCCATCCCTGCAGGCAGTCAAGGTCAGGCTGGATGGGCTCTGAGAACTGATGGAGCTGTGGGTGTCCCTGTTCAGTGCAGGGAGTGGGACAGATGGCCTTTAAGCTCCCTTCCAACTCAAAGCATTCAATGGTTCTATGATGAAATGGCTTTGGAAGGGGGCTTTGTAGTCAAAGCTTCATGATTTTCAGCACAAACATAAACTGAAAATCAACCACATTTACCCTTTAAAGTTCATCTAAACCTGGATATCCAGAGAATGAACCACGGGCTTGGATGGTCTCTGAAATCAGACCAAAAGAGACCCAGCTGGCTGTTTTTACATCCATTATTTGCCATTTCTTACACTCACAGAATCAATCATAGAATAATAGAATGGCTTGGGTTGGAAGAACTTGATGTATTTCAGATCATAACAGAAGAAGTATCAGTGGATTAAAATCACTTTTAAAATGTCCCCTTGGTTTTTGTTTTTGTTTGTTTGTTGTTTTTTGTCAGTCCCTGAATCTCTGTCTCATTAGCCAGTTGGATGCTTACCAGCTTTTAGATTACTGTTGGGTTTATAGGTGAAACATCACTAAAATATCATCTGGGCAAAAAACGGATTCCTTTGTGACCAGACTAAAACAGAGCAGCTCAGCAGTGGCTTTTGGGACAGGCTGCCCAAGGAGTTGGTGGAGTCACTGTCCCTGGAGGAGTTCAAGAAGATGTGGCAGTGAGGGACGTGGTCAGTGAGCATGGTGAGGTTGGGTTGGGGTTGGACTGGATGATCTCAGTGGTTTTTTTTTCAACCTTAATGGCTCTATGGCTCTATGATTCTGTAAACATTATTTTGAGCCTGTCAGCCTATTTTTCATCCACCATCCACTATTCTTCTAGGTTTGCAATTTAAAACATCAAGGTGCAGAAAGTCGGATGTCCCACAGTTTCCCATTGTTTCAACAGTGTTATCTGTATTAAGCAAACACGTAACCTGAGCAGAAAAAAAACATACCCCTATTGATGTAATTTGGCAGAATCTATTTTCCATACACATATGTTGACAGGCATTCAATAGCTGTACCTCTCTTTCTGAGGATGGGGGCTCTCTCCCTATGAAGGAAGAGGGTTTGCCACACTCTGTACATCCGCAGCTCCAAATTCAAACGCCAATTGTCAATTCTTCTCCTGGAGCCGACTGCAGTCTGAAATGGCCCTGAAGTTATTTTATGCTTTGCTCTCTCCAAATCAAGACTGTCCTGTCTAGAAATCCAAGGAGGCCTTTCTCAGTCTCTATATAAATAATTCTTTCATACCGCCAACATTATTAGTCATAGTGTGCAATCGGTTCTGTATTAGAATAGTAAAGAAGCCCACTGGCAGTGTGAAATGACTGATCTCCGGTGTGGATGTATCTGGAGCACTGAGTCCCAACAGCCACCTACCTTGAGGCAGGGGAGAATTTAAGTTGGTGAGGCGGAGGAGGGATTGGTGATATTAGGGAAGCTGACAATTTGTGTGACATGACAGCTCTGCTGCACAGACTGCACTTTTTCCTCCTTTAACCCTCAGCACCTAGCAAGTAAAACCAGCGTAGGTATGTTTATTATTTCCATTTCTGCATTCCTATTATGATTAAAATCACTATTCATACTGTTTTGTTTCAAGGATTGTTCCGGTGGCAGCAATTGGGATGCCAAGATTCAACTGCGCTTGGAAAGTAATTATTTAGCAACAACATCAGTACAGAGGACCCTGCAGCCCAAGTGGGCAGAGTGGACTGCGATATGGAGAAGCTGTATTAGCATTCTCATTTTGCTCATGAGGAGCTGAGGGGCAGAGACTTTAAATGAGTGGCCTAAGGTTGCAGAAGGGAATTGGTGGTAGGATGCAGACTTGAGCCGAGGACAGTTTTCCTCTCCAAAACAGGCTTAGATAACAAAAATGGTGCAGAGAATTTGTCTGAGGACAGATAGCCAGGGGAAATGGGTGCTCTTCATGATTTTTTTCCCCACTTGTTCCTGCTGCAAGCTTTGGTGTGTTACTTAACTCTTCCCTGCTTCATGCATTTTGTCCCTGATTCACGGACCAGAGCACAGCTTCTCCTTCAAGACGGGTTGGAAAAACAGTGATTAGGGCTGGTGGGAGCCTACTACTTCCCTTTGAAGGAAAACCTTGAATTGAAAAAAGAATATAACGAGATAATTTTCCTTTAATTACAAATACATTTTCTTAAGAATTCTTACAGTTTTCTCCACTGCATAGACTTTTAGCCTCCTTGTACACATCTGCAACTCTTGGACTTGCAAACTGAGAACTATGATTGACCTCACAGTTAACACTTACCTGTACTATATATATATATATGGGCACTCCACAGCACTTTTTCCCATCAAAAACTGATCTTACAGTGTGTTAGGAGCTGTTCGTGAGGAGCCCACGTGCACTAGGGATGCCAGGCTGGATGTGGCTCTGAGCAGCCTGGTCTGGTGGTTGGCAACCCTGCACACAGCAGGGGGTTGAAACCAGATGATCATTGTGGTCCTTTTCAACCCAGGCCATGATTCTATGATTCTCTAGGAAGACCACAACCAGATTCAGCTGAATCTACTTGACAAGATGAGAAGCCAGCATCTCATCTCAGCTATTCATGTAACCCCCACAGAGAGACAACCACTTCCAGAGGGTGATTCAGCCCATCCTGCAACGGCTGCATATGGGAAGTGAAGTGAAGTACCCTCTGGAGAGCATATCTGTCTCTATTAACTATACGTGAGGAAGAACAAGATTAGAATAGACACTTAACTAGTAATAATTAGCAGCATGGAGTTCAGATGAAAATTAGGTCTTGGCTTTGCTCCTTCGCCAAGTGCCTCAGAGAGCAGTGATCCAGTGCTTCCACCACCACGCATGCAGACAAAGCACCAGTTAATCACTGACTTTGATAAAACTATTCTGCAGTGTCACCTCCTGAAGGTAAAGGAAGAGGAGGAGAATGAGTCATGTGTCCAGGCTTAATCTCACATATACAATTCTCTCCATCCTAATTTCTACCTCTACGCATCTTGATTAAATATAGGTGTTTCCATACTGTCACCAACTGCAAAAAAAATATGTACACTCAGTTGGTGACTACCAAAGAACTCAAATCAACCTCGATTTTGCTCGTCAAAAAGAGGACTTGAATTAAAAGCTTCCCTGAGTGAAAACGTAACCTCATGCCACAGACCACAACTCTCACTCTTAGAGAAACAGAGGCATTAGGACCCACAGAACTTCTGATCCTGTTCATTTGGGAATAGTGACTCAGTCTTCAGTTCATCATATAATCTACCATACAATTTTAGATTAAACAAGTGGATGCCGCATCGTCTTTGGACGTACTACTAAGCCCAGTGGTGGACATGAAGATAAAGATTCCCGATGGGCAAGACTGAATTCGGAGTCACAATTTATCCTTCAGCTCATCATCATTGCTGGGTCTGAAAACAAGAAGAAAGCACGAGGCATAACAGAATGAAACACAGCATCTTTCTCCCTGCAACGCACGTCTTTTCTCAGGGATTAAAATAGGGTTTGCATTTTAAATTTTCATTTACTAAACAGAAAAATATTTTACTAGGAGGGAATGGTATTAAGGAGAAATGATTCTCTGCGTGCCCTCAGGCCTGGCGAAGACAGGATTTGATTTGCTGTGTTAGGCTGGAATCTGGATTGATACACAGAGATGAGAAGGTGTTTAATAAAATTTACATTTCATTTTCTCACTTGACACCAGTCTCCTGTCACTCACCGAATGAAGGGAATACGACAAATAACTTTTGTCAGCACCTAGACACGGAGAGACAGTCGAGGGAGTGGGGGGAGAGGAGGGGTGGGTTATTTTTAGCAGTGCTCCCTTTGATGGCTGCGAGACTTGGCATGTCTTGGGCACCGGCTTCATCTTTAATGTACTTTGCAAGGCAGAGGTGCAGCAGGAGTGAAGGTACGAATTAATTCAACCACACCTAACCCATCCCCGGGGATGGACAAGTGACCTACAGGGAAATGAATGAGGTAACCCACACCCACCCCAGCAGAGCGTTCTGGCGCATGCTCTGTGCTCAGCTCACACCTAGCTCGTTTCTCTGACCAGTGCCCCTGTGTGCGTAGGGATTCACTGCATAAGTCCAGAGGCAAAGAGCTCTTCTTCAAGAGGACTGAGTATATATTCTCCTTTTCTACTCCTGTGGGGAACCCCTTCTCTGTTCCCTCCATCCCGTGGGACTCTGACTTGAAGGAATAGCTGGACATCTAGAAAAGCAAGATGGATGAGCACTGCTGAGCATTATTCAAGCAACAAAACTTGGGAAATGCATGGCAGTACTTTTAAAATAAAAGCCAAAATAATTTCTTTTTCATTCATAGGATATAAATAATTCAACTCTATACTTTCATAAAACATTCAGGGGAAAATGGGTCCATCCAAAATACCACTTGGGGCAACCACCAGTCCCAGAAGCCTGTTCTTGCTTAAGGTCAAATCCAAGGAATGTTCACATCATATTTCCTTTTCGGTCACGTTTTTCCCCCAAGCATCCAACACCAGCAGCCCTCAGCATGAGCGTCTGGTCTGATCCAACATGGAAGCTATTGAAAGGTTTATGAAGTTTATACACAATCCTCTGTCACGGCCTTTGTTCATAACTGCAAATGGAACCAAGCTCATCAGCAATACAAACTATTTCCCATTCATCTTATAACGTGAGAGATAAAGCTTTGAATCGAAACATCTAAGACAAACCTGACAGGATGCAATAGGAGCATATTAGGATGAAACTATTTCCCTCAGTGAAACTGAAGAGAAAGGATCAAAAGATCAGACATTCCTTTCACACCACCATCCTCCATTTTGTCATGTCTTCTGTTCACCAAATTTTTCACCTTGAGCATAAAGTTAAGGATAAATTGAGTAATTATATATATATGTGCATATATATATGTGCATATTTATATGTATATCTATGTACAGTATGAATATACATAGAATGAGTGTATGCTTGCATTTATACGTATCACCAATTTTGGAATGTTGTGTTTTCTATTTTTCTTTCCTATTCCTTTTCTACTCTTTGCTGGTCGCAATGTAAAATAAAATAATGTGGGAAAAAAAAAAAAGAAGTAGCAAAAAAGATAAAGAAAATAAAACCCTCCTCCAAAATAAATCCCTCCTCCAAAAGACATTTCGACCTCCATTACTAAATGGTTTATTTCACTCCTTTTACATGCTAGAGAACTCATCATGCCAGGACACTTTGCCAGTGAATAAGAAATACTGGAGTGATCCTGCAGCCTACCTGGGTCTTTCCATCATCTTTTTACTGTTTTGCCTTCATTATAAATGGTCGCTCATCTTTTCCCACATTTTGGTTGGGCTCTTCTGCACAAAGCTGGGATCAATTCAACTCTTGGCCCATGCGTCATGGTTGCAAAAAAAAAACCTGAAAAATTATGTGAATCTGTGTGATCAGTGAGCTCCTACCATTATATAGGTCCCTTCCAACTCAAAATGGTCTATGATTCTACGATTAGCCTTGGAGTGTTGCGTCACACAGCGCTGCTGATAAAGTGAATGTTCCCTTTTACAGTTCCTAGTCCACGGGGGGATATTTTGTTTGTGTAATTCCAATCTCAATAAGACTTTTTTGCTGCAGAATCAGCACTTTCTGAGGGGAGATTCACCTCCTTTCCTTGCCATTGTTACCTCCCGTGTTATAGAAATAACTGCCATAATAAATAGAGAGTTATACCATATAGAGATGATGAAAGGGTTTATAATCCCATTGCTGTTATTTGGTTTCTCTCTCTCTCTCTCTCTCTTTTTTTTTAATTTTGTCTTAGGCACACAATTCCTTCAACCCAGACTGTAATTAATTTCACTACATCACCAGTTATCTCCGCTCCCTAACCAGCCTTGTCATTTTAATTTTTCACAGACTTTCTCTTTTCTATCCATGTGCCCGTTCCTGTATCTTCGTGAAGTCTCATCAACTCTGGCCCAAAGCCTTAGGCAAATTTGTCTGTAATGCACTCCTCTGCTTCAGACATAAGAGGAAAAAATACAACTTCCATAAAAGGGAAAAAGGTAAAAAAAACAAACAAACATAGGAAAAAAATAAAAGGGAAGAATAATTTTGACCATAGCATTGTATAGGAATTCAGGAAAGCCAGGACAGCTAGGTTAAAAAGAAGGCACCGTTTCAGCTGCACTCTTATGTACAGCAGTCTGAGTGGCATTGGACATGATGGGATTACAGTCAAGCAGAGTGGGTGGAAACCCAAAACCCAGCAAATTCAATGAAATATTTGCTATTATCTGCAGCAGAGCCAAACTTTCCCAGTTTCACTGATGTTTAACACGACTGTCAAGAAAGATTTTGGGTCTTGGAGGTCAAGACCTCACCAGTCCTTCTCTAGCAGATTCTGTCCCTCGCAGTTTGCCTCAATGCAGGCCACATTAGAGCATACGTCTTCACCACAGCATGCCATTAGTCTGCTTCGAAAAGCTGAGATTGAGACAAAATCCTCCTGTCTTTTCACATGTCCTCCCAGAAGATGGATGATGACAACTTAAAACAGGGAGCTCCTTTCATCTGAATCCCCTGCAGCTGGGCCAGAAGGCTTTCATAATCTCAGGTCTATCAAGGCTCCCCCTTCCCTCATGGATAACCCACATGTCAAGCTATGGTTTCTCATCTGTCTCCTTCCACCATTTCTCTACCCCATTCCACCTTCACCACATTTTTCAGACAAATGTCCATGCCAAGCTTGCAATGAAAATATTGTAAAACAACTATTTTGGCTTGGGATACGAGATGCACGGTATCTTTCTCTACTTTGTCCAATGCAGGGGACAGACTCTTCAGCAGGATCTGTTGTGATAGGACATGGGAAATGGTTTCAAACTAAAAGAGGGGAGATTTAGACTGGATATAAGGAAGAAGTTAATAATAATTATGGCAATGAGGCACTGGCCTGAGCAATAGTGGATGCCCTGTCCCTGGAAGCACCCAAGGTCAGCCTGGATGGGGCTCTGAGCACTGATGGGGCTGTGGGTCTCCCTGCTCATTGCAGGGTGTAGAAAACAGATGACCTTTACGGGTCCCTTCAACTCAAACTTAATTCGTAATTCTACAGTGCTGGGGCAGCCTGGCAATGTCTGTGCAGCTAACCATGTGTTCCCTGTAAGTCTGTTTTGCCTTTGCCTGTCCAGATGGTAAAGTTTTCAAAACAAGTCTGCTTCTGCCTCAGCCACAGAGGAGCAGGATTCAATTTCAACCAGGTATTTTTGCTATCAGTCTAAGAGCAGCTATTTTTTAGAAAAGATACAACCTCCTCTACAACCATGCCATTCAACCACTATTTAACATCATATTTCTTTCATGATCACCACGATGATGTCTTTCCCACACACACGAGTGTTCAAATTTCTTATTTATTCAGGGCTCACGTTGTGTTTGCACTGAATTCTCATCACGTCTTCTTCACTTTTTCCCCACTTATTTCCCATGCTCCACCACTCACTCAATTAATGCACAGTGGTGCGGGAAACTGAGATCAACCATACTGTAATTAAAGGTTATTTACCCCTGCTTACTCCATTAGAGGTCTAAACATGCAAGACATTACTTATTCTGCAAACAAAGTTTCAGTGAATGCTAGGATTATAAACTAAAGGATTAATCAAAGCCCTTAACTGTTTCCAATATGTCTTCTTTTTCGCCCAAAGAAGGCTCCACTGTATAATTGATGTATATGCATACCATTTACATTCAATATTATCTGGATATTATTTGCATCAATTCAGACTTTTCTAATGATGTGTTATTCACTTTCACTCTGCTTGGATGTGATAGAGTAGATGTGGTAGAGTTCTACCAGGAGTAGAACTACCTAAGGAGTGCGGGGTTCGGGTGTTGGAGGAACTGTATTTCTGCAGAGAGGAAAAAGACCTTTTACCATATGAAAGTAAAGCTGTGTGTCAGCTGTGGAGGAAAGGAAGAGACTTTAACCATTTCCCCAAGCCTGGACATCACTGCAAGGTGAATCTTATTTGGACTGTGAACTGTGAGGGACCTACCATGTCGATACACATACATAACCATGTCCCCCATGACCTCCTTATAACAAAGCTGAGGAAGTACGGGATAGATGAGTGGACAGTGAGGTGGGTTGAAAACTGGCTGACTGGCAGAGTGCAGAGGGTCGTCGTTGGCGGTGCAGTGTCTGGATGGAGGCCTGTAACTAATGGCATCCCCCAGGGGTCTGTGCTGGGTCCGGTCTTGTTCAACGTCTTCATCAGTGACCTTGATGAGGGGATAGTGGCCACCCTCAGCAAGTTTGCTGATGATACGAAGTTGGGTGGACTGGCTGACACGCCTGAAGGCTGTGCTGCCATTCAGCGAGACCTGGACAGGCTGGAGAGCTGGGCAGTAAGGAACAGGATGAGGTTTAACAAAAGCAAGTGTAGAGTCTTGCACCTAGGGAGGAATAATTGCATGCACCAGTACAGGCTGGGGGATGACCTGCTGGAGAGGAGCTCTGCAGAGAGGGACCTGGGTGTCCTGGTGGATGACAGGTTGGCCATGAGCCAGCAGTGTGCCCTCGTGGCCAAAAGGGCCAATGGCATACTGGGGTGTATAAAAAAGAGCGTTGCCAGCAGGTCAAGGGAGGTGATGCTCCCCCTCTACTCTGCCCTGGCAAGGCCTCATCTGGAGTACTGTGTCCAGTTCTGGGCTCCCCAGTATAAAAAAGACAGGGATCTCTTGGAAAGAGTCCAGCGGAGGGCCACAAAGATGGTGAAGGGCCTGGAGCATCTCCCCTATGAGGAACGACTGAGTGAACTGGGTCTGTTTAGCCTTGAGAAAAGGCTGAGAGGGGATGTGATCCAGGTTTATAAGTACCTGAGGTGTGGTGGCCATAGTGGTGAAGCTGGACTCTTTTCAGTAGTGCGTGGGGACAGGACAAGGGGAAATGGGACGAAGCTGGAGCATAGGAAGTTCGGCACGAATGTGCGCAAGAACTTCTTTACAGTGAGGGTGACGGAGCACTGGAACAGGCTGCCCAGGGGGGTTGTGGAGTCTCCTCTGGAGATATTCAAGACCCGCCTGGACGCCGAGCTGTGCGACCTGCTGTAGGGAACCTGCTTTGGCAGGGGGGTTGGACTCGATGAGCTCTGGAGGTCCCTTCCAACCCCTACAATTCTGTGATTCTGTGATTCTGTGATAAGAGAATATTTTGACCTCTGCAGAAGAAGTCAGAATAAACTCCTGGTCTTTCTCCACGAAAGAGGTCAAAACAGCTGATATATTGCACAGAACATAAGGCCTTCATCCTCAGCAGTCCTGAGCCAGAAAATCTCCAGAACAAACAGCCAGGAGCCTCGCTCAGCCTGGAATCTCTCTGATTTTACCTGAAAATGATACTTATAAATGTAATGTAGCACAGCGCCCAATACTCATGAATCAATCATCTGTGATGATCTGATATGGAGAACATTGCTTTAATACAGCAGCTTTCTTCCAGCAGAGACATCGGGAAGACACCATAATCATTTATGGGTTGAAAAGATCCCAAAATACGACTAAAGTGAGGGTTGTCTGGATGGAACTGAAATAAAAGCTGGCAGACAAGTCAGATGTTATTTGCAGTTTAATTGGTTCAATTATTGCCTCTTTGATCAGAATGAAAGAGCCACAGAGGTTCTCTTCCAGCAGCACAGCCACTGTGCACCCCTTCAGCTCAGGCCTTCTTGAATTCTCACACTGTGAAGGAAGGACAAGAGGGGAAGATAGATATTATTTGTTCTTTTGTGACTAAGATCAGTCCTGCATCCAGCTACACCTGGCAGGTTGAGGCTCATCTAACCAATGTATATGTTATGTACATCTTGATATGAGCATCTCCAATCTACAGAGAAGCATACATTTTTTCTTCTGCTACCAGGGCACATCATTGTATCCAAGAAGTTTATGGTACAGAGAGTATAATAAAGTTCCTCATCTTCCAGCTCAGTAAACCAAAGCACAGAGGAATTCTCTGAGCAGCTGAAGCACATCAGTATTATTATTATTATCACTCACAAACAGTTCTGTTCATAACAAGCCAGTGATTTAAAGGTGTTACAGAAATAACGGCGTGGCGGAGAGTTAGCACATAATGCAAAACACTTCAATTTCAAAAACAAAACAAACAAAAGAAACATTCTTAAGCACAGATTTAACTAGGGAAGCATGGAAGCACTTGCTTAAGTCACAGAGAAATTGAACAGTTATTTGTTTTTCCGTAGAAAAAGAAGATTTACGTGCATGCTGAAGTTCCTTGAGAGAAGATCAGAATAAATTCTTACACACTGTACATATGGGGACACACTCCAATCAATATTGCTCCAGCTACTAAGACTACACCAGTGTGAGCACATTAACGTGAGGTTGTGGGTATGGAAACTCCCCCATCTGCAGTGCTGAATTGTTTGGTAATCCCTGAATGCCTTTGGCCTGACCCAGCTAGCACTGCTCCAAACAACTCTTAAGATTGAGTTTTGGGGGTATCAGAAGCCAAGGATGATTCTCAACAGGTTACTTGGCTGCACCTACTTTTTTTGGAAGCTAAGAAAGCTTTGAGGTCCCTTTCAACCCAAGCCACTCTATGATTCTATGATTCAGTGATTCTATGACTCTATGATTAGTAGCCTAGACATGGCCACGGTCCCCCAGTTGGCTGTGGAGCAATTTCACAGGTTCATTTGTACATGCACAACGTGACAGTCCAGCTTTCTGCGCTAGTTTGCGCACTCCTCCAACCACAGAGACAAAACGAAACAGCTTCACACTGACCGCAAGAAAGGCAAAGAAAGCTTGCTTGGTCATTGCTCCGCTGCCTGACATGACTTCTGATATCCCTCTGCTGCTGCTCCCATAGCAGTCTGCTCTCCGACCTCCTCCTGGGGGCTGCACATTGCATCCAAATTCCCTCTTTCCTCATTACAACCGTCAGGAGGCTGTGGGACACCCTTCTGGGCAGAGCACCCGGTGACAGATGCCTGTTGGAGCTCCACAGAGTCCCCAGGAGTTGTACCTCCACAAGGCTGTTGGTGATTGCCACCTTTCCTGGCTGAAGAGAAGATATCCCTGTTACTTGTCTTTCGCTGTAGGGAGTTTGCTTTTCTCACTGGCGTGACTTCACACAGCCATGGGCTCAGCTCCTTCCCTTGTCCCATCTCATGTCTCACCGCTCCACTTTCTTCCACTTCTGTAAAAGCAAAATACATTCGTGCTCCACAGTAATTCTTAAACCCTTATTCCTGATCCTCCCATTCCTTTACCGCATGTTAAAGATGTTATTAAAAGCAAGCAAACAAACAGCAGTCATTTTGGGGAGCGGTCGATCATTTCATCACAAATTTCATTCTGTCACAAATAAGTTTCCAAACCCTATAACCATATGCTGCCTCCATAAATAAGCATAAAGCAACCCAAAGAGCTCTTTGTTCCTACCGACGCACAGACACCTCCTGCAACATTTCCTAACGATTATCAAACGTTATGATGAAGGATCAGTAATAAAATGTATCGAACACAGATCATTAATTAGCTGTTTTAACACTGCTTACTACTTAATGCTGCTTACTGCTTAATACTGCTGACACTGAAAATAATTGCAATACTACACATTTATACAATCCATCCAATTTCTATGAATAAATCTACCATATGAAGGAGAACTTTTCATCCTTTAAATCCTATGCAGGGCAGAGCCTGCAGCCTGCAATGCTATTTCCAAAGCAACATGGGGGGGGGGGGGGGGGGAAATGGAGGAAAAGC
This sequence comes from Alectoris magna, assembly GCA_030625065.1. Taxonomy (NCBI): domain Eukaryota; kingdom Metazoa; phylum Chordata; class Aves; order Galliformes; family Phasianidae; genus Alectoris; species Alectoris magna. The sequence goes on along the minus strand of CM060562.1, from coordinate 109,830,484 downwards.
AAAATGCGTGCTATGCATTTTTCACATGGAAATACAAAATATCCACATCCTAATAATACAACCAGTTATCAAACTGTGGACACTGAATCAGTTGTAGAGGTGCAGCAGATGGCTTCTGAAGTTGACACTGAGAGACTGGCAGTCTCCTTCACCTGGATGCTGCATTTAAATTCTTGCAATCCTCCTCCTTCCTCACAAAAATATGATGAAACTGGACCGGAACCAAAACTTGCCTACTCATTCCCAATCTAGAACTACCCCTGGTGCACCTCCTGCATGTGTCGGTGGACAGTGCTGATGTTTGCTGTCCATTCATCAACAAGTGGTCCCAGATAACGCTGAGTTATCACTCCTTATTTTTCAGGTCTGACCCTGAAGTTCAGCCCTAGCAGTGCAGCTTTTAGCCCTACGGTTTTTCAAGCCATCTCCCTTTTCTGTTAATTCCTTCTTTTGAATCCCTATGGACTGGCATCGTATTCCTGTCTTAATTAGTTCTCTAAAATTTCCCTATTTCTTCATGTTCAGACTCGCCGAAGGAGTTAAGGAGTGCTGCTTTTCTTTCAACTTGTGTTCTTCTGGCTTTCAATTTCACAGCTGTGGCTTTTGGAAATTCATTGGAAAGTTCTTGGTAAATTTTCAGTAGTAACACATGTTTCTGTGCACAACAGTTTTCTTTCTCACTATTGTCTTAATAAGAGGTTACTGGCTCATTAAAGTACGAATTACATGCATCACTAGCTTCAACTTTCTTCTTTCTACACACAAACAAGTTGTTGATCCCATATCAAAGCTTCATGTTATTTTGTGGTATGTATTCCAACCCCCCCAGCCCCCCTTCATCTTCAAAGGTGCCATTTTCAGCTGTGGAAATAGGACTTATCAAAGAAGTCTGGATGATTGGAGGAGGCTAAAAGCTTTCTGGATGTGAGCAGTTTCGAGGTTGAAGCACTGCCTTGAGATTTATAGGACACAGCAATGGAAAATAACCCTTAGAGGCCGGGATACATTGCAGTACCAGACAGTAAAGCTAAAATGGAAGATATTCAGTGTCTCCACCAGTAGCTTGAAGTGAAATTCCAAATGAATTTAAATACATCAGGAAAAAAAAAAAATGGCAAACTGGTAGAAAAGAAGAAGGAAGAATTGATCTGAGCAACCTAGGAACAAGGGATGTGGATCATGTTTGCAGAGTGGGGGACCCTCTTCAGGAAAATGATAGTGATTTCTGGGCAATGGTGGAATAGGAATCTAGTACAGTAACCAAATGGATTCGTGGGATCTTTTGGTGGTAGAGGAAGAGTGAACAGTGTTAGCTGCAATAATACAAACCAGACATCAAAATCAGACCTGAATACATCAGAGCATTCAAAAGAATCACTTAAAATTGCCAGGACTCAAAGGGCTACAGTTTGAATCCATCAAGTGTTTCCACTGAGAGAAAGCAAACAAACACAGAAACAAAATAAAACAAAAAGTCCACATCATACTAAAGGGATATCCAATATAAGAAGTGAATCACAGAATCAAAGAACTGTAGAACTGTAGAATCATAGAAACATCATAGACTCATAGAATCAGAAGTTGGACTCCATGATCTTAGGGTCTCATCCAACATGGGACAATCGATGACAGAGCTGTGGAATAATGGAATCATGTAATAGTTTGCACTGGAAGGGACATCTGCTGATCACCTAATCCAGCCCAGCTGCCATGGGCAGGGACAACTCTCACTACATCAGGTTTCTCAAAGCCCCATCCAACCTGATTTTCACCACTTCTAACAGTGGGCATAGGTTAGGCCCTAAAACTGTAAAATTAAGCTCCAAATATGCAAACTGGTGTAAGATAAAACTTGTCAGTGATAAAGGTGACAAACCACCAGCACAGACTACAGAAAGGAGCAATATGCTCCTCCACCTCCAGGTGCCCTCCTGTTAGTCATACATTAGTCAATCAAAAGTTATTTAATTCAAGACTGAGATCATTATGTGAAGCTGAAGGGACTTGTTATTATGCCAAGGTCAGACACCGTAATACCTTGATCCCTTCTCCCCTGAAGTACTGAATATCTCTGCTTGCAGCTTTCTTCCTCATCCCCATCCTCAGCCACTTGTTCAGAGACAACCAGGACCTGCACCTCCTTTGGTCTTTGCACTGCACAAGCACCTATCAAACAGGAAAACCCTGCCTCGCAAGACTTCCTGTGGTGATTAATAATTAAGATTCTGAGAACTCCATTGTATTAGAAAACTGGGATCTCTTATGGGGGGAACTTTCCGTAGAGCAGAAAGTAAACAAAATGTCTGCAGCTTTGATTTCCTCTCTCTCCAAAACCAACATCACTTGAAATAAGGGGAAATCAAACATTAGACATTTCCAAGTCATACGTATTAAATTCACTTAAGATATTGTTATCCTTGTTTAGATTTGAACATATCGGGGAATCTTTTTGTCTTGCAACTGTTCCTAAAAGACTTTAAGTGGCTGGATTGCCTTTTTCTGACAAAAAAAAATAAAAATGCTGCCATGAATTATTTACATGACGGCTCCAATCAACGTTGTACCTGTCAGCCTCCCCAGCCAAAATGAAAGTTCACTATGTAAAGGTGCCAAGGGAGAATGGCAGCCTCCCACTGCGAGTTTATAGACAGAACTAAGTCAGCACGCATTATGTGTCAGAGCCAACATCAGACAGAATCAGATCCTTTGATCTCAGACCTCCACAGGAAGCTTAGATCTCAGACAAATTAGATAAAAAATGAATTTATAGCAGATATGTGTCCTAAGGCACACAGCTGAATGCTGTGTTTTGGAGGAGTACAGCAAATATCAAAACACATAAACTGCAGAATTTCCTCTCTCCTTCTCCCTCTCCCTTTGTTTTCGTGATGGATGCTAATTAAAAGGAGATAAAACTCCAGCTTGCTTCTTCCTGCCTCTTATGTAATCCACACACTTGGGGAAGGAGGGGGGGAAAAGAAATTCCCCACACTGAGTAAATGGGTGGTTCATCAGGGTTATCCGAACCCCCTCAGATGTGCACGGCTGGCAGGTGAGACCAGAAAACCCCACCACAAAACAACCACTGTAGGAACATTTCATACTTGTAGAGAGGGAAGCCGGCGCTTCATGCTGCCAACTACAGGCCCTGAGGCTGTCTGCTTCTCAGTGACCTCAGAAGAAGTTTTGTTTGATCAGCAGAAGATGAAAAGACAAGTCTTGGGGAGGTGTGTTGAAGAGATGGCAGAGACACGGGGAATTTAGGGGATACAAAATGGTGGATATTGAGCCATTTGGGGTGCTGGATGGTTGGATGGGGCTCTGGACAGCCTGGTCTAGGTGGTGGAAACCATGCTTATGGCAGGGGTTTGGAACTGGGTGATCTGTAAGATCACTTCCAACGCAAGCCATCCTACAATTCTATGAGACAAGAAGATAAAGCACCAAGTAGACTAACACCACAGAGAACCAAGAAGAGGTAACAAAATGACAGACCTGAGAAGAACAGAGCCACTGACCCAACACAAGCCTATAGTTTGTTAAGAGACCTAAACCAACCCTTTTGATGTCCTACTCTTTTAAAGCTGAATTATTCTCAAACTGCAGTCTCACCTCCTGCTACAGGCATGCCATTGTCATTCTGTCTTCGATCGTAGCAGGGCTGGACATGAGGTGCATGAGGCTGTACTTGCTTTTGGGGTGCCTTGGTACTGGCCTGTGGTACATCAGCCCTCTTAGTCCTCGTTTCTGGAACAAAGCACATAGTCATTACAGTCTCAATCCACCCTCAGCTCAGCAGCAGTTATTATTTCAAGCAACAAAATATTGCTGGTGAATTTGCAGATAATCCACAAGTGTTGTTTCTGCCCAAAAGCAGAGAGAATTGTTTTATGATCATACCATCTCGTGTTTTGCCATTTGGAATCCCACCTGTTTTCTTCAGGTAAAGTCTTTCCTCATGTTGTCACACTATTCAATAACACTAGAAATTCAGACTTTAGGTGCAGCTGGTGCTCACAATGCAATTTAGAAGAAAAACTCTTTGGCTTGCATTTACAAAGCTACTTGGAAGAAAAAGGTTGGTGAAATTATGGAAGAGGTTTTGAAACAATAGGTCTAGAATGCTTTATTAACTGAGAGGTGTATTGACTCTTTCCCTGTGCATTACTGGTACATTTGGCTGGGTCACAACCTCTGTTACCATGCTTGGAAAGCCAAATTATTGGTAACTTTCAACATATCCAGAATTTTAAGATGACTATTTGGAGAGCAAGCCATTGAACAGTAGCAGTCATGTGCTCTTATCCTCAGTTCTTCTCTTGCCCAAACAACTTTATGCTGTCTGTACTGAGAAAGCCTGATACCTTTGCTTTAAGACCAATGCTGAAAACCAGCAATCTTAAGGCAAATTAATAAAGGTGTGGATTTGCTTAAGGGAAGAGGCCAGAGAAGCTGCAGCCCTCCCATTTCCACTTTGACACATGTGATACAGATAACATGGCATGGGGTATGAGCACGGCTGTGTCACTGCCTATGAGCATTGACAATGAAGATGTCACTGGTCCTTGGTAAGCACCATGGCTTTGCATTAACATCATCATGGCAATATTTTGTTGTGTCATACCTTATCAGGAAAACATAGTATCAGTTTTTTTGTTTCCCAAATCTTTATCTGCATTATTGAAATCTAATTTTTCCTGTGTCTCACACTCAGCCATCTGCTACAGGTTCAAAAATTATATAGCCCTGAATTATTAATAATGCTGCTAATTAATGATCTTTGCTGTGCTTTCTCTGAGTGCCACTGTCTAACTGAACAATTTGAAAAAGAAGAAAGGGAAGGGTAAAAAGTTGGAAGGAACTGGAAGGAAAGGAAAGGGTAGGGAAGGAAAGGGAACAGGGAAGGGGAGGGGAGGGAAGGGGAGGGGAGGGAAGGGAAGGGAAGGGAAGGGAAGGGAAGGGAAGGGAAGGGAAGGGAAGGGAAGGGAAGGGAAGGGAAGGGAAGGGAAGTTCCCTTTTGGATTTTTATCCAAAGCCAGAAAATGTTAGAAATAGGAAAGCAATCAGGCTATACTTGTGTAAAAGTCACATGCAGCCTTAAATAGCCTTCCCAGTTTGTATTACCATTGCTTCTAAACCCTGCTGCAGCCAGTCTGGAGATCTGTTGAATGAAAAAGGGAGTCTGCAAGTATAAATCTTAATGGACATTTCCAACTTACTGTTGTTTTTGCTCTTCTTGAACCAGCAGAGCACAAGAGTGATGACAAATGCAGATGCTATTGCACTCAGTAAGACAACAAGAATCAAGCTGGCCTTCTCTCCAGTGGGCACAGGGAAGATGGTAAATGGCTGAGATAGCACAGTGAATTTAGCTCCTGAGAATTCAAAGCAGTCAGAGTGTATTGCAAAAGTAAGGACACTGGTTTCACAATTAAAACACCAAGCTATAGCCTTCCAAGGATTACATTGCTCTAAAAAATGCATGCAGAAACATCCCCAAAGTCCACTCTTCCACACATCCAACATTAACCAGCAATATTTAATCAGGAATGAGTATTGGGACAAACCAAATATGTAACAACATTTATTCAATAGCTGTCAAGCATGCAGTTCTTCCTGAAGCAGAGACAGTCTATTTGCATTTAACTCCTTAATGTTTCTTCCATTAATTTGTCTAGCAGACTACCAACCCAGAAAATACATTAAGAAAATACTTGTCTGTGAGACAAAACAGATCAGGACCAGGCAGGAAATGTGCATATTCTATCTAGCAAGACTGAGAAGCTGGCTGCAATGAGAAAGGTGCTGATTCATGCTCTTAAATGTCACTTATTTGAATGTAAATTATGGGGAATCCAGAAACATTGACTAGCATTAAGTTTAAATCCATGAAAGCACATCATATTGACAATGAGAGTATCAACAAGAATCATAGACTCATAGAATCATAGAATGGTATGGTTGGAAGGGGCCTTTAAGATCCTTTACTTCCACCCCTCTGCTATAGGCAGTGACCCCTCCCACTAGACCAGGTTGCTCAACTCCATCCAGCCTAGAGCTGCAAGTTTCCATTTCATTGTAAATACTCAGTCTTTTGAAGCACACAAACTTTGGGTAATGCTCTTCACTCAGTGATCCCAGAGTTTTCTCCAAATGAGATCAGAATCAAACCAGGCTCTACTCATCTGTTGTCAAGAGTTCGTTGGATCTCCGCATCAGAGCTACAAAGTCTGCAAGATGACTAAGACTGCTCACTTCCAAAATCAGAAATACAAAGGGGTTTTGATCCCCTGTATATTTGCTTTTTCCAGTACGTTCAGTGGTACTGATACATGACCTAAGGCCTTAGAAATCGATGGAAAAACTTTGGTTGTGAAGGTGCCTGGCACATTCAGATCTGGGTTGACTCCCCAAGGAAACATCCTCCCAGAGCCTGGACTTAGCATGGGCCTTGGGCCACTCATTATCAGTCCAAACCCCACTGTCTTAATAATGTCAACATGCAGATATTTCTTTTACTTTGAGTTCCCACTCTAATAAAAATGAAAAACCTTTTTTCATCAATTCATCGAAAAATGCGAAGCGCTGTCAGGTGGAGATCTCTGGACGTGGGTAACCAGCTGTAAGTACTTTTATATGAAACTAATTAGCTTTGTATCACTATTGTCCACCCAAACAAAGTAGAGCTTCATCAGAACAGTGTGGGAAGGAAGTTTCAGCTGGGAAAAATTTGCCTGAAGATACAGGCATGTACAAACTTCAGCTTAGAGGAGAGAAGTAACCTCACAGGTGTTGAAGACACTAAACAGACGTGTTCTTAAAGGCTGCATTTCACACTGACAGGTTTTCAAGTAGGCTGCTGTTGGTTTAAATGGAAAGTGGGTGGATCGAGCCCACCGGGATCTTTATCACATAAATAAATGTTACTGCAAAACAAGGAGCAGGACCATGCAGCAGTGCTATGAATAGACCAGTCTCCCCAGGAACCACCATTAAAACAATTGAGATTACTGTATTCAACATCAGCAGCATCTTCTGAGTTGTCTCCACATTGAAGGAGACTGAATCACTTATGCCAGAAATATATGCATTAAAATTTATCACAAATGCCTACTGTTTGTTTAATGTTTGTTTGTTTATCTCAAACAATAAGCAAATATCTTCAGGAAGAGTTTGGTAGTATTAAAGTCTTTATATTGACTCCAGCATGGTTCCCAATTACAAGTGAGCAAAGGGGATTGCTTGTCTGCTGTGTACTTCTACAGTGCATATTAAAAGTGTTCAATGCTCTGATCTGCACGGGTCAGACCTACATGGATGCACTAAAGCTGCCTTGATTTCCAGCTTTAAACACCTCATTGCAACACCGACTAGCTTATAGTTTCATATGAGAACTGCATTTGACCTCTGTTCAGAGGAAAGAAGACTTTGCGACTCCCGTGTAGCAGCTTTTAAAACACATTTCTTTAAGCCACACTTCCCACTAAAGAGTCAGATCCTGTGAGGTGCTGACTTTCCATCTGCTCTCCCTGAAGTGAAGGCAATGGGAAGCTGCGGGTGTTCAGCTGCATCCACCCTCACACAGACATACGTTCCCCCTCTAGAGGCTCACCTCTAGTATTTCCTGCACCACCATTCTCCCTTTGCAGACATAGGGAACATTTGATGTTGAGTAGTCAACTTGTGATTAGGAGGAGCAAAGGTTTCTCATTAAAAATTAAAAAAATAATAATTATTATTATTAAAAAAAATAGGTTTGAATCCAGGGTAGGAATGGATTTCTTGGGTTACAAATCCATGCTATTGTATGTGCTGTGTTTTTCATAGCCCCTGCCTTCACTTCACCTGTCTGATATACCTGCCCTCTCTGTCTTTTCTAGTTTAACCAAGCCATGCTATCTTGGAGTTTTCTCATTAAAAAAAAATGCTCTTTCTTCCCTTCATTCTTACCTACTTCCTTTCATTCATACCTACTCTATTTTGAGAGGATTTCTGAACATGGGTAAAGAAAATAATCTCCGGTGCTTCAAAGGAGTGCTCATCAGGGCTTTGTGCAGCTGCACATACAGCTCCTCATCCCTTTTGGAAGTATTTCTGTCCTTCCCCCCTATGCTTCTTTCTACTTGATAGGCATCAGGTTATATTTATTTACACATCTATGTAATAGCAGAAGAGAAACTTTACACATGGCCTTGCAACCCTCTACGTAAACTCAGTGTTTTGGCCATGTTTACCAAATGAAACAAGATGCCGACAGTGGGTCTTACCTGGTGGTGATGTGACAGTGAACACGAGGTTCCAGTTGGTGCCTGAGTTGGAGACAGCCAGATTGGAAAAGCTTGCACATCCACCTACGACCTGTACTTCAGTGAGCCCTGCAGAGCAATTTAGAAAACAAACTGCCATCAGCAGCTTCCAGATAAGCATGATTCAAGTCCTTCAAAAAAAAAACCAGAAGCAATAGACTCTTTAGCAGGGTCTGTTGTGACTGGATAAGGGGAAATGGTGTCAAGCTAACAGAGGGGATTTAGACTGGATTTAAGAAAGAAGTTGTTTACAATAAGGGCGGTGAGGCACTGGCACAGGTTGCAAAGAGAGGCAGTGATGCTGCATCCCTGCAGACAGCCAAGGTCAGGCTGGATGGGCTCTGAGCACTGATGGAGCTGTGGGTGTCCCTGCTCAGTGCAGGGAGTGGGACAGATGGCCTTGAAGGGTCTCTCTGAATAAAAAAAATTCTATGATTCGATGGAAAAAAACGGAACAAAACAACAACTAAAAACACAGTTAGGAGAGTATTAGTGAGAGATTATTGTGCTGATTGGATGGTCTCAAAGAACCAGCCACAGCAGCTATGGGAAATAGCTGACTGAACTGTAGGTGCTTCACCTCGCCACTTGGACACATTACCTCCTGTCCTACTGATCAAGCATTCTGAACTTTCTCCAACCCTGCCAGAAGCTTTGAAAGGGATCTGGCCATGAAGAATGTCTATGATGATCACCCTGTGATCACACATGAGAGATTTTCAGTTGGAAAACTAGCAGGGGAATCTACACGGGGAGCATGAAAATGAAACCTAGGAGAGACATTCTCCGTCACTTTACCTCTTGTTCTAAGCTATAAGGGAATGTTTTCTGACCCAGCCTTTACATGTGCTACGGTTTCTATTTTTGTAGTCTCATTTTAAAATCTGTAATTTACTTTGCAACTGGATCCCCATTTTATTGTGTGTATTTTTGAGTACCGGCCAAGTACCGGCCCTTGAGCAATGTTGACCGGGTCTGGCCTTCATTCAGACTCTTGGAGTGAGAAGGCTAAAATCTGAAAGGCTGACAAATTCCAAAATGTTAGTTCAGGTGGGGGTGAGAAGTCAGAAATTCCTTAGGATGCTGGAGTTGATCCAGTGATCACAAACACAGACTTTCGCCTGCTCGGAGACAACACGTAGCCAGCACTTGCTTTACGGAGCAGGTGGTTTGGCATTTTATTGCAGTGGAGAAATACAGGTGAAGGTGCATTAAGACTGAACGTGAGGAGCGTATTTAAATTCTTCCACCCAATTACCCTGTATAGTGAAGAAAGTAGGGAAGAAGCAAACCTTGCGAGATGCTTCATTACCAGACATCCGTAGCAATGCTCAGCAGGGGGGGACACAGGGCTTTTGACTCCAGGAATTTATCTCAAAACAACGTATATCTTACAGCACTTAACCTCCTCTGTTCCCATAGCTCTCTATGGCTTGGGATGAGCTCATCCCAGCTGGATTTTCCTGTTATACTTTAATTAGTGATTTAATGACGTAAGTTGGTGAAATGTCAACGATGTTAGCTATCAATATATGGAACCATCTTTACATTCCAGCTGTACGTAAAGACTTGTGTGGAGATGTCCTCCTTCACTTCCTTGCTTCCCAAAAGCACTCACACAATCTTAGAAAGCACAAGGAAAATAAATGGTATTTATTTCACAGGTGCCTACAAACAGGAGAGTGACCTACAGAGGTAGTCTGTATTTGTGACTGTAGCATTATGCTCTCCCACCCTGACCTGTACCTTCAAAAGTAAAGGAAGAAGGCAAGATCTTCTGTCTCTATTAGACATAGAAGTTAGCACTAAAGCATCTCTACTAGTGGACTGCAAGGTAATCCAAGGGAAGCAATTTCTCCAGTCTCTTCCACCATCCAGGTAGTCAAGAAGGCCAACGGCATCCTGGCTTGGATCAGCAATAGTGCAGCCAGCAGGAGCAGGAGGTGATTGCCTCTCTGTACTCAGCTCTGGTGAGGCTGCACCTCCAGTACTGTGTTCAGGTTTGGGCCCTTCACTACAAGAAAGGCACTGAGGCACTGAAACGTGTCCAGAGAAGGGCAACGGAGCTGTGAGGTGTCTGGAGCACAAATGTTATGGGAAGTAGCTGAAGGAACTGGGATGGGTCAGTCTGGAGTCTCATGGGAGACCTCACCACTCCCTACAACGCCATGAAAGGAGGTTGTGATGAGGTGGGGGTCGGCCTCTGCTTCTGGGTAACAGAGATAGGACACGAGGTGACAGTCTCAAGTTGTGCCAGGGGAGGCTCAGGTTGGATATTAGGAACCATTTCTTCTCAGAAAGAGCAGTGATGCATTGGCACAGCAGCCCAGGGAGGTGGTGGGGTCACCACCCCCGAGGGTGATTCAGAAAAGGGTCGACGTGGCACTGAGAGACACAGTTAGTGGGCATGGTGAGGGTGGGCTGGGGTTGCACTTGTTGATTTAGAGATCTTTCCCAACTCTTAATGACTCCTTAATAATTCTATGCTGGATTCAAACAGCCTACTGAGATTTCTTCTTGCTGTGCTGACTTCCGAACCATGGCCAGGAACTGCCAAAGAGGGGGCTTTGAGCAGAAGCAGTCTACATGCTATATATGACCCTCTTTATGCTAGTATCTATGTCTTGACTACCATGATTTCTCTCATCTCTGATACCATAGCACCACTGTTACAGAGAGTCCAGCCAGCTTCATTCAAACACTTGATAACTGCCATCTCTTGTCTGCACCAAAGCCTGGAGTACTGTACTGTACTCCTGAACATAGACTATATCTGCTCTCAGGCGCATATGCTTCAAAGCTCCGAATATTATAGATATATATGTGAGTCTTCACAAGGATCTCTCAGGCAAGCTGGTATTTAACGCAGAAGCAAGCTAATTTGGTGCTAAACTACCTTCCATGAGGCAGTTTGGCTGCTGTCAGATGAAGCAGCCTCAGCGTGCTAGACGGGACCCATTTCGATTAAATGCCGCTTTCATATGCTTCAAAAGACGAGTACAATAAGGACGTTTGTCAAAGGAAAAACTGCAGCAAACTATTACATGCGGAACATCTGTACCACGCAGTTCATTCTTTGCTGGAGTTTATTGACTATTAATTTGATGCATGTATCTTTGAAAGAATGTGAATTGCATTTCTCTGCAGTGACTCCTCTTTCTTTTTTTATTTCTTTCTTCCGTGTTGTCTTGCATTTCTTCTCCTTTCCCTCCTTCTTTCCCTCCCTCCCTCCCTCCCTCCCTCCCTTCCTTCCTTCCTTTCTTCCTTCCTGCCTTTTTGCCTTCCTGCCTTCGCTGTTGGCCAGTAGCTAACTCAACAATCTGCAGTTCATCCAGATTCACATTAGTCTAGATACCCTAAGAAGGCATGAAAAGCATCAGAAAAGACTAAAGGATCTTCCATCCTGAAAACCCAGAACTATGACAAGGTAGGAGCTATTTCTACTTAACCAAACCATGAACTGGGCCCAAAGGGTTAGAAGCTCTGATCTTAAGCATGAGAAACACTTACCTTCTCCAAATGTTAATTTTTTAATCAAAGTTAGCACATATATGGCCTTATTATTACAAACAATTCCTTACCGACATTAGGAAGATTCACTATTCAGCATGCACAGCATTTGCTTACATTTAAAGGTTTTAGCAATTAACATTATGATGCTTTATAATCGATTTCATTTCTATTTATTTTCTAGTTTACAAGCATATGATCATCCACAGGTTTTCGGTTCAGCACTATACTTAAACAAGGATCTATATCTGAGCGTGTTCATAGTCTCAATAACCTCAAGGGAAATACTCACATGCTTAGAGTTAATCATGAGTTCAGGTCTTTTGATAAATGAGGACCAGAAGGGAAACATTTAAATCCCTCATGAAAAACATTTTCACATTGAAGTATGCTAATTAAAAACAATAGGCAGTTGTTTCTGTCTGTACTTGGCCTGATCATTTTCTAGGACAAACAGATTGTCGTTGACTCTGAGGAAATTACCCTAATTAACATTAGCTGAAAATCAGGTATTGGGATTTCTAATTCTCCATTCATTCGTTTTTTGTTCTAAGATACATGTTTTCAAGATAAACTACTGGATATGCCTCCCTTTAAGTTGCCCGAGTACAAAAACACTTTGTATAAGGACACAACCTAGAAGTCCACACAAGTCCTTCCAATACAACATTCTGGTTTTTTATCACTGAGGTTAACTTTCAAACCCAATCCTGTTTTGGGAGGATTTCACCATAAATTCATCAGTGTCACTTCCCATAATTGCTTTGTTGTAAATCTTGCCATATGAAAACATGTCCAAACCTTTTAGCACAGCCACAGAGGAGCCCTTGAGGTGAGCTGAAACCACCCAGGGCTCTGAGGGAGGCCCCAGCATGTCTACTCTTCGACCCTGGGAATTAAAACAAAACAGAAGAATTAAGCTAAGCAGATAACTTTGACATCACTGTGGCTTCTAAATTCACCCTAATAGTAGAAAACTCCTTCTACAGGAGCTGCAGGCTGAGCAGCATATTGCATAACCCAAAGCACAAGATGTGTATGTGTAAAGGACCAAAGACAAACAGAAAGAAGCTGGAAGTCTCATGCCTAATGGTTGTAAAACAAGTCTCATGTTGAATGGATATCCAGAGCCAGCTTTACTGTAAAACAACAGCAATTCACCAGCAATGGGGGATTAATTGGACCTAGTCTACTGCTTCCAAGACTTGTGCAGGTACCTCTGGCATGGCTGTGCTGCATCGCATGAATGGCCAAGCACGTTCTAGATATGTTGACCTCTGCACAGCACTGCTCTGCGTTGTGCAGACTAGCTTGGTCAGACCAGGAGGCACCATTAGACACTCTCTACATTGTCACAGAATCACTGAATTGCTAGAGTTGGAAGAGATCATGAAGGCCATCTGGCCCAACCACCCTTCAATGGACAGGGATACCTAGAGCTCCATTAGGTGCTCAGAACCCCATCCAGCTGAGAGTGTCAATCTTCATGATTGTGTTGAAGGTCTCTCATTCCTCAAAGATATCCTCTAAGCACCAGGACCACGTCAGAAAACTGCACACGACCGATTCTACAACACAGATCTAACCCTCACAGGAAAAAGCTGAAAAGGTCATCTCACAATACTAATGACTGCTTATTTATGCTATCCTTTGTCATATGTATTTGTAGAGCTGTTCTCTGCTGTACTTAGGTCAGTCTCATAGCTTCTGGATTGCTTGGAAATGCCAAAATCATACAGTATGAATAAAAATGTCCATTCACAAAGGGGCAAATCCTACCTTCTTATCCAGGAAAACGATTTGTGGCTGTACAGGAAGCTGCTTTTCAATTTCTCCATCGGAAGGCTGCACGTGAACAAAGATGCTATAGGGCCTCACATACAAACAAGTTCCTGGGTGCTGTCTGCTTCCATTTTGTTTCACATGCAAAAGTAAACAAAGAAATAAATAAATCAGAAAATTACTGCTATTTATACCTAAAGTTAATCCTGGAGGTAATTAACAGAGTTATACGTTACTTTCTGTCCACAGAACTTTCTACTATGCTATCTGCATAGAAAAGGTCCCTCTAGACCAGGCTGTTCAAAGTCCCAGTCAAATCAAAGCCAGGCTGGATGGGGCTGAGAGCAACCCAGTCTAGAGGGAGGTGTCCCTGCCTATAGCAGGGGGTTGGAACTGGATGATCTTAAGGGTCCCTTCCAACCCAAACCGTTCTGTGATTCTATGATTCAATACTCCACGTGTGTCGTGAGTAGTACTAAAAAGTTACTGATTAACCTTATGGTGACACTTCGATTCATCAGATGAGACGAACTGTGAAACAGGCATCATTTTGAAGAGATAACAATACCAAATCAATAAATGATCTCTTTGTTTCTATCCTCAGTTAGGGTAGTATGGTTAGGTCATGGTTGGACTTGATGGTCTTTAAGGTCTTTTCCAACCTGAGTGATTCTATGATTCTGTGACTCTATGTAAAAAATAAATGGCTCTTCTTATGCAGTAGACAGGGAAATTATGGATTGAGAACTGTAATACCATGGCCCTCAAACTCTCTGCTCCATTACACTGAGAATGATGGAGGCTGCAAATACTTCCTGTCCAGCCAAAGCACCTCCAGAAAGTATCCTTGAGCTTCTCTAAAAACAAAAATTTCAGTTCTTCTAAACAACCACAGCACTTATAGTGCTTTAACACATTTCTGCCTCCCATAATTTCTGTGCTACCTTTCATTATCTGTGTACCTATATGCAGCAGTATACAGACACCCCATTGAAAGACAATGGTTTTTCACGACTTGAAATTTAAATTAGAGAATCCCAGGAGAAGGCTTTTGTATTTGAATACAGAACCAACGTTTTATTCTGCACCTACATCACTTCATTCCTTCTCTCGGTGCTTTGTGTCATTTAGTATCTCTTTTACATATATATGTGTATATGTACATATACTTCTAATCTGCAATTGCCGTGATCGACTAGGGGCTTCCTATTATCTGAAATGAAAGGAAGAAAGGCACTCGTTCATCTCTAGAGCTTGCTTAAAGGTGTTTGCAAACAGAAGATATACGGAATATCAGTTTCCTTAGGTTTAACTCAGGGTTTGATCTTTGAGGGGGGTGTTACTACGCATTACAAAGCAGAAACTGCTTATGTTTCAGCTGCAAGAAAAACACTGGCCTGAAAAAATGGACATTGGAAGACCAAATAAAATCACAGAGTCGTAGAATCACCAAAGTTGGAAAAGACCTCCAAGACCATCCAGTCCAACCATCCACCTACCACCAATATTTTCCCACTAAACCATTTCCCTTAGCAGCACGTCTGTATGGTTCCTGAACACCTCCATGGATGGTGACTCCGCCACCTCCCTGAGCAGCCCTTTCCAGTGTGTTACCACTGAATATTTTCTAATATCTAAGATATTAATATCTAAGATATCTAATATCTAAGACATTTTTTTCCCAATATCCATCCTGAGCCTCCCCCGGAGCAACTTGAGGCCATTCCCCCTCATCCTAGCTATTAAAGCTTTAATGACACCTGAAGTCTCAAGAGCTGACTCAAGGATTTAAACAAAAAAAAACATTTTGCTTTCTTCTTTTTTTTCTTTTTTTTTTCTTTTTTTTTTTTGAGTGTGGGAAATTCAGAAGGGTGATGATACATTGGTAATCCATATCAAAGGCACCAAGGCATTCATACAATCATAGAATCATAGAATCACTCAGGTTGGAAGGGACCTCAAGGATCATCAAGTCCAACCGCAGCCTAACTTCATCTGTGCTCCTTTCTACCTTCTTCATAAATGAGCACTCAGCACTTCAACTTAAACCCACTCCAGGCACAACACACCAAGTCACTCCTGATATGGTGGAGTTCAGCAGTTTCTGTGAGCAATCTGATTCCAACTGACTCCAGATAAGTATGAGTAAATCTTGCCATGGCTTCATAAGCCAAAGGAAAAACACCCAACCAAAACAAACAAACAAACAAACAAACACATTACATTTCTCTCCCCAGTTCCTTTAAAACTGTCAAAAAAGCAGGAAGAAGGTTGGAATGAAATGCCCCGACTCTACACCCTAGACCCTACATGGGAAAATGGCATTTGTGTTGCACTTTAAAGGAAGCCTGCTGCAAAATCTGTTTATAGGAAGTAGAAATTCCTGCTCCCCAAACAGAGCAACTGGGAAATAAAACAACAACAACCAAACAAAAAGAAGAAGATAGCAAGAAATTAAGAAAAAAGGAAAGAAGGAAAGAAGAAGGAAAGGAAGGGGAGGGGAGGGGAGGGGAGGGGGCGGGAGGGGAGGGGAGGAGGGATGAAGATGCAAAAAGAACCCAATCATAACAACAACAACAACAAAAAGGCACAACAGTAACACACAGACATGGTTAAGAACTGATGTTTGTTTGCAGGTGATGTGAATGCAGCTAGCACAGCACAGTGCATGGCATTTATATTCCACATGGCCCAGTGTTATTCCTGCTGTGAGGGAGCCCCTGCCTCGGGGTGCAGCCCTGCGTGCAGCAAGTCACTTTCCTGTGCTCGGGTGTTGGTGTGGAAGACCGGAGCATCCTGCTGCTTCCCTGCTGAATTGTGCTGCTAGGAAAATAGGTTTTCTTGGCACAGCTCTGCCTGTGGGAGATGGGAAATCGCTGTGCCCCAGAAGGGCTGGAGTGAGGAAATCTGCCTTCCTCAGGATGGACACGGAGAGCATGCTGTTTTGTCATCACCCTGAATTCTCTCACTGGGAAGGAGCAGGCTGGTCTGAAATTCCCTGCTGACAGCACTTGACAGCAAGCAGCTCAGCTGCTCAGTGCCTTGCAGCTCTCCTAAAGGTGACAAGCAAGTAGGCACTGCTTATGATACGTGGGGTCAGCAGTAACCCCAGGGTCAGGCTCCCAAACCTTCCACCACCAGGGCTGAGGTCTAATGAAGACGCTGAGGCTCTGCAGGAAAGCAAGTGTCTGCTCTTTGGAATCATAGAATCATTTGGGTGGGTAAAGACCTCTGTGATCACCAAGTCCAATTGTTTAGCAGCTAGGAAGTTAGAGATCATAGAAATAAGAGCATCTACTGCAGGTATCGAGGCATGATGGACTGACGGTCCATCACAGGTACTTGCCCAATAACAAAGCCTAAGACAACTCCCAAATGGTTTAGAAGCTAGCCAGAGACTCTTCTCCCCAGGCAGTTTGGTTGGGGCCACTCTGAAATCATGCGTGAAAGGATTTAATTTTAAGGTCATGGGCTCATTCAGATAATCCGAACATGGTCCCTTGTATATTACAAACACAGCCAATTGAATTAATCAAACTATTGTCTGGATATGCCTGCAATACTAGTAGTGTGGCATCAGTACATCTTCAAAAGTGGAAAGAGTTTGGGAAGAATTCTGGGTGCTGATAACATCAAGATGCATCACTTGGTAAAGCCAAGAAGTTTTTATTTTGCTCCTGAAAGGAAGGGGCAGGGCCAAGGAAGATGCTGTTGCAGTGAAAAGACCCACGATCTGAAGACTTCTATGCAGCAAAGTAGGTGCAGATTCACTAGAATGGCTGTGAGTAGTTTTGCCCTTTGGAGAAGCGTCCTCTGTTGTCACGTGGTGATGAGGTTGGCCATATACTAGGCGCCTGTGCCCTCTCTGCTGGATATTTCAGCAGATTCCCATGATTTCCCATGTTATAGACAAGAACAGAAGCTACAGTGGAAAGCAGGTTTCAGCTTTCCCTAACAAACAAGTAAACAAAGTTATACTGATCGCGTCTATTTATGAGGACGGGGCTGTTGGGTAGAAAAGGACCCATGGTTGCTGACGTCTCTCTTGTTAAGGTGCAGGCTGAGTCAGTAAGACCTAAACTCAAAAACCTGAGCACCTACATGCATGCGGAGACACAGCAACGGGGCCTGGGTTGGTGATGAACTGGGCTAAGAAACGAGCAACTGAGGAATTTGCTTCCTCATCTAATCATTCGGAGGGCGTTCATTTCTTGAAGCAAAGACGCCTTCATTAGAAGCTGGATATTTTGCAGCCGTTGAAAGCATCAGATTAATTGGTTAGACTGAACAAGTTCTAAAAAAGCGGCCCAGGAACATCCAGACATGTCTCCCACATTAGGACAACCTTCCCCCCCTGCTCAGATAGCTTTCCTTTTCCACTTTATGATCCCAGTGACACCAAATGCTGAAGGTGAGCAGCTGCCTGGTGGAGACAACTGGCAGAGCCCTATGGGCTGGAGGAATAAGAAGCCATGCTAAAAAAAAAGAGACAGGAGGACCTTACTGGATCTACTCAAAGGGTGTGGTAGGATCAGAGGAGCCTTCAGAACCGGTCCATCCAACGGGAGGGAGACACTCTCCAACTTCATTAGCATCTTCCATTAATCGCTGGAGCTGAGTGGAAATAGCCGTACTTAGAGCTCTATCTGCTCGTGGTGAGGAGCTAACCCAGGTCTCTTCCATAACGCACTCCCAAAGCTTTCTGTCGGAGGAATGTCTTTTATTGAATGTAAGCAGCATCATGCCGGAGGTCAGAGCTTCGCCGCTGCTGCATATCCCAAGGTAATACCACTTTAAGCTCCACATAAACTCTTAAACAGTTTCTATCCTAAAACCAGACCGTAGGTGGTACAGTTTTTTACGATATGTTATAATAGTGCAATAAATCTGTTAGCTTAAAATCGAATCTCCGTGGCCTTTTAGAGAAATCATCATTAAATGCAAGGCCCTGTTAATGATGCCATCCCAGTGAAATTGTTTAATCTGCTAGGGGGGTGAAAGGTCACCAAATGAATTTTTTATAATACATCAACTTGACACGCAATAGGGAAAACTGTAATAGATAAAAGCAAAGGAAAAGGGCACTGTCTTCTTCTGATAGGTCAATAGCAGCCAAGAGAGTCACTCATCCACTTTTCCTTCACTACCATGCTCCTTTTCCATTTAATATGGACACCCAATTAATACCTCAGCACCATAGACAACCTCATTTTAGGTGAATTATAGCAATTTCTTC
This sequence comes from Alectoris magna, assembly GCA_030625065.1. NCBI lineage: Eukaryota > Metazoa > Chordata > Aves > Galliformes > Phasianidae > Alectoris > Alectoris magna. The sequence continues at coordinate 109,811,650 of CM060562.1, read as the reverse complement.
CCCCTTCTCTGAAATGAAAGTGATCACAATACATCATAGCATTGTGCGAATTAACGTTAATTGATTCGAGTTACCAAGCGTTGATGGGCCACTTCTATAATCTGGCCCTTATTGGGAGCTGGAAGGGATGGAGGGAAGATTAGATTGCACCATCCGTTGCTTTGACGACGGCGGTCACCTGACGGCTTGTTAGACAGTTGTACGCTTCTATTGCCGGCCCCAGTGGGGTCGTCAGTAAACTGGAGTGATGTCCAAACATCATTACACGCTGCTCCGATATTAAAGCAAAGGGATTAGCACCTTATTGCAAGCAACCTGGATTTGTCATTGTGCTGTCGTTATCCAATTTCCAGATGATAATGTGACTGTGGCCTGCGGGCGCGAGGTCCTACAGCCAAACTGAGGGCTGTATATATATATATATCCGTATACATATATATATCCGTATACACACATATATATATGTACACACAGCCCTACAAAGACACAGAAACCAAAGCCACTTAACCCTTTGCTCACCAGGCTCCTGCTAACAAAGCATGTGGAAGAATTTGTGTCCCTTTTCCATGCGATGTCAAGAGCATGATGTGACAGTGACACGGATTGACCTCGGAGCCAACACAGCTGTCACTCACTGTAATGTCACACCAGCCCAGCTCTACCGGTAGAGGTCTTAAACAAGCCGGAATGGGGACATGATGGACCCTTCAGAGACTTAGCTGTGCTCTGCGTTCACACCACGGAAATCATCAAAGGAGTAGATTTTACCACAAGCCCCATTAATGGTTAAGGAAGAAATCACACAGGTATGTGACATAAGCCAAGCAGGCTGTGTTTGCCAGCACTGAGTGCCTGACTTGGGATCAGGCCTCTTTCCAGTCTCTGAGAAAACTGATGGGTACCCTCCTGGCTCTCAGGTGTACCCTTGAGCTGATCCCAACAGCTATAGCCTCTGGGATAAGGCTTGGTTTTTGGAAGTCTACAACTGGAGCAAGCTGTGGATTCCATCACAGCTACAGTGTGGGTAAAACTTGAATTCCAGTCTGGGTGAGCACTGGTGAAAAACTGTTATTATCTGATTTGGAGTGGCAACAAAAAGCCCCATGACTGTTGTCCGAAGGGATATTTCAGGGATTCCTTTGAAAACTTCCAAGGGAAACACTGGTTTTACACAAGGATTGCATACAAAAGGACACTCTACTCCAATCCCATTTTCTTTTTCCCCAGGTACTCAGTTTTACGGACAGACACCACTGCATCCAGCAGTTTTCTGTACTGTGGCACTGCAGGCAACCTGCACATAAATATGTGTGAAACAGGCAACCTCCCATAGGGAATCTGCTCCAGAAGAGGTTGGATTTGCTGATCCCCAGAGATCCCTTCCAACCTCTATGGTTCTGTGATCCTATGGCATGTACCTCTTGTTGGCAGACCCTTGAACTGCTGTTTACCCATTTGAAAAAGAGTTAGGAATTAAGAACAAAACACCGAAATGCATCCTGATCCCTACGACACAATACAATCATGACTTTTTATAAGGCATAACACCGTATGTGTTTAGCGTCCACTTTAATCCCATTAGGCTTCTCATACCATCAGTCTGACAACGGCCCATTACAGAATCCCAGTCCTCTGACTGGAAACCTTCTAGGTTTCACAGTAAATTTATCCATGTGTTCCATAATTTAACTAGATGGCTGAACAGGATCATAGAACCCTTAGAGTTGGAAGGGACCTTTAAAAGCCATCTAGACTAACTCCCCTGCAATGAACAGGGACATGTACTGTCTTCGGGACCCACAGACTTGTGGATGTTCAGGTTCCTCAGGTGGTCGTGATCTTCACTTACAGTAGGATGGACATTGCTTCCCCAATCCCCTCCTATCAAACCAACCATTTGAGGGCTGTGCGATGAGCTGTTATCAGAGAAGATAGAGGCAAAAAAGTTGTTGAGTACCTCAGCCTTCTCTTTGTCTGTTGTTACCAGCTTGCCTGCGTCACTCACTAGGGTGGTTATTTCCTCCTGGAATTTCTCTTTCTGGTTGAGGTACCTATAGAAGTCTTTCTTGTTCTTCTTGGCATCCCTCGACGAGTTCAGTTCAAGCTGGGCCTTAGCTTCCCTGACCCCATCCCTACACAAGGAGCTGAGCAGCTTCCTTATCCTCTTCCTGTGATATCTGTCCCAGCTTCCACTGCCTGAACATTTTCTCCTTGCTCTTCAGTTTGACCAGCAGATCCCAGTTCAGCCACATCTGTCTTTTGCCTTCCTTTCCTAACTTGCTTCACACAGGGATGGAGAGCTCTTCCACACTGAAGAAAGCATCCTCAAAGATCTACCAGCTGAGATAGGAGATGTTGGCCAAAAAGGGAGCTCAGCTATTTGTATTTGGGGAACATTCCCAAAATATTTACAGCAAATTCACTTCAGCTGAGTGCAGCAGACAAAGCCCTGATAGAGCCTCCCGTGCTGCAGCTGTGGGGTTGTGGCTTTTAGCATCCTGCCTTGCCCACCCTGGGAGGGAAAGTTTGATTCCTATGCAGGTAAGAAAAAAGTTGTCCCCTCCCTTTCCTAAAGCCCTGTTCAATTACACTCAACTAAAACCTCCACAAAGGTTATTGCCAGGGTCAGGATGTGTCTGTGTTAATGCAGTTTGCACCTCCAGCTCTGCCCGCTTGTGTGCATGCTGTGTGATACGGCAATGAGTGCTGACTTTTCCCCTTTAGTTCACTGGATTGGTGCTGCTGCCTGAATGAGCAGTTCCTGGACAATTTGCTTCGCTTTTACTGCTTGAGTCTCAATCACTGCTAATTCCATCATCCACATTATCTTTCACGTGCTACCCTAAACATAGCTCATCGTAAGGGAAGATTAACGCCTGCAAATTTCTGTGTGCAACATGTTAAAGTTCCACCAGGGATCAGTGAGTTTCCTGCTCCACTTTGGGGGACTAAATGGCATCCGGAAGACCGTCTGGCTTTTGTATTTCTGATTCTGTATAAAGACACCCACAGAAACTTACACCATGTTGCTGTGCTCTCTTGCACTTTTATACACATACTGATATGAGGAAAACTTTGCAAAAGAGAGATTCCTGTCTGTGAACGCATTGCAGCACATGTTTAAACACAGGCATGCACTGAAGGAGAAAGCTATGTGATAACTGTTATGTGATCTCCCTGCATCTCCTCCCACTGTGCAAGGCTGCAGCTCTCACAGCAGTCACCCCTTTCTGTGTGCCAAACCAGCGTGCCATGCTTGAAGCAACCCCAAGAAAGGACTTACATGAAAATCATTTCAAAAACAAACAAACAAACAGAAAAAAAAAAACCATTTAAAATCAAAAATCATAATGGTCGCATATATCTTATCTTTTTAAAGGCTTGCCAATGTGATGCACAGGCTCACTGCTTTGCTACCGGACCGCAGCAAGGTTTCCCAGGCTCCATTAAGCCTGGCTGTCCTGGGCTGCAGGATGAGCAGGCAGTCTCTGCTGATCAAAGGCCTTTTTGTTGTTGGCCTGGAAGCAAGAGGAGCCACAAGTCTGAAGCCACAGGAAGGCTGGCCCTGCGTGAGTGCAGCTTCTGTGAATATCTGAGAGCCCAACTGGATTTTGCACCACTCTGAAGTGAAAACATTTCTCTTTTCCTTCCACAGAAAAATACATAGGTATACTTATCCTGACTTGTAATCCCAGACCCATTATCCTCGCCTGTGCTAGCATGTACTGCCTAAAGAGAGACAGATAGACAGAGGGGATATTACGTGTCCCAACAGGAAAGCCCTGATTTCATTTCACAAGTTATCTGTGGCCTTATTGCATCAGAAATGTCAGCCATGAGTAATTCCAGAAAGGCTGTGACTGATGGGGAGCAATAAATAACGCAACAGAGGAGCCCACACAGCTATGTGTGCGTAGGTGTGGAGATGGTCCTCCTATCTGGTAGTTAGCATTCTCTTGAATATGCATCCCAGGTCTTCCCCTAGAAAGATGGTGAGTATGCAGCTGCAAGCTGCCCCCGCTCTTGTCCCTATAACAAAACACAGGGCCCTGTTTTGATTCATTGCTGCTCAGATTGGTATCACAGAGCATGCTCAGGTGGGAAGATAGGAATAGCTTCCCAAATGCCAACCAGTAGATCTGTCTCCAACGCAATGAAAATGTCATCTGTGCTTGAAAATACGTAGTTGAAAAGCTTCTTCCCTGGCACGCAGAGTAGGGTGATCCTCTCCTCTAGGTGATCCCTGCTTACCTCCCACACTGACAAGAGGTGATGGCCTCAAATTGTGCCAGAGGAGGGTCAGCTTGGACAGGGAACATTTCTTCTTCGGAAGAGCAGTGATGCAGTGGCACAGCTGCCTGGGTAGGTGGTGGGGTCACCATCCCTGGAGGTGTTCAATGTGGCACTGAGGGATGTGGTCAGTGGGCATGGTGGGGGTGGACTGGGGTTGGGCTTGGTGTTCCTAGAGGTCTTTTCCAACCTTAATGATTCTATGATTCCATCTTATATTAGTGAGTTCAGTAACCTACAGACTTCTAACAGTGTTCTGGTGACCCTGTCCTCAAAAACTACAGCGTGCTCCTGACTCATGTTGTAACTCACGTTGTAACTCACGTTGCTCCTCTTGTTGCTCCTTTTGATCTGACCATCAGTAATGGATAGCGAATGAGAGATCCTGCATGTGTCACACTCCACAACGTGTCTCAGAATAGCATAAAGGATAACATTATTTGCTACCACAGACTGCAAAACTTCCTACAGATTTTGCTGCCACATTGTGTGGGGTCCTGCATCATAACAGAAGCACACTATTGACAGTAATGAAGCTGGGTAAAAAAAGATGGTGTGTCTTCAAAGTTTGGCCTAGTTTATCTTGCAATTAACGATTTCCCACTTGTGCTAAAAATGGTACTACTTAAAAAGAAAACAAATCAAGTCAAAACAATGATTCTTGTGTCCCCAGAGAAGCAAACCCTAATGAGGGTGCGCCACTACTGTAAGCCACACTGTGCCTAGTGGAAAAGTTAAGCATGTGAATAGCACTTCCTATCACCAACAGACAGCAGGATGGTACTGGGGTCAGTGGTAGAAAGTTAGAGGATATGGTATTAATTAGAGAAAATAAATCTTAGACAAATTCAATTTCTTTCTATCATAGATGGAATATGCTTATACTTGGGTAAGGCTCAGTAGTGCACAACATCAAAAATAACATTATGCAATATCAAGAGAGTACACAATAAGGTTGCCAGGCATCAAATCCCATGTCCCCTATTAAAAGCAGATGGGATATTACCTTTTTCGTATTTCCCATCTGCTTTTAATACAGATTCAGGATCTGAAGCCGAAATATACCGCTGTCTGCTCCCCTCCCAGCCTTGCTCCTCTCAGCCCTCTCTGCAGATAAGGGCTGCCATCTGGGTTTGCAAACAGAGGGTGCAAGAAGGCTCAAAGGAGCAAGATGAGGACAGAGGAAGGAAGGACAGAAAGGACCGCTTGTTGCTGCGGAGGAGAGGAGAAAATGACCTTCAGACATTGAGCCTTGGCACGGAACATAGAAAAGTTACTACAGACAAAACTGACCTAGAACTAATTAACTGACAGAGCTCAAAAGGTGGTTCCTGTTGGGAAATCATTCTCAAGTGCAGGGCTGTTCTGCATTGTTCTGTTAAAATTAAATGCAGGCCTCATGTTGTACATACCCACACACATATATGCATCTATGGATTACTAAAATCACAGAATTGTTGGGTTGGAAGGGACCTTTCCAATCCAACTTCTTGCTAAAGCATGTTCCCTACAGCAGGTTATAACTTCAGAGAAAGAGACTCCACAACCTCTCTGGGCAGCCTATACCATTGCTGCCACTCTCACAGCGAAAAACATTTTCCTCATGTTTCTATGGAACTTCCTACGTTCCAGTTTGCGTCTCTCTTTCTGCCACTGGGCATTGCTGAGAAGAGCCTGGCCCCATACACTTGACATAATTTCCTCTCAGTGAATCCATGTTGACTTATAACATCTTTTTCTTCCACTTGCTAGGAGATAACATCCAGAATAAACTCTTCCATCACATTCCCATAGATGGGGCTGAGGCTGGAGGTGCCTGGCTCCTCCCTCTTGACCTTTCTGAAGACTGGAGTGGCATTGGCTCTTCAGGCACCTCTCCCATTCTCAATGACTTTTCAAAGATGATAAAGAGGGAAATCACTTCTGCCAGCTCCCTCAGCATTCATGGGTGCATCCCATCAGGATCCATGGATTTATTTGCGTTGATTTTGCCTGGATCATCTCTGACCACATCCTCCTTGACCAAGTGGAAATCTTCCTTTCCCCAGAATCTCTCTCTGAACTCCAGGGTCTGGGATTCCTCACGGGCAGTCTTAGCAGGAGAGATTGAAGCAAAGAAGATGTTCAGCATCTCTGCCTTCTCAGCATCCCGTTAACAGGGAATCCACCTCGTTCAGCAGTGGGCCCACATTTTCCCCTGTGTTCACTTTGCTACTGACGTACTCAAAAAAGCCTTTCTTGTTGTCCTTGATCCTTGACCTCCCCCACAGAAATAATTCCAAGTGGGCCTTAGCCTTCCTTGTGGCATTCCTGTAGGCCCTGATAATATTCCTGTATTCCTCCCAAGTTGCCAGACCCCTTTTCCACATTATACAGAGTTTCTTCTTCCATTTATGTTTGTTGTTTTTTTTTTCCCATGAGCTTCTTGCTCATCCCTGTGTGTTTCCTGCCACCTTTGGCTGATTTCTTACTCTTAAGGATGCATCAATCTTGAGCTTGGAAGAAATGATGCTTGAATGTCAACCAACATTCTGGGCCCTTTCTATGTTCTAACCTATGGGATGCCTCCAAGTAGGAACCGGAGGAGGTCAAAAGTGGCTCTGCTGATGTCAAGGGTTGCAGTCCTACTTATTGGCTTGTTTCTTTCATTTCCCCCACTCTCTCATGGTCACTGCATCCAAGGCTGCCCCCAAACTTCACATTCCCAGCCACTTCTTCCCTGTTTGTCCTTACGAGGTCCAGAAGCACACCTCTCCTCATTGTCTCTTTCACCACCTGCATCAAAAAGTTATCTACCATGCACTTTATGCATTGTGTATGAAAATATGTAAATAATACAATACTTATAAAATGCAAAATGGTTTTGTTTGTTTGTTTGTTTGTTCTTTGTTTTTCTGGTTTTAAGTATTAAAGCATATGAATCAAGGCGGTCAGGCACTGGAATGGGCTGGAATGGGCTGCCCAAGGAGGTGGTGGAGTCACTGACCCTGGAGGTGTTCAAGAAACATTTAGATGTTCTGCTGAGGGACACAGTTTAGTGAGAACTATTGGTGACAGGTAGACAGTTGGATGGGATGATCTTATAGGTCTTTTCCAACCTTGGTGATTCTATGATTCTAAGGTGAGTTATTTAGGACAATAACCTGTCTACCATAACACATTTCTGGCACTACATTTATAAACACCCATAGATTTAATTGTTTAGAAGTTAAGAGCTTTAGTAGTTTGAACTCATTTAAAAATCACTGAGTTCACCTACTACTCTGCAATTTCATGGCAGACTCGCATAAACTCTATTCTTGGATTGAAATATCATGGACAGCTTTGTACTACATAGACATCCATGAGCACCAAGAAAACGTCATAATAATTTGGCTAGATCAGAGTCAGGACTTTACTTCACCACAACTCTGTTAGGGAAACTTGTTAATGTGCTTCACTTTAGTCATATTTCAGTAAATGGGGAACTTACTCTGTGTCTTATTAAGCAGGTCAAGTGGTCCGATTCACTCAATCCACTTTAATCAGTATTTTTTAAGATACTTTTTCAAGATACTGCAGGAGCACACTTACCTTCTATTATTTCTTCCCGAGAACAGCAAGTCAGGCTGATTCACCATCAGAGTATCAACTGGTAAGCCCAGGACTGTCTGAAGGTCTCCAGTCTGATGAGCATTGATAACTGCTCTGGCCAAGCTCTTTAAACTGTCAGTTGTTAAAGAACGCTGAAACTCATTTCTTTGGTAGGCTGGTGGATCACCAAATTCAAAAATCAGCACTTTTGATGGACCAGCTGTATCAGATGGCTGCAGAACTCGAGCATTTACTGCTCCTCTCCCTAGTTTCCGTGATCCAGATCTGCTATGAAAGGTCGTGCAAAACATCATGTTGGGGCAGTGATATTTCTTTTTGCTAGCATTGTCTGAGATGACTTTCAGCATGCTTTCACCTCCCGGCACACGATGGACGACTCTGACTTGATCTTGACCAACCTGCAAGAAATCAGCTAATCGATGCATGATATTTGCCTCCCCCTCCTCCCCAGTGGTCTCAGTCACAGTGAAAGCCACGTGAAGAGAAAGGCCTGCGACTATTTCTACAGGTTCCTTTTCATGAAGGAGGACATAGAGAAGATTGTCTTCGAAGCTAAAATAATTGGTTCCTGCCCTTTCATTCCACGAGAAGGAAGATGGAGTTGGAGAGATATATTTCCCTCCAGTGAAGACATGAAGGCTGAGGGGTTCGTTGTAGAAAATAGCAAGGGGCAGTCTGGTTGAGTTCTGCCCACTGAGGAGGTAGAGTCTGAAAATCAGAGGCGTTAGGTCTGGGAAGCAAACTGTTGTGAGTTTGGTGGTTGGCAGTACAGAGAAGAGAGCAGAAGGATGCTGTTCAGAACGACATGATGCATCTGAAGCTCCGCCACTGAAGGTATCCATAAAGCTGCCAGTCACTGCTACTACTGGAAACAGCTCCTGGTTGACCATGCTGGTGTCTAAATTTTTCAGGATGACGAGTGCGTAATCTGCCCGTTTGCAGAAGTAGCCTTGTACTGAGGGCTTGAAGATACACTTGCTGTCATCTCTGTAAATTCCTGGAAGGACAAGTAGAGATGGGGAAAGAAAAGAGAAATGTATCAGATGTCATATCTCAACAGTTTGTGCTGCTACAGTGGCGTATTTTCCCATTTGGTGCTCAAAGTCACTTTTGCAGGTGCTAAAATTCTAACTAGAGAGAAGTTTGGACACTATTGGTATTAAATAGATGGAAACTACATGTACTGGAAGCAGTCCTTAACCTGAAAGTGGTTGAGAACTGGTAGTACATGGGCTGCTCTGAATGTAATGCCTCTTTATTTTATGATGTTTACAGATGTTGGTGGGATGACAGTAGAGGTTGAAACTTCCCACCAATATTCTATTACATGTTGTTGCCATGTGACATGTGGCAGCAGAGGGGCAGTGACAAGATGTGGTGTCACTACTATGAGTCAGAGTCAAAACATCAGTTCATGGAGTGGCAACGTGTGAATTCCCCACTGAAGACAATGTTTAAGATGCAGATGTCAGCAGCTAGAGTGATATGCACTGTCTTTGGGATAGAAAATGGGTGATCCTTCTGGATTTCCTGGAACCCAGACAAGCCATCAACTCTGACAGCTACATCACAGTGCTGTCTAAGCTGTAGGCATGAACTTCCAGAGTCAGGCCAGAAAAGACAACCTTTCTCTTACAGCCAGGCCCCAATGATGATCTGAAGACCATGGACCACACAGCTCATCTTGCCTGGGCCATCCTACTACACCCACAACATAGTCCAAACTTTGCATATTCTAACTTCCATCTGTTCAGGATGAAGAAAAATGGACTTCCTGGGCAACATTTTCCTAGCAACAACACTATCCTAACAGCTGTGGAATAGTGGATCATCTCCGCTTGTGCAGATTTTTAAGAGCAAGCTATGTGGATTCTAGTTCATCGGTAGTGAAAATACACAGCTAATGGTGGTGACTTTGTTGAAAAGCAGTGTTTTGCAGCTGAGAACTTGCTCCATCAAACAGTGTTACTGTGCTCTTTGCATCTGTTGTAGTTTCCACGGAAACAAATAGGAGGCATTGCTTTCAGAGCGACTTACACACATTTGCCCCGTTCGTTCTAGACACTTAACTGCATCCACTGCTGAAAGAGTGAGTATGACAGAAGGACAATTGCTCTAACTCATTTGGACCTCTTAGGGTAACTAAGTAATATCTGTAAGTATGACCCATGGGAATGCAAAAGCAACTTTAGGGAATACTTTATGTGAACCTTTTTTTCACGAGATGTAACAGGAGCTAAGACACTTCCATATATTCCAGAATCCGCAACCCAGTCCCTTTCCGGTTGTCTGAGGCGATGAGTCATTAGAACCCTTTTATGGATCTGTGCAGAGGAGATATAGTCCATGCAGTCCTCTGAGTTAGGATACGTTCCATCTGATCAAATGTAAGCCTCTGCTTTAACGTGAGAGAAATTGTGCCTCGGGTCACAGTGATGAGATCATCACTGATTATAAAGAGAGAATAAAAGTAAATGAGTTCAAACACAGGCACCAACAACATAAACATTTCTGCCCGAAGCATCCTAGGAAAAGATGTGTGTTTCTGTTTTTCCTTCCTTCCTTCAAAACAAAATCAAAGGAGGAATTTGCTGCCGTAGCCAGCTATAATCCTCCTTTCCTCCCAAGCCTGCTCTCCCCTCGTTAGCTGAGCTTGTGAGCGCATTAGGCAAAGCTCAGCCAAGTTCTGAACTAACCGAGCTCCTTGTTCAGTAGTTCTGGGGATGTGCGTACAGATCAGCAACGTTTAGTGTTAATGACAAAGAGAGAGACATCCGTGAGAGCCACGAAGTTCTGAACGAATAAAAGGGCGTCCGTCTTAGTAAAGAAACATTACGACTGGGAAAGTCACTGCTAGAAGAAAATGACAGGCTGCTGGAAAAGAGAGGAGCTAGGAGAAAGCAGGCTGGGTCCTGTTTACTGCCACATCTTGGTGTCTGAATCCCGTGGGCATTTACCTATGGCTTATTTCAAGGGGATTCCGCATGCGCAGACTCGAAGAGCATTTCTCACTCCATACATCACAGAGGAAAGCAGTGAAATGACACAAATGTCACACGCTGCTCAGGAAGGAGGTCCCAGTGAGACAAGATCTATAGAAAAAAAAAAAACACTCTATTTTTCGACACCGCCTTCCTGTTTTCCCTTTTCTCCCTTTTTCTTAGCTTTGCCTTTTCCTTTTCGGCTGCACCAGCGGGACTATTTCGCAGTGGGATCTGCTAGGGGCAAAGGGAGAGGGAGCAGCATCTTTGTTCAGAAGCAGCGCGCAGTTACCGGCTGTAGCCCTGCAGCACGCAGCCAGCCCCAAAGGTTGGCAGATCTCATTTGCTCTGCTGGAAACGTTCGAGTCACTCCACCTCCTTCCAGTGACACGGGACCTGACAATATTTTGTGATTTCCAAGGACTTCCCTTTTGCCTCGCCACGCAGCTTTGCTCACTTCCCTGCACACCCATGCATGCACACGCGTCGCTGCTCGTCTCCTTCCAAACGGCCTTATCTGCCACTCACAATTTCTGCAGCCTGCAATTTTGATCACTTTTAAATGAAACCCATGCTGGCCTTAGTAATCATAATGTCATTTGCAATTTACCACAAAACACGTTTATTCAGTTAGTAGCACATTGGAGAAAGAGAACTCCATATGAACTCGCCGCTGAAGCCCTAATCTGATTATTTCCTCATGAAAATCCAAGCAGGGGTGCTTGTAAGAGGGGCCTGAGAGGAGAGGGAAAAAAAGTGAGGCCTGGCCACAGCTGACTCTCATAATCAATGCGAACAGATAAGCGACACGGTGCGTCAGGGCCAGCAGCTAATCCGCCCCAGGGCTTTCCTCTAAAAAAGGCCAGGGTGGACAGGGCTTAATAAATACTGAGTGACCACCGAACATTGAGCTGACATGTGCTATTTACATTGGCGATGAGCAATAACAGTGATAAATTCCAGAAGCTCCCCTCGTTCGTAAATGGGGTGAAATCCGATTAAACGGGTTCTATTTGCGTGCGTGCGTGCGTTTGCACTTATGTTGGAGATGGAAAAAGAAATGGGGGGAAAACGAGAGAAATCAGGCATGTGTGAGTCACATAGCAGGGGTGGGGGGAGTGAAACAAGATGATCGTTGTGGTCCTTTTCAACCCAAACCATGCTATGATTCATTCTCTGAGTCAACCGGAGACCCTAGGAATGGGTGGGAAGATGGAGGAGATGCTGTGTGTCCCGCTTAGTGCACGAAGGAGAGAAATAGGAGACAGAAAGCATCCATGCCTTTGCTTTCTGCAGATTCCCTTACCATCGAGTCAACGTTACTATTTAATTATAGATACACACATGCACGCACACACGGCCACACACAAACGTATATCTATATGAGATTCGAGCACTCAGGTTGCTTCTAGGGCTCCTGACAAATATTAACTTTGTGTCAATATTTGTCCTTCCTGTCGTGAAATGAGGATTTTCCACCTCATTTCACATTTGAAAAGAAAAATGTGCCGAGGGGGTCCTCTTTGCTTAGGAAAAGAAAAAAAAAAAAACAAACCAGCCAACAACAACAACATCTCATATCCTTTATTTAGAAAAATGGAGCGGGAGGGAAGGAGGGAAGAGTGCTTTTAAAATAGATGTTTTGACTTAAAGGCACGTAGAGTCCTTTGCAAGTCTCCTGCCTTTTCCCCAGTTCCCCAACGCCAAATAAATAAAATAAAATAAAATAAATTCTACATTTAAAATCGAATGAAATACATCAACATTAATGATTTTCCCCTTCAGGTTAACACCACCATTTCCTTCAATAATTTTTTACCCGTTCCGTGATAGATCTCACAATTCACGGTACAAGGAAAAATACAGTAGGGTGGGTGGGTGGGTTGTTTTTTTTTTGACAAAAACAAAAGGCAACGTCAGGTTTTTATCAAAATAAAATAAATCTCCCGCAATTTTCTTTCCATCTGACTGGATTTGCCCGTCAGTTATTTCTAATTTAACTACAATTATAGTTACAAAAATATAAAAGCAAGCAGGGGAGGGAGAGGGAGAGGAGAGATAAATGGGACGCTGTTTAGAAATTGCGATTCATCGGCCTTGGGCTGGCCAGCACATATCTTTGCTGAGGGGGAAATATTCATCAGCATTAACTGTTCCTTTTGACCCGCTGACATTCACATGTGAAATAAGAAAGGCCCAGCAACAGGACTTGGGAAATGTGGTAGTCTGCAAAGGTAAAATTATTCTGAGGTCAGTGGTTTTTGTCGTGCAGGTGGTTTTCTATGTTTCTTTGAGTTCAGGTGTCCCCTGTACATAATTTTGGACCCAATTCTTCTATCCAATCCCTAGCACAGGCTCCTCGTGCTTCTCCGCTCACCCTTTGAAACCAATGGCATTCATCTTGTACATCTTCGTGTGCAGAAGTGCAGGTGAGCCCGTCACCTTCAGCAGATGCTGAGACAAGTCATTCCCCATCGTTTTCAGAAACCCCACTGCTTGTAACTAAGGAATATCATGCAATTGAATGTACCAGTGTCCACGTAGAGGGTAAATAAATGGATAAGCCTCTTCTCCTGCACAACTACTGACAGGATGAGAGGGCATGGCCTCAAGTTGCACCAGGGGAGGTTCAGGTTGGATACTAGGAAAAATTTCTTCTCTTTTAGAAGAGCGGTAAGGCACTGGAATGGGCTGGCCAGGAAAGTGATGGAATCACTGTCCCTGGAGGTGTTCAAGAAATGCTTAGATGTGCCACTAAGGGACATGGTGTAGTGGGGAATTACTGGTGGCAGGTGGATGGTTGGACTGGATGATCTTGGAGGTCTTCTCCAGCCTTGGTGATTCAATGACTCTATGATAAGCAATGCCAGGAAGTTTTTTGCACACAGCATGCGCTGGGGACACATAGCAGTGCTTGGAAACGAGTGTGATTGCTCATACATTTGTGTAAGCACATATGTGTGAGACAAATGCACATAAATATACGCAGGTGCCAGGGATCGCGTGCCTATAAAAACAGAGCGTTTGTTTCAGGCTGCTAATTCTTTCTCCTAAAGAAAAGGATTTTTGAAGGATATGAGCCTCATAAGATCACACCGTGTGTGAGGTTTTAAGTTCTCCTTCATAAAACACCATTGAACTTCCTAGCCAATTTCAGTCACACCTGGGGACTCAGTGATGCTGTGCTCCTACAAGTTCTGCTGAAGTGGATGCCCAAGCAGAGAAAAGATGGTTATTAGTGCACGCACAGAAAGAAAGACTGTAGTGTAAGCTCACCAACACCACGAACCCCGTGATCTGCACTGGTCCTTTCCTTTGCCATACATATCCATAGAAAAACAGGTGTAGTACATGAAATATTTGCTCTTGTGTTTACTGTTTTCATGCATGGATAAGGCCACACACGTTTATAATATTTATTCACCATGAAATATGAAGTATCATTTCTGTCTTTCACATACCTACATACGTATTACGTGAGCACTAACCCTTCAGACCTCGCCCATGCCTAAGAGGTAAGCAATACTTGCCATAGATGATAAGAGTATATTTTTCAAAGTTATGAATGAAAAAGTTGCAAACTTTTCCACTTCCCAGATGGTACAGTAATACTTCGATCAAAAAAAGCACACAAAAGTCTTCACAGGAGACACCCGAGGCACATCTAGGCCAGGATGATCTCCAGCAGCGGTCAAAAGGAAGTGCCTGGAGATTGTATGAGAACAGGATATGTATATAGCAATGCTCTCCCAAAACATTCCCCAAGCTGTCAGAGTTTTAAAGCTCTGGAACTCCTTGAGTTAAAGATAATATCTTTGGTCTTTGCATTTGAGAGAGAATATGAAACTCACAGAATATCACAAAGTTTGAGAGGATAACCTTAAGCCCTCTCGGGTGAGATGAGTCGGTCAATCTGAGATGCCCAACCTTATGTCAAACTGCTTATGGGGGCAAAGCATTTCTAAGATGCCATGCTGCTACCAGAGGAATAACTTGGCTGTCCATGCCCTGAAGATAAGACTCAAAATGAGATTCTAAAGGCATTCCATCCATCAAAACTAAAGCAATACCAATGCTATGGCCAGCTCTTTGCCCTTGAGCTGGCATGGCACACCCTGCACTATCAGAGGGACTGACCATCCAGAAGGTAGTGGCCACTTGCAGATAGATTTTTTGGACTGGCTCCTTACTTGTCCTCACAACTTCTAGAGTGCACCCAGGAATGGTTTTGGAATCTGCTGGGTTGCCTGGGACCAAACTTGGCTCAGAGCAGTTCTCTTTAACAGGAGCGACCAGGGGGATATCGTGCCCATTCCCAAGCACTTTTTGAATCAGGAGAAGTACGTATCAAGCTCACTTCTGCTATTGTCAGCACTGTCCCAGAGCAGCTTGATCGCCAGTTTAATAAACTCTCTTAGAAAGGCAGAATTAGAGAGGATTTTTGTCCTTGTTAGCATTATTGATTGGGGAACATGAGTCACTTTAGCCATCTTAGCAACACAAAGTCCCCCATGATTTCTATTCAGGGGATAACTCTAACATGCAGACAAAAGAGACGTAAGCTGGCATTATATGGTGCATGGACAGAGAAAGGATCGATCTCCTGAATTACTGTTGTCCTTCGTGATGCAAAGAACACTCACAGGAGAGCATGGATCACCACAGGGCTTGGAGGATCTATCACTGCATAGCTAAAGGGTACCGACTGGGTATAGCACCAGGATCCAGGGCTCTGACTAGACCTTTTTAGATAGTCTCATGAAGCAAGCAGAAAAATGTAATCAAAGTATTCCCACAACCCTATGAATCTGCTGCCCATCATTCAAGGACCTGATAGCTGGGTGTGGGAGGGATACTGCCCCCCAGAAAAGACAATTAAAAGAGAAAAACAGAAACAGAACTGCCTTCCTGCCCAAATTATTTCACCTTTGAAAAAATGAGCTATTTTGCAAATGCCCATCTGTTTCTTGAGTTGCTACCAAAGCTCTTCCCACTACATTTACCCTCAAGTCACTCCTGGTTTCCTTCAGGTGCATTTAAAGCCCAGAAGGATTTTTCTCCTCTCCCAAACCAGCAAAGCCATTGCATGAAGCTTCAGATAAAGCACTTTGCTCGATGCAAAGGGGCAGCAAGCAGCAAAGGTTTTGCCGGCATGGTTCCAACCGTCGGCTCCCCGGCCAAGGAATGATAACACTGCCACCACCACCCCAAAGCAGAACAGCAATTTCATCAGATTCCAGACCCCCAAAATGAATGTGGCTGTGCCATGCACTGCTCTGAGCTGTGGATATAATGAGTTTTGAATGGGAAGTCCCGGACACAATAAATCTGTGCCATATGTGACCATTTCCTGTGTCAGTTCCTTTCTCATAACCAGTGGAGGCTTCGCCCTCCCCCTTGCTTTCCCTTTCATGACCCCACACCAGGGCTCTGAAATCTTTCAGGGCTGCTTATGGGCCTGGGGCCTTTCCACAGCAGTTGCATAAATAAATGAGTTTGACAGCAAACATCGTAACGGTTAGCAGTAATGTGTGCTCCACACAAGTGCCGGCAATGCTCACTGGAGAAATGGAAGAGGGAAGAGGTCGTTTTGTTACTGCAAACAAAAGTATGTTCTCTGACAAGTGGTGAAAGAATTAGTCAAATAAACTTGAACTCTGTTAAGACCATTGCTGCCAGGTTTTGTTACGGGCTGGAAGGTTCTCAGCTTCTCTCCCCCTTCTTGGCCGGCACATACTGCAAAGACAAATCATCCTTTTCTTCTGCAAAAATAAAGTTTGGGGGTAAAATGAACGGCCTCAAAATAAAATCTGCAAGGAACTCCATTTTACTATTTATTATTATCATTTCTTCCCAATGAGAACAGGTCTTTGGTCCTGGGAACGGACTCTAAAAGAGACCGATTTTCCATTAGAAATGAGCCAGAAGGAAAACACCACATACCTGTACATTTTGGAAGTATTCAAGCTAGAATTAAGCTTAAAATGACGATTATTTTTATAAGTAAGTCATAAGGAAGGGCAGACCAGAGATCACCATTTGCCCTAAATCAGTTCCCCTTTTTGTTGTTGCTCGTGAGCAAACCAAACGTTTTGACGAAGTAACAAAATTATGCTGAGTTTTCAGCTTGACCTGAGCAATGAACGTGTTCTGGGACTCTGTAAAATCTTTCCCTAAAACTATTTTATTGAAAAGCCCTTTTCCCCTCAAATACACCTATGAAGCAATGGTATGAAGCAGTTTAATTAACACACTGAAGTAGTACGGTCAGCTCAGTAGAAGATTCATAAAGATAAGCAGGAAGCAAGGAAGGGAGGTTGGTTTCCTACATCCAATCTGGAGAGAAGGAATATATAGGTATATAGATATTTATTAGTGTTTATAACCGGGAGATTGAGTTCCTTCCCTACGTTGTCCAATAGCTTCTTATCAGCAGCCCTATCTCTGCTTCCCCCCCCCATTTTCCCTTCTTTGTTTTGCTCAACTAAGTTATAAAAACATTGAAGTGTTGTTTGTACCTCACTCAGCTGTGCTCATGATAGAATGATTCACAAGCACAGGAGCACGTGAGACACACGAGTGTGGTTTTTAGCAATATTAGTCCTGTACTGGCTCTGAAGTTGAATTTTAAGGCAGAAGGAGATCATTGCAGATACAGACAGCTAAATTATACCATGACATATTTATGAGAACGAACAGTAATAGGAGGCAAGTACTTGAAGCCTCAGAAGTCAAAATGAATCTGAGAGCACGGTGCAGAATCTGAGCACCTATGAAAACACACGAAGAAATAAAATTTGAGATACAAAGGCTAGGGCCATTACTGAAGCACGTGGAATGGGATTCATCACATTAATTTCAGCTGCTTAAATGTTAAGCATCTAGTCTAAGCTAATTGTCTTGTCTAGCTGCTCATCTAGACAATAATCATTAGAGAGAGACTTTTAGAGGGTCATTCGTTCTCTCTTTCCCTTGGATGGATTGTATCCCATCTGGAGATATCTGTCTCTAGTTCTACATGCAGAAGCCAGGTAGCTAGCTCAGACTGAAAGCCTGTCTTTTGGACAGCTAAGTTAGGTGACATAAACCTGCCTCTTAATGATGTAGATGGGGAAGCTTAGAGACTAATAAGAGCTACAGGCGTTGGTATTCAGTGAGCATTTTGAAATTAGCGGGAGACTGTTGCTCTGTGCACGCCTCTGAAGTAGCTGTACTCTCTGGTTATGAACAGGGGAAAAGTCAGAAAGCACAGAAAGAGAAAAATAATAGCAAATGAGACATTGGAGCAAACAGCGGGAGCCTATGAAATTAATTTCTAACTTCGGGAATCACAGGATGAAGGGAGGTTTGTTTCAAACGCAGCTCCAAGAAACTCATTTGTAGGCATAGTCCTAAAGCACCATACCTACACTGAGCCCTAGGAAAAAATAGGTCAGAAGAGATTTCTGGATGTTCCTTAGTTCAGTCTCTCACTCAAAGCAAGGCTAAACCACAAAGTTAGATCAGGCTTCTGAGGGCTTTATTCCAAATTATAGTTTATCTGCTGTTAGGCTTTTATACATCTACTGGGACAGATTTCACTGTTTGGAGTATGTCCAGACAAACCACCAGGGTTGAAAATTACTCAAACAAGGTCTGTGATCGTAACGATATTTTCATACATAAGATCACACACATGCAAGATGGTTTGAAGAAGCTTTTGAGGCTTACTTTTGAAAATAGTTTTCAAAATACTTTTGAATACAGTCCTGTGTGCTTGTTTTAGGCAGTCCAAGCCCTGTTCTCGTCCTTTCGGAGTCCTCTGAATAGACAAAACAGGAGATTTGGAGCTGCAGCATCTGCTGTACTTCGCCAGATCGTGTTTTTCATCTACAGTATAACACTGAAAGAATCCAGTCCTGGTTGCATGGTATGGTGCCCATGTAAGGAGAAAAATAATAACTACACTGGCAGAGCACGGCAAACACCCATGAAACCCCGAGTGTCCCACTCTGACGGGTAGGCATGGCTCCTTTTGCATTTTATTCCTGATTTACTAGTGAGTCGTTTGAAATTTCAGACAGCCCTTGGAGTTATTTTGGCCAGGGAGTATATTTAAAACTCATTGTGCCTAATGTTGTCTTTCTACAATTGAGAAGTAATCAGGAAAGACATGAAAATAAATAGACAAGTGAGAGGCAAAATGAAATATGAAGTGGCTAGAAAGGAGTCTACTCGCTAATGTATTTTTTCAGCTTATTATTGTAAAAGCCCAGAGCAAAAGAATAGCTTTGAAGAGTCTTTTGTTAATAGTGGCAAGGTTGTCTTTTTATTTTTCTTAACTTTTTATTTATTAGCCATGCTGCACAGGGTACTTCCATAAATGATGGTTGGGTTTCAGTTACAAGGACTTGTTTAGTCTGAAAACATCCCAGCCTGCAATGGGAAGCTGAAAAGAGAAGTAACGGCCCGCTGTCTGGTGCTTGAAGGGACTAAAACTGAAACTCATTTGCTCTCTGCTTCTCCCTGTGATTTCTGGTGTTTGAGCTTGGAAAGGTTTGGATGTCACTGTTTGGATTGCTAAAATGCATTCCCAGCAGGCCACTTCCTCAGGTGGTCCATGCGATGACAGCTTGATGCTCAGGCCGATGTAGGACAGCTGAGGTTCTCACCATGTCTGAGAATAAAATTATATAGCTGCATTCCTACAGGGGGCAAGGATCTCATTCCACAGATTGCAGATTTTCACCCAGAGGGTGGTGACGCACTGGAACAGGTTGCCCAAGGAGGCTGTGGATGCCCCATCCCTGAAGGCATTCAAGGCCAGGCTGGATGTGGCTCTGGGCAGCCTGGTCTGCTGGTTGGTGACCCTGCACATAGCAGGGGGTTGGAACTGGATGAGCACTGTGGGCCTTTTCAACCCAGGCCATTCTATGGCTCTGTTGCTGTATAAACTTATTGAGGGCCCTCAGCTCATGCACAAGCCCTAAAATATGACAGCCGGTAACATCTTTGAGGCTGTTAGCATTGGGATGCTAAGCATTTATTTACCATTGGCCCGAATATGTGGTTAAGCAATACAAATATTTGATTGCTACAAAATTTCATTCAATGATACCACATGGGAATCTGCTAGCTGAGAGCAGGAAGCCAGGCAGGTGCATTAAGCACATTTGTTTCTTTGAGAGTTTTTAGTGCTTTAGTGCTGGTGAACAAAAGAGGTCTGAAACCCAATGAAGACAGGCAGAGCAATACAAGATGGCCCAAGGCTGCTGAGCTTGAGCATTCTGCTGGTATTTACAGGATGCTCTTCATGCATAATAGTCTATATTATCCAAGCTTTTATGAAAAAAAAAAAAAATGACAACATGGACAATTTTGGATCTACTCTTTTTGGCCTAACACCGGTATAACCCGACAACACGATAACACGAGCACAAGCATGATTTTTACTTTGTTATTCAATGGCATCAGCAGTAGCAGAATATTCTCTATTTTCTGGGTATCCCAATTGATAAGCTTGTCTGGCAGGCTATCCGTCTGGCAGAAACCTGAAAGGGTGTCCTGCTGGTTTGGGCCATCAGAAGGCAGCTTTCAGCTCCCTGGGTACCAATAAGAGCCAGTCAGTTTAAAGAGCCTAAGAAGAACCCGTCTGGTAGGTTTTGCTCAGTGTCTCACCTAGCCATTGCAGGGGACACCTGAAGAAGGTCATGTCTGTATCTTCTGAGCATGCAAAGGCTCATTCTAGGTGTGGACTACATTAAGTACTAACTACAAAGACTAACTCAGGTAGGCAGAAAGCAGATTGGTCCAGCCCAGTCCTGAATTTTACACTGCCGTATCAAGATGCCTGGACTATGACCACTCACTCAGATTGAATGTTAAGAAAAAATTCCTCTTGAAAAAGAGGGGTCGGGTGCTGTAATGAGATGCCCTGGGAGGTGGGTGAGTCACTATCCCCAGAGGTGTTCAAGAAATGGGTAGATGTTCTTCTAAGGGAAATGGTTTAGTGGGCAATATTGGTAGTAGGTGTACAGTTGGACCAGATCATCTTGGAGGTCTTTTTCAATCTTAGTGCTTCTATGATGCTATGATTCCCTCTTCATGAAGACCACAGGAATGCCTTTATGTACACTTTCCCTTGGGAAGAGCATTTAGCAGAGATTTCACTTCCCAAACCAAGACCTTCCCAATAGGACCCAATAGGTCCAAGAAAAGTAAACAATTCTGACAGTACCGGGGTCTGTAATATGAACACCCAACCAGAAGGATATGCTGTGGAAAGGATCCTCGTGCTGCCAAGGACACTGAGGGAAGGAGGAACAGGAGGGAATCTTTCTGTGGCATTTTTCTTTTAGGATTATTTTTGCTCTTGGTGGCTCACATGGCACAAACACTCAGACACAGAGACCTCAGAAGTAGAGATCTGAATTTAATAAAGCTGTCTGGAGGGGGAGGGAGGCAGAAAAGCAGATCACAGAGATAATACAGGCACAGATAGATAGGAAAAGAGGAAAAGAAAGAACATTAGAGCTGACTGGTAATGACGTTGCTAGATTCAAGTGACCAGAAGTGAAATATTTATCAGAGGTGGGACATCAGGTCCTTATGAAGGGAATAATAAAGAAAAAAGAATATTTACGATTATAATATATGTTTCCGTGCCACTACAGAGAGGAAAATCAAAAGGTGAAGAAAAGCAAGGATAATGGCAAGACACAGCAAAGCAACTAACTTAGCTGCATGATTTCACTATAATTTCAGTGTATTGATGTGATCCTTTAAATTCAGCACAGGTACGTCTATAGCTTGCAAGAATCGAGTCGCTGCTTAGAAGAATATCCACTTTCAATGTGATAGCAAATTTCACAGATAACTAAAAGGAGAGAGCCGGTTTGCTTCCACGTTTCTGCGACTTTTCTCCTATTTGGGTTTAGAGAACAAAAGTGGTCTGAAGGGTAAGAGGGTGGAGGAAGGGGGGGGATCCTTTTATCCCTACTGACATCAACAGCCCTCTCTGTCAAGGCACCAAGATGACATCTGATAGACCAAGATGTCTTGCAGAGGTCTTATAGGCGCATTGCCAACGCACCCACCTCGGGTCGCTTTTGCTCTTCTTTTCTGTGAGATTCTGTTTGTTAGGAAAAGCAAAAAGACACCAGAGGGAAACTAAATGCAGACAGATATACGTTTTTAATGCACGCATTTAATTTTACGAATATGGTGGGCAGTGCTGGATGCTGAAACTGAGAGAGGGAATTTATCCCATCAGCCCTCTGTGGCCTCGCTTCATTGACATAATGTGGTCTTGCCGATTAAAGCACTGGAATCATAGCTCTGCGTTTTCCTCTTCTTTCTTACTAAAATTATTGACGTGCTTTGTACAACGTGTAATTGCCATTATTGTGTATATGCCTAGAGCATGTGCAGGGCTGGAATTGGAATAAAGAAGCAAACAAAAATCATGTGATAGGAAGTCTCTGATGGTATGGTTGCGGGGGGGACCACGGCACGGCGAGCTCAAAATAGGATTTGATACTGCTGTGACTTGGTTTGATAGAGCGAGATTTGATAAGACAAGAAGAAAGGATGCTGTGATCCTCTGGTTTGATACCCTCTTTCTACGTATCAGATTCCCAGCAAAGAACCAGATGCAAAACTCCTCCCTTAGCACCTCAGGTCCAAGCCTCAGCATGCAGAGGCATCTGGGAGCAGGTTGGATTTACACCACCTGCAGATCTTGCCCGGTATAATACTTTCTCTTTTTGCTCCCTCCCATTCTCTCTCTCATACGCACACAGTACATTTATTCTTTACATTTAATTTATGCAAGTGAGGCATGGAATACATTTCAGTAATGCCAATTAGATACGCACTAATTTCTTCTCTGTGAAATAGCAGTAAGTAATTAATCAGAATTTTGATCACAACTCAGTTGGCAATTCTAATTGCACTTGCCATTTCCACAGCAAATACGGAATCATTATCTTTTTCGCCTCGTCCTCCCTTCCTAATCAGCCAGTGTGCTAGAAGCAAAACATTTCCAAGAACTAGATATTGTCTCAATCAACCAGCAGCCTTAATACCTTTGGACTGAGGGCGAGCGGGTTCAGTCTGTGGCTGTGTTTTATTTCAAGCTTCATCGTGATTTTAAAGTGAATAGCTAGTGGCAGGCTGGCTGCTCGCCTGGGGCTGGGGGGCTTCTGCCTCATAAAATTACAAGAAAGGATGAAAGCAAGTGGCTCTCTCCATTAAAAACCTTCTGGGAGAGTACTAGAGACACCTGACCTTTGCACAAGTGTCCGGCAGGCATCTAGGGGGCATATGGATGCTGATCACATCTGTATGGTCACAGCCAGCACCGCAATGGTGAGGCACCACGACCACATTCTTACTCCAGGTGTTACTGGCCATCTCAGCACAGAATAGGATGCTCAGGGGAGACTGTGTTTAATGCTGACAGAGATCGTTTAGTGATCACCTTGTTCCACTGGGCAGGAACAAGACCTATTTAAGGTGATCTTCCTGAAAAGTATCACGGCTGGGGTCTATGATGATGGGACACCTCTTCGCTGTGTTCCAAAAAAGCAAGAATGTCCTCAAATGGCTTAGAGGTGAAAGAGCAGAAAGAGAAAGGGAGCTTTACCACTTAGGAACTGAGCCCTACAGGGAACCGAGGGTGTACCTACACCACTGTACGTCCAGCCTTTGGACACAGCCTGCACTTCACCTGCTTCTGCTTAGAGGAAAGGTTTGCTAGGACCTGAGTGTCCTCCCACTGCCACGGAGTTATTTCTTCATCTGGGGCTGGGGGGAGGGCTGGCATGCTACACATGCTGCTAGTGTTGAAAAATCATAAAGCCTTCAGTCAATCAATCATATTCTAGGTCTACCTTCTGGGGTATAGCAGAATGCAGATGTTTTCCTTCAGAAGGCAGGCATTTTAAAAGAGATACTCTGAGACTATGCCTACTGTAATGAAGGCTTACATCTTGGAAGGGCAGGGCAGGGCAGGGCAGGGCAGGGCAGGGCAGGGCAGAGGAGAAGAGGAGACGGGAGGGGAGGGGAGGGGAGGGGAGGGGAGGGGAGGGGAGGGGAGGGGAGGGGAGGGAGAGGAGAGGAGAGGAGAGGAGAGGAGAGGAGAGGAGAGGAGAGGAGAGGAGAGGAGAGGAGGAGAGGAGAGGAGAGGAGAGGAGAGGAGAGGAGAGGAGAGGAGAGGAGAGGAGAGGAGAGGAGAGGAGAGGAGAGGAGAGGAGAGGAGAGGAGAGGAGAGGAGAGGAGAGGAGAGGAGAGGAGAGGAGAGGAGAGAAGAGGAGAGAAGAGAAGAGGAGAGAAGAGAAGAGAAGAGAAGAGAAGAGAAGAGAAGAGAAGAGAAGAGAAGAGAAGAGAAGAGAAGAGAAGAGAAGAGAAGAGAAGAGAAGAGAAGAGAAGAGAAGAGAAGAGAGAGAAGAGAAGAGAAGAGAAGAGAAGAGAAGAGAAGCAACTCTTGGCATCTGAGCATCTCTGAAGATTGAATAAGTCAATGCGGCACAGATTTATAAGAACAGATCATGTCTCAAATCAGCTACAGCAGCCAAAAGGAAAATAAGAGCTTTGAAACCAGAGGCAGTAGGATACAATCAGTGTGGTACAAAAACATCAAGTTCAACACAGATACATAAGTAATGGATTGTCCTGAAGAGACATTCTGGCTACATCTTCACTAGTAAATTAAATGTGCCCATGAGTATTCCCAGACACCAAAGCCAACTGACATGGCCTGGCTGCATTCATCTATTAAAGTCTCTCGTCTTTCAGAACAGGATGGATTCATCTGACATACCAATTGGGAACATTCCTTGGCATACATTAGGTTCAATACTGCACCCAAGACTCGTTTGGGACATCGTTAATTGGCTCAGGACAAAAGCATGCCAGGGGCTGTTCTAACAGTTTCACAGAGCAGAGAATTGAGTTTCAATTCCTAAGGCCTGTCACTGCTTTATTTATTTTAGCACAGGTGTGGCCTCCACTGCCATTAATGTCTGCCCCTGGAGAGTGCTGCTGTGACTGTAGATTTACCTGCAAAATCTATCAGAAGGAACAGGCCATGTCAGTTAGAGAAGCACCTCACACTGAAGGAACTGAGCATGGAAACCTGCAGCCCTTATGAATTCTGTTCCCCTTACAGAACTGCTTACACAGAGGTGAAGACCAAGCAGACACTGATGGAATATCTGGCCTTCTGCAGGCATTGTTGGAGGTTGCTGATTTTTTTTCACAGCTGTGACTTCTTAATCTGTTGCACATTTGCTGCAGTTTACAAGGTTGATGCTGGTGTCTTCTTCCACTAGAAAATTATTTTAAGCAAAGAAAAACAATTTGAATTGCTTATTGAAATAGTTACTAGTAAAGCAAGGAACAACTCCAACCTAGTCATGATGTGGAATACCAGTCAACAACCCTAAAACCATGACACTTCTAAATGTTAACTCCTTTCTCTGTTCAGCCAGTGTCTCTCTTGGCTGATAATGCTGGACCTAACTCTGTTCTTCAACAGTAGCCTTAATATTTGAGATCAGTGAGGTTATAACCTCATGTGTTTATGGGAAATGCAATGCTGCATGACACTGATGAGTAAGGGCTCTCCCCAGCATACCATGCATAGGCAGCCCTCCCATCAAGATGCTCATGCACAGCATGCAGAGGGATTCCCCAGCTGATATGTGCTAGAGGAGGCCATCTCCCCGTCACAGAGGAGTTAGGGAGGCTGAAGTTGAGAAGTCTGAAGTTATTGTGGCTTCTCACGGAGTCTTCCTCCATGCTTCCTATCTGCTTTTCTCCATGGTGTGTATGTTAGGGTTTGGATTTCTGGAGGAGAGATGACTAGATCAGGATTGCCACGTGACTTGGGAGCAATATACATACCTGCAAAGTGAGTGGGGGGCTGAGCTGATGCCTCCTGGCCTGAAAATAGGGACATGAAGGGGCATAGCCAGCATCAGGCTGGGTGACTCCAGAATGCGGTGCTGTTACAAATAGCACTTTGCCTGGAGGCCCATCCAGTTGAATTAGGAAAAAAAAAGAGCCATTAATTAACTTGACTTAAGAGAGGGCTGATGCAGGGCAATGTGACCTTTTCTCTATGTCATATGCCACACGGATTTTAGCCTCCCTCTGATGCTTTGTCACCGCCAGTCCTTGTTTTTTAGATCACTGGCTTGCAGAGTGATGGTAACCAAAGGGATTGAGTCAGCAGGAGAAAGGAAAGAGATGGCCTCACTGCTTCAATGATCTGTACACCAAGGAAAGCAGAATCCTCTTATCTGTCCAATATCTGTTACACTGCATGGTAAATGCATATATGTACACACAAACACATGATATGCCATATGTATATTCAGCAAATATGCCCTAAATCACGGCAGTGCAGGCAACCATTTACAGAGAAAACCAATAATGACATCAGTCTACAAAATGGAGTTTAGAATTCACGCTGCTCAACTTTTTATAAAGAAATACGATGGTGGTTCCTACCAGTCAACACAAGGAATTGGTGCAATGGCCAAGTGTACTTAAACCTTGCCACTGAACTAACCTGCCTCAGTGATGGGAGGGAACCTGCAATCAACAGCCTCAATACAAACCGATAAGGATAAAGCGATATTGGGTGAGCAAAATAAAGATCTGCAGCAAGGTTCCCTGGGGTCAAAACAGACAGTAGGCCTGCTGGTCTCCGTGTGGTTGGGAATTAGCTGAAAACTAGGGCATCTGAGGCTCCTCCAGGTGAGAAGTTATCTCATTTTGGGGTGCAGTCACAGCTGGGTTCTAACACAACACAGAATTTCAGCCTTTGAAAGAGAAGTAAGGGCAGTGTCAGGGCCAAGAGCATATGCAGGTCCTGAATACAAGGTTTGTAATAAGCTGGCATGTCAGTCCTTCAGAACCACAGACATCTGTATTTTATGATATGATGAGCTCTGTTACCTTAAAATGGGTGACTTGTGGTATTTTTCATTCCTTTTTTTTTGTTACTTTTTCCTTTCATTTGAAAAATAGACCTTTTGCAGGATGCCGTGTGAAAACAAGTTCTCATCGCTTCCACCCATGCCTTCACGTACCCTAGCAACTTTCTAACTCACTCCCCATCTTCACTTAAAGTGGTCAGAAAAGACGCCCTAGAAATGTCTTAGAATAGCAAGGTGTTCTCCATCTTCACGATGGTGTTCTCCATCTTCATGTTCTTACACTGAAGGATAAAATACCTCAAGAGTTTTCAATTTCAACATCAAAGTCAGTCACTTACAGAAGAAAAAAAAAAACACCATAGGAAATGATGACTGTTCCCCGTGGTCACAATCACAGCATCTAGTTTGGAAAACTTATAAATTTCACGTTCACGTTCAATTTTCAGACCTTTAACAGAGCAAATATTTTAAAATCTGTTGAGTTTGTTGGTCTTTTTTGGTTTTGTTTTTTCAAATTTCAAATCCTATCCGTAGGTCTGTTAACCTCGCATTCCTTTTAGTATCGCCTTCCATTAAAAAGAAGAGATATAGAGAAAGATTAAGAAGTTCCTATAAACACAAAGAAATGAAAAACCAAGTTTTCGTGTGAAATCAAAATAGACGGACATTTTTTATGCAAATAGAAAAACACTCAAGTTTTACCTTAGAAGACTGAAAGAACAAACAAAGCTCAGGCTAAACAAGTGTTGGCATTGACGGTGAGCATCAAACATGAAGGACACAATGACTGAGGCAAAAATAAGAGCCACTGCTTTCTTGCCCATATCAGAGGTCCCTGATACAGTGGATCTGGCTAAGATTTCAATTACAGTTATCTGCTATCAGGAAATTTCAGTGAGAAAGGGATGAGTGTCTCTTCTAGATGTGAGTAAAAAAAACCAACCTTAGCCTCTATTGACATCCCCATGGTTTTGCATTTAGCAATGCAGTTTTTAGCAATGCAAAACCATGGGGATGGCAATAGAGGCTAAGGCCGTATTTTCATCAACCAAATTACAATGGACTCATAGAAAATCAGTTTAGAGATTATCTCTGTGAACCAAATGGGAAATAGCCTCCATTTTCATTTCTGAAAGAAACCCTGGTCTGTTTTTTCTCACCTAACTTACATGTTTCAATGTTTAGACGTGAGCATCTAAGTCAGAATTTGGCTCCTTCCACTGAGAGTAATCAAAATCTTCCAAGAGAAATTGGTCTGAAATGGACAATTTTAAAGGGAGATGAATGATCTCTATTAGGCTGGATGAATCTTCCACATAGAACCTGAATCTCTCCTTGAACAATCAAGAAAGTTCAACCTCAAGCATGACACTCTGGATACTCTGTAGGGCAGCTCCTGCCTCCACCATAAAGTGTCCCTCAGGATCTGACCCACAGCAACAATATACCAGCAATTACAGACTCCTGGAAAAACAACTTGCAGTGTAAATGTGATGCTTCGAGCCTCAGCCTGCCTGAAAGGTTGACCATCTGTGGGTATGATAACCAGCTCCATGCATGACAAGGCACACCTGGAGTGGCTACAGGTATTTCTGCACTGCTGTGCATGGACCTTGGAGCAAAGACCTAAATTAGTGCACGCTTTTGGAGTGTGGAATCAGCACAAACACTGAGTTCAGAGGTGCAGAGTTTCATCCACTGAATTACAGCCTTTTTTGACTGCACAACTGAAAAGAAAATTCAAGGAAAGAAGCACTTCTCATATTCCACTGGGTAACGTGGGGAAGGAAAGACATGCCAAATTTATCAGCATTGGACCTGAGAAAAGCCTCTCACATCTCATTATCCCACAGTTTGGATTAGGGCTTTTAGAGCTTAACTTCATAACCCAACCACAGGATCAGCTCTGCTCCCCTCTGCCTAAGACTTTGCAGTGCTAATATATTATTTCTGTAACATGAAGAGCAAAGAAAAGGAATGTGACATGTTCTTATGGCAGCAAGTTAATTCTGATTAAACCTTCTAGTCCTTGACATTCTGTGCACTATACTTTGGCTGTTTAATAAGAAATACCAAGAAAGCAGGAAATAATAAACTCCTATTCAAGCAAAAAAGCCTCACAAAGGTGCTGGCTGCATTGCTTCTTGCAACATAAAGCATTCCTTCATCATTCCTGTGGGCAAGTTAGGGTTATACCCCATCCCGTACCAAGACTCTGTTGGAAAGGAAAGAGCCAACCCGTTAATAGGGCACTCCAAATCAGAGACTGAGATTTCTAGTGTGGTAGATGGAAGCAGGTGCCTGGTGTTCAGCTTTAAGCACAGTCATTTCAGATTTGGACGCATCTTTCATCACTCAACGGTCGTGCATTCTTTCACTAAAAGATCCAAGACTTCACTTCTAGAGACTTCACTTCCCCCCGACTTCACTTCTAGAGGACCACAAAGCAGCTGCACTTTTGCCTGGCACTGAGTCCCAGCGAACAGGTTGTGCTGTGCTAAAGACACAAAGCAGCCAACAAGACCCCTGTCTCCATGCTCACTGCACATTGGGGCACAGGCAAAGCCAGGACATGCTTCTTCCAACAGGCCACACAGACAACTTCGAGGAGGGGTCTGGGTTGCTTTTGGGTTAAGGCTTTTGGGTTGGTTTTTTCTTTATTTCTTTTTGCTTGTTTGGCATTTTTTCTCCTAACCTTGGTCGAACCCTCTCAAAGAAAGGCACCTGAATAAAGAAAGCTTGCTTTCTGAAGGACCTTCAACACATCTGCCTCCCACTGGAGTTAAGAGAAAGGCAATATTATTTCCTAGGGGCCCCCAAACTGTGAGAATAAAAGCATACAAATTCGACACCCACCAAAAAAAAAAAAAAAATAAAAAATAAAGAGGAATAAAGGGAATAACAGTGGACAATGAGAAAATTACACAAGTTCACTTTCCATGTCAGCATGCATTTCCCTTTAAGAATTTCCATTTCCCTTTAAGCCATTCTATTATTCACACATAGCATTTCTAATCATTCTTTCAAGTGTTTCTATGTAACTTATCAGGGTTTAATGAATGCCAGAATAAGCACTAGAGGGAAAATCCACATAACTGGACAGTAACCCAAAGGTTTTAACTAGACCTCTACATTTTTCTTTTTTAATATAATCTTTATTCAAGCATTTTCTGCTTTGATCAGAAAGATGACTTTTTTATTGGTATTATTATTGACTTTTCCCACCCACCCTCCTCCATAATCCACCGTAACTTGTGAGCCCTTCAGGGTTGCAATGAAGAGTTATTAGCTACAAAGGGCTTCTTTGGGAAACATTATCTACAAGTAAAATCAGTCAAAGTAAACAAGTTGCTTGTATACTGCCTTCTACTGAATCAAGCCTCACGGTCTTCTCCCTCTCCAGAAAGAGAAGTTGAAAAAAACCTCAGCAAACACCCCCAAATTGTTCCATCAGTGTGTTAGAGAACAAGAGTGACTTGTTGAGTCTCTCATCACTTGGGGGCCGTTGTTTGCTATAAATAATAATTCCTAATTTGTGCCCAGAAGTTGTCAATCACAAAATTAAATTTTGAGATCCTCTGTCACTAGAGGTTAGAGTGGCTAAAAGAGTGGACAAGACGAGATATGTCAGCCAATGGCCCAGGAATTGGATCTAGTTGGAGGTCAAACTGTTCCTGAATGGCTGGTTTGGAAGACGTGGCTGTGAGAATAGAGTCAGTCTTCAAATGCTGTGTTCTGAATCTTCTTCCCAAAGCAATCACTCCCTTCAGCAAGACATCAGGAACACAATAAACCCTGACCCTGATTTTCAAGCTGGTTTGTAGGACTGCTCTGCTGTTCCCACAATAATGTGGTGGGCAGCACTGCACCTACAAAAAGGGGCAGCCCATAAGCCCTGACCAGTGTTGGATTCTTTCCTGCATACAAAGTCAGATCTGTACCCAGAGAGCCTCAGGCTTTCTGAGTACAAGGGATAATTTCAGTAATGTCTGGTCATTGACTTCCATTGAGCTTCGCTCTTATTCTGGACACATTCCCATTCCTGACAGGTCCTGCTGTTGCTCTATTGCTTAACTCTCCAGCAATGGTAAAAAGGCAGTTGTGCCCAACTCTTATTGGACACAGATTGGAGACGTTACAGCCTGGCCCTGCTTTAACATGAAGTATGTGTTTATTGTGGCCACTCCTCAGAGTTGGAAGCAGACAGAAAGTTTAAGCCAATTTGGTCACAAATTGTAGCAAATCGGTATCAGAGGAGCTAGAATAGCCAAGAGTTCTCTCCAGCTTTGGGGAACTTATTTTTATCGAGTAGCTTTTGCAACTGAGTGTGCAATGGAACTGAACCATCTACTTCTTTCATATTCATTTATTTTTGATACAACCACGAATCGGGCTGGTGCCTCTGATCAGCTAATGCTACAATCTTCTATCAACCTCATCAGGGGAAGAAAAAGTGTGCTTGCAGTATGGATCTTATAGGGACAAAACTTAATTTTCAGTCCAGGACCTGTTGCATCCCAGTGAGCACGGGAAGAAAACAATGAGGCAGACTCACTCTAGTCTTGCAAAGTGTTTATTAATCTCAGAGAAACCACCGGAGGAACAGAATTTATTAGTGAGTAGGAGGACATTTCAGGAACAGAGCTGGACTGAAAATAATCAGCTTCCTTTAATTAACTGCATACAGTTTTATTGCATAACTGATGGTTTTAAACTTTGGCCAATTAGTTTGTCCAACACAAAAGCTGAACGCTCTGTCAATCTCTCAAGTAAGACCTAATGCCAAAGTTTTAATTCAACTTGCCTTATCCAGGCAACCAGACAACAGGGCTTCTTGAAACTGGGATTAGTTTGCAGCTAACCAGAACTGTAAAAAAAAAAAAAGAGCAGCAAATACAACTTCGAAACAAACAAACGAACCACAAAGACACAGAAACCCCAAGTGGTGCCAATATCAGACTCAGGTCCGTGACCACCCCTTACAGAGTGGTCACTGCGTGTCTACCTTCAACTTAGGAATGCAGGATGACTGTATGACCACATACATTTAAACACAAACAAATAAAAGTACACCTAACATTTTTTTTTATGGTGAGTTAATACCTATGTTCCTGGTATGATCTTAGACTGAACATTTTATGTAATTCCTTAAGATGCAAATGATCCTCCTCTCCATATGAGGAGAGGCTGAAGGAGCTGGGAATATTCAGCCTGGAGAAGAGGAGGCTCAGGGGAGACCTTATTGCTCTCTATAACTTCCTGAAGGGAGGTTGTAGTGAGCTGGGGGTCGGCCTCTTCTCTCGTGTCATTAGTGATAGGACTAGAGGGAATGGTTTCAAGCTGCGGCAGGGGAGGTTCAGGCTGCACATTAGGAGATATTACTTCTCAGAAAGGATGGTCAGGCACTGGGATGGGCTGCCCAGGGAGGTGGTGGAGTCACCGACCCTGGGGGTGTTCAAGGAACGACTGGATGTTGTGTTGAGGGACATGGTTTAGTGGGAGCTATTGGTGACAGATGAACGGTTGGACTGGATGATCTTGTAGGTCTTTTCCAACCTTGGTGATTCTATGATGCTATGATTAATTTTCAAAGTTTCTGAAATACAGTGTCACTGCATTGAGTGTTTTCCCAAAACACTGGTCTGTTTCTGTAAAAACACATTAGGAACTTCACATGTTCTTTTCAACTAATTATTTTAATTAATAGCTATATTAATAGTCGCATCACATGCCCTGATTACCCCAAGGTACTCACAAGTGCTTTGAACTTGGTACAATGATGACATCTATACAAAAGATGTGTTTTAGAAACGATTATTTTGCATATTTTGGCCAAGTAATTATCTTGTGAACAGTTGGTTCTGGTTGTAGAAAGCTCTTGGTTCAAGCTTCATCAACATTTGCACTTTTAGTAATTAAGAAGCCCTACTGAGTCCTGCCCTGAGTGTATTTTTGCTTCAGCTGAGATGGATGGTCTCTGAATTCAGTGCTTTTGCCTTTGCATGTCACCGAGATCACATCTACACAACTAAACGGGCTGCTCAGGGAGGTGGTGGAATCACCATCTCTGGAGGTGTTCAAGAAACATTTGAATGTGGTACTAAGGGACATGTGGTTTAGTGAGGAAATACTGGTGGTAGGTGGATGGTTGGACTGGGTGATCTTGGAGGTCTATTCCAACCTTGGTGATTCTATGATTCCAAAGCAAATAGTGCCTGAATGTCAACTCATGCACCAGCTCATGATCACCCACACATTCAAACCATTAGTGCTTATCCCAGAGAAACTCTGAACCCTGACAACAAGCATTCTCCAGCACCGTGCTCAGGCATGGCTGGATCCAGACAAGAAGTAAAACACTATGGGGACATGAACAAGAGGTAAAATGCTATGGGGACACGAACAAGGTCATGGGCAAATGTTTTCATTTAAAAGATTTGTATAGAGCCGCTCTGTTATTCAGATGGGTTTAAGAAACCATCAGTGCTGCGAGATCTTTCTTTCTTCTCCCCTAGTCCTTATTCATCCCACATGTTCCAGTTTCTCCAGGAGTTAAGGCAGAGCTCTTGCATACGAACATGTGGTACTACAAAGCACTGAGCCATCTCCAGACCAATCCCATTTTGGACTGCACAGTGTTATTGTGATCACATAGTGCCACAACCTAGCAGCACAAACAGGGGAGCGAGGCAAGCTAAGGTCAAGCAGGCAAACGTCTAAGTGTGTCTGCCTGCTTTAGTAATGCCATATGGACACTGTTCCCAGTGCCTAATTTTCTCCAGCGTTTCATAGGAGACCAAAACGAGTTTGGAATCAGATCATAGCAGATGATACATTGACACATCTGTCATCCCCAACACTGGAATGTCAAGTGCCGTGACAAAGCACTGAGAGGAGAAAAAGGAGTAACCTTATTTCCCAGGATAATCAAATGTGAGGGTTTTTTTTCTGTCACAGAAGGTTTTAGCAGAGTTCAGCAACGAAGTCACACCTGCTGCACTACTCTGAAGCACCAGTCCACATTTCCCTGTCACCCTCACTCTCGTTACATCACTGCTCACATGCAGGTGGTTGAACCTGCTGGCTGCCACGATACAAGTCTGCCCACAATCAAACCCCTAACACGGCATGTTTCAAATTAGGAAGAAGCTTTCACTGCCCTTTACAAACAGACCTGAGATCATTCTGTTCAGAATTCAGTCTGGAAAACTATGCCCATTTTGACGTGGAAGCTGTGTAAGCACATTAGCATGGAGCTGCGCCCAACCTAGGGAATTTTGCCCTTCTGTGGCTATGTGACACAGCTTCTGGTTCAGGGCTGGCTCACATCCTCCCAGACTTGGCCAGAATCAGTAGAAGACTTTGGAAGAGGTTATGTCAACATGGCCAAGCTGCAATGATGCCCAGGAGAGAAAGTGTCATTCAGTCGTACTTTCACATCACTGTCTTCTAGGCACGAAGCCTCCCCGCTTTACTCTTGGTTCCTTCACAGCACTGAGAAATTAAAGATGCTTTATCTGAAACATCCATGAAGGAAATCCTGCGTCTCAGATGAACCTGACTTCCTCAATTTCCTGTTTGCTGCACAGCTGTCTGCATTGGATAGGTCACGGGGACATTTTTTTTGGATGTATTTGTCTACCTCAGTTGGAAGCCAGGATCCTTGAGTTAGAACATAAGAGTCTATAATCTTTTAAAAAAAAATAAAATAAAATAAAAACTAAGAAAATCACAGCGCAAACAGAAAGAATGAAAAGAAAACAAACCAATAAAGAATCTATCCTGTCATAACATTTGAGGTTCTGGTATTTGCCGGCCTTGGAGTAGGTTCAAAACAAATGAAGTAAATGTGTATTTCATTAAATGCTAATATTTGGAAGATAAGAGGGGGGAAAAAAAAAAAAAAATGATGAAATGCTTCCAAGCACTGTTGTGAGGACAGTGACTGTGTGTGTGTGTTTATACACACAACCACGCAGTCATGATTCTCTTTGATTTGGGATACCGCTACCTAGAAGAGTTGCAGGGGAATGGAATAAAGGGATTTGCTTTCCCAGGCTATTGCTCTTCATGAGAGCAGCAAGGGACTTTGCATTTCTCATTCTCCAACTCGTTTCAGAATTGTCCTCAAATCCTTCCACGAGGATCGATTTTTCTGCAACCAAGACTGAATTCTATACACCATCACACCATCAGTGAGAAATGTATAGGCAACGAGTAAAAAATTCCTTAGTGCTCTACAGGGGAAAACGTGGTTTGTGCTTTGCAGATCAGGCTGGCCCATGAAAACCCAACCAGTGTGTCTCCAGTTGACGGCCTACTTGTTGATGGCTAAGATTTAAGATCACTCCTCTGTTCCATAACAGATGTGTGTGCAATCTTGTAATCTAACCCATCTCGTACAGGTGGGGCATAACACGTGTTTCCCAGGGACACAGTGCCACTGGCAGCATCAAGTGTTACGAAGTGCCCAGAATTCCTTCATTGATGAGCAGATGCGATGCAAGGAAACTACAGCGTGGGATTTAAAGCTCCAAATACTCAGGTATTTTGGAGAAGGCTGAAGAGAGCAAAGAGTTGATGTCTGTGCTTCAAAAAACACAACAGAGACTGAAATGTTATTTTCACAGATAGCCCCAAACAGACTTTTTCACAGGCACTACTAATAGAATGCATTTCACTGACCTCAGAGTTGTTTCCCTGCTGACCTTCAAGCCTTTACTGCAGCCCCATAGGTTCGAGAGTTTAAAGATTTGCTTTCTAACACACACTAAAAAGAGCTTCATTTTATGATTTTTTTTCCTCTCTTTTGCAGCTGAACTATTTCTGATCAACCTTACAGTCAAAATCTGGCCCCAGGCATAAATCTAGCATGGGAAGAGAAAGGCATCAAGTGTAGCAAATAAAAGGATGCAGTATTAATATATATATATATAAATAGAACAAAAAATCAGAATAAAATGCAAAAGTAGAAGCAACCAAAAAACAGGGATGAGACTGGAACAGGTTACAATACTGTCAAACTGGTTTGCAAGAAACTGAGTGGTACGCTTGGATAAAAGCCAGTGATTCAGTGTGCCACTGTAACCTCCCTGAAGGTAGGCAGAGCCTGCCAAGGAACTGATTGCATGCGAGGATCGGGGCTTCAGGTGATGATGCTCTGAGGCAGGAAGGAGAGAGTTTGGTGGATAGCTGGGAAGGCTGTGGAGTAAGAGGTTTGGCATTAATTTGGTATTATAGCCTGATTTATGGACATAGATGGATGAAATAAGGATGAAATAAAGTGACACAGAGCTCTGGACTGGAGATGGGAGGAGTTTGGGGGTTCTGTGACACAGCAGGAGATGAGGGGTCCTGTTCTGTGAAGGCAAAAACTATGGTGAGGCTGGGAGTCTTGAACGGGTCAGATGGAAGGGAAGAGAAGGAAAGGAGTTCAGGATGATGGTCCTTGTTAACCACAACACCTGATAAGAAGACTTAACTTCACGCCAGCAGGTATTGACTTCCTTGTGTCAGATCCTGGGCATCATCAGAGCTGCCCCACTTCTGCCCCTACATCTCCTTCCTGTGTTTGTGCAGCACGCAGTGGTTAGTGATAGGACAAGGGGGAATGGTCTGAAACTGAGACAGGGGAGGTTTAGGTTGGATCTTAGGAGGAAGTTTTTCACCCAGAGGGTGGTGACGCACTGGAACAGGTTGCCCAAGGAGGCTGTGGATGCCCCATCCCTGGAGGCATTCAAGGCCAGGCTGGATGTGGCTCTGGGCAGCCTGGTCTGCTGGTTGGCGACCTTGCACATAGCAGGGGGTTGAAAATAGATGATCATTGTGGTCCTTTTAAACCCAGGCCATTCTATGATTCTACGTAACACCAACCATCTGTAGCACGGCATCCCACCTAAGTGAGGTCTGCAGGTTATGCACCAGATCCTATCCTTTGAAGAAGTAAGGAGCAGACTTGTCACCCAGTTACTCAATCCTGAAAACTCCACTAATTCTCCACTAACCTCAGTGGGAATTTTCTCCAGAGTAAAGCATACAAAAGATCAAGAAGTTAACAGAATAGACACACCGAAATATACGGGCACTCGGAAACTGGAATTGCTTCCTATGAAAATCTGGCCACACTTCCTGCTAACAGGATCATAAATCAAATCATTCCTCACTGTCCAAAATATCTTCAGGCTGGTAACATCTCATGCATGAAAGGAAAATATCATAATCCCAATTTTATAACTCCAGACAACATCAGGGGTCAACCAGATTTATGTAAATATAGTTGAGGGAGACTTGAAACACAACTGCATTGTGCTGTTCACACTGAGAAGAGCTGAGTGAAAACTTACTTGGGAAGTTGCATTCTGTATTACTATTGAATACAAAAAAAAACCCAAACAAGAAAAAGAGATAGCACAACTAAAACTGGATTTTGACTAAACTCAGTCATAGACTCCTCTCCCTGGAAAAGGAATAAAAAGAAAAAAAGAGAGAAAGAAGAAGAAAACCAAAATTATTTTGGTGGAAATAATACCTGACCATTTCATATGTTCCATTTTTATATTGCCATTTGTTGGTAGTCACTCAACAGTATCGCAGAATCATAGAATCACAGAATGGCTTGGATTAGAAGGGACATCAAGGGTCATGGAGCTCCAACCCCCATCCGCCACAGGCAGGGCCACCAACCTCCACATTTAATACCAGCCCAGGCTGCCCAGGGCCCCATCCAACCTGGCCTTGAACACCTCCAGGGATGGACGGGGCATCCACAGCCTCTCTGGGCAGCTGTTCCAGCACTTCACCACTCTCACAGGAAAGAACTTCCTCCTGACATCCAACCTAAATCTTCCCTCCTTCAACTTAAAAGCATCTCCCCTTGTCCTGCTGTTATCTACCCTTATAAAGAGTTGAGTCCCCCTCCTGTTGATAGGCTCCCTTTAAGGACTGGAAGGCTGTAATGAGGTCACCCCACAGGCTTCTCTTCTCCAGGCTAAACAAGCCCAGCCCCTTCAGCTTGTCTTCATAGTATGCTACAGCAGAGAGGAGTTAAAGAAACCAGTTTCATGCAGAGCAGGTCCTGTACTTGATTACAGAGCTGTGCCTGGATGCCCACATGCATAGCAATGTGCAGATTTCCCTTCTTTATTTAGTGTTGGGAGAAAAAAAACAGAGTTACTCTCCAGAGAATATTCTTGGCACAACAGAAGGGTTCAAACTTTCCCCTTTGTTGGGCAAAGGTATCCTGATAGGATTTCTCTTCCCAGACTCTATTGGTAGAAAAAACTGTAAGTTTGAGAATTTATCCATATCTGCTTTTGATTGAAGTTGAAAGGGGGTTAAAAATCAAAGAGCGTGAAAAGGTGCACACACACACACACACACACCAATACACTGCGTGACGACAAAAATCTCATGCTGAATGGAAGACAGTATAAAAAGAGAGAGAAAAAAAAAGGATGTACTGACATCAATGCATTTGCCATGCTAGCAAATATGTTCTTCTTCGAAACTTGAGCTGGCGATCCACTGGGTGCCAATCTAGACAACGTCCGTGGTATTCCTTTAAAAATATCTCTGCTGTGGCTTGCCCGATGCCTTCTAAAATTGATAAGAAAGTTGTTTTGCTATCCACAGGCCTTGACTGGGCCCAGGAAGAGGGGAAAAGAGGAAAAGAGAGAGATCTCTCTTGGTGTTTGTGCCTGCTTCTCTTTCATATGGAATTAATGGTGGTTTAATGGGGTATGAAAGGATGTTTTACTGGAAACAATGAGGAACAATTGTCTAGCTCACGTTTCATTTCACAGGTCATTATTGCATTAAGAAGTAAATCGACCAAGTCCGGTAAATAACAGTCTGTGTTTTGCCCAGAGCTTCAAACCAACAATTTTAGCAGTCACCAACTAATATCTTTGTCATTTTTAACCCTTGCAGGGATCTGCTGGGGGCTAAACAATTACAGTCTTCACCCACCCCTAGCAGGTAAGCATTACTCATTTTATTTCTCATCCCTTCCCCCTGCAAACCCCACGAGGCTGGGTTTTTGCATTGCTGTTTTGTTTATTAGCCAACCTAGCCAACTGTGTGTCTGGTGGCCTTGAAAAACAACACATATTTTAGTGAGTGCTGCAGGCGTCTTTAAACAGGCTGCTTCCTCTGCAAAATTAATTGTTGCAAAATGCATTGCTTCCCCTGTAAAGCTCTGCAAGCTAACACTCAGCAGTTTGGCTGGATTAGAGATACGCGTCTGAGATCTAAGGGAAAGTCACTAGTTGTACTTGCAGGATGCGATTCACATTTCTCTCTTAATTGCATAAACACAGGCATGTGGTCTCCTGAAAGCTAGCAGCCATCAAGCCTAGAAAGGCTGTATGGTGTAGGCAGCTGCCCCCAGCTCTGTCCCTGGTATCCTTGAGGGGCCCTTCCAACTCTATGACTCCATAATGCCTGAGTGCCTGAGCTTTGAGAGGAACCTCGGAGATCCAGATGCTTTGAACACTCCTCCATCCTAGTATACCGTTTTCCATGGAACTAACCTCTACACTCATATATTTCAGAGCCCTTCAAGAGCATTATTATTCCACAAGAAACAGCAGCTTGGCTGAGAGGAACCAAGCACGTGGGTTCAGAGAGAATCCCTCTGCACTAATTACATCCCTAAGTAGTCGCTCTGAATGTTCATCAGCAGTATTTAGAAAGTTCTAATTACCAGATCTTCCCACAACAACACCTTGGTCTTTAGACCAATAAATCACTGTCGGACAGCAAAGGTTCATGCAGACCACTGAGCATCACAGAATCACAGAATGGTTGGGTTGGAAGGGACCTCAAGGATCATGAGGCTCCAACCCCCATCCGCCACAGGCAAGGCGGCCAACCTCCACACTGAATACCAGCCCAGGCTGCCCAGGGCCCCATCCAACCTGGCCTTGAACACCTCCAGGGATGGACGGGGCATCCACAGCCTCTCTGGGCAGCTGTTCCAGCACCTCACCAGTCTCTCTGTGAAGAACTTCCCCCTGATGTCCAACCTAAATCTTCTCTCCTTGAGCTTTAAACCATGAGTAATTCCTGAATATAGACCTTATGGAATTATGTGATGCATCCTCCCTCCAGAGGAAGGGAGGAGCTCTCCTTGGATCATCTAAAGGTGTTTGTACAACCTCCACTGACAGGGATTCCACAACTCATTCAGAGAAGTTACACCAGATTTTTGATTTTTAATGACATTTCTCCCCAGCATCTAAAATTATCTTTGCTGAAATTTCAGCCCATTACTTCTGATGCCATAGATTAGGGGAGCAATTTATGCCTCTTGCCTCTGCAGCACTCTCCTGTATATTTGAAAGCAGTTCTTAAATGTCTCACTCATCTCTTCTTCTCTCAATTGGGCCACTCAACCCTTTCAACCATTCCTTATGGGTTCTGTTTTCCAGATGCCTAATGATTCTTGTCAACTTTAACTGACAGGCTCCTAAATTAATCTGTGGGTGATGCGTGCATCAGTTATTCGGCTTTCATGGACTACCAATGGCTTATACATCACATCCTAGGATAAAACACCCTAGCCTCATCGTGTCAGTGATAAAAATGCTTATGCACAGTTTGCATGCAACATTTCTGTACAGAAGGGTAGAGAGGTTGATAACAAATCTATAACTGGATTCCTAAATGAAGGTGATGTGGTATTTCAGGGCTACGATGCTATTTTTTAGTGTGCAGGGAAACAAACGGGCTCTCCGAGAATTCAGAATCTCTAATAATGGTGTCACTCCTCAAAACTGCTTTGAAAATAGCATACCTCATGTTTTATCCTCAGAGATTAATGCTAAGAGGAGAAGCACTTGGTTGCAATTGCAGTCAGAGACTATTAGCTGCCACCTCCTCAAAACAGACTGATATGTCAAGTGCCAAGGTTAGTTCTCATAGCTAAAGACCTATTCTACATTCACTTTTTTTCCCTGAATTTAAACATTTCTAACGCATACGGACACACATTTGACATTTTATGTCGCTGAGCACTGGTGAATGTCAGTTTTAAAGTTACATGAAGAATTCAGAAAACAAGAAGTAGTTAAGTTCCTACAAAATGTTGAACTCTATTTCCTGCTATCAACGTGCAAGATGGACAAATTCATCCAATGTATTTTGGATTCTTCACGAGAAAGGCATTGAACATCCTCTAAGGAAACAAGAAGATAATGTTTGATAGGTTTATGCATTTTTGCACGTGTACATATTAGTACATATATATATATATATATATATATATATATATACACTCTATATTGATCTCACTACTGAACACATGGGCAATGAATGGTGTTGTTCATCTCATCCTAACTTCGGAGTTAATAAAGTGACATCTCTGGAAAGAGAAACTTATTAGAGCTTATTATAACTTACTAGAACTTATTAAAGAGTTATTAGAGCCCGGGATGCAGACAAGCTTAAGGGAAAGTAATTTATAGTATTTCAAAATGGAAATGGCCCCATAGGTCCCAGTGCTGGCCTAGTTTGCTCTTTCCAGACCTCCAGCTCTGGCCTGTTCTTTCATAATGTACCAAAAATTAATTAAGATTTAATTACACTATGCAGCGAGAGTTAGCTGCGGAGATGAAGGAGTATTTTGTCTTTCCAGAGCTTTCCAATGGGATACAGTGTCACAGTGGCATCAAAATGCACTCTGAAACTTCATTCCAAACCAGTGGCCTCTTTACCCAAAGATACTCTTCACTCCACAACATTGCCCTCACTAAGAAGAGCTGATCCTTTATATCAGTAGGCTCATCCACCTCATACCTTAGGAGCCACCACATAGTTTGTAAAGATACCAAAGACATCTCTCCCCACCTTGCTTATTTTAAAGCTTGTTCTCCCAAGGCCATTGAAAATAACCACCAACTTTGTTCTCAGGTTCCTTCTCAACTGAGACCTGCTGAATTCTTCACCAGAGATGTATTTTCAGGAAATTTAACTAAAAATCATCATAGAATCACAGAATCACAGAACGGTTGGGTTGGAAGGGACCTCAAGGATCATGGAGCTCCAACTCCCATCCGCCACAGGCAGGGCCACCAACCTCCACATTTAATACCAGCCCAGGCTGCCCAGGGCCCCATCCAACCTGGCCTTGAACACCTCCAGGGATGGACGGGGCATCCACAGCCTCTCTGGGCAGCTGTTCCAGCACCTCACCACTCTTATAGGAAAGAACTTCCCCCCTGAATATCTAACCTAAATTTTCCCTCCTTCAGCTTAAAACCACGAGTAATTCCTGAATACATTAGGTTGAGTTTTTACAAAATAATAACTTGGTGAGAGCTTTTCTGATCTCCTTCGTTGGCACTTTCAAGACATTTTGCAAGGGATATTTATTGTGGGGAAAAAAAGCAAGCTTCTATCTGTGAACAACAACAAAAAGCATCAGAGGAAAAAACTGATTGTTTCAGGCCAATGTCACAGCTGTTTCATTCCTTGTAAATTTACCAAACCTGCATTCTCTTCTCAAATGTCTTTAATTGCTACAGGTGACTACGCATAGCAGGTATAGCCAACCACGCACCTTAGAATATTAAATATTCATTCAAGACAACAGTTTCAGACAGCTTTATCCCTGAATTACATTGGCAGCCTGCATACCAAAATGATCCCCCTCCTCAACTATCTGTGAATATTATTCACAGTAAAAATTACCACAAGACTAAAATCCTTGACTTTGATTTTCTTAGGGCTGCGTACATCTCTCCTTAAACATTTTATCTTCTTTCTGATGAAATCTTTGCACAAATAGGTTCCCACCAAAGCTGATGCCATTTTTTTTTTCAATACAAAATTTCTTCAGCATTTAAATAATAAAAACAGTTGGAAATGTGGTTGTTGTTGCTTAAAACCAAAGTCAGAATTTAAGTATTCAGTAAAGTATGCTCCAGGCAAGGTTTTTTTTTTAATATATATAAAAAAAAAGAATATAAAACATATTTTCCACTGATTCTCGTTAATGCAACCATACTCTTCAACCTGCCTAAGCAGGGTGGGTGCTTTTAGATTGAGAGTCTTGCTGTTGGTTTTGGAAAGATACGCATTAATTCAATGACTGGCCTTGGGCAAGGCACAAATTCTGCCCTCTGCAGGGCAAAATAGCATCAAAACATATGTCTATCCCACAGGGGTATTATAGACTGAAACCTCACTGATTCCTCCACCCTATCTGGAGAAGTTAAAAGTTCTGCTATGTTTTACTAGTATAAAGTAGAAAATAATTGCAATTATTTGCAGGAAATGCAAGGAGCACATGTTAATAACAGGAAGAAAAAGTTGCTTGATAGCTAAATCCTGCAGTCTTGAACTTGCTAATCCTTCAGTACTGAACAGAACTGCTCTGATCAGTAAATGGTCTCTATCATACAGAGTCACAAAATACAGTATGCAAAGAAACTGC
Organism: Alectoris magna; assembly: GCA_030625065.1. Taxonomy (NCBI): domain Eukaryota; kingdom Metazoa; phylum Chordata; class Aves; order Galliformes; family Phasianidae; genus Alectoris; species Alectoris magna. The sequence continues at coordinate 109,768,424 of CM060562.1, read as the reverse complement.
TCTCTAGCAAACCTAAGGATCTTTCTGCATCTCTTCAGAAACCAACATGGAAGTCGTTTGGGAAACCGAATTGTAATTAAAAGTTTCCTGAGACACAAAAAGAGGTTATTCTTCTGTTTAAATATGAAGCCCTGCTAAAGGAGAATAAGAACCGGATGGATGCACTTTTGGGTTTGTGCATGAATATGAACACTCAGAAAAAAACCCCAAACATCCTAAGGAGCCCAGCACCTTCTGGGATGCTAATTTGCATTTGTGTTGGATGATCCTGACATTTAGAATCGTAGAATAGAATAGAATCATAGAATTGTTTGAGTTGGAAGGGACCCTTAAAGGCCATCTGGTCCGACCCCTCCGTAGTGAACAGGGACAATCCTCACAGTCTAATGTCTAACTATGAATATCTGCTGAGATTAAAGATACATATGGCAAGTTGCAGTCTTTTGGGTTCACTTGGATATAAAACTGTTCTACAAGTCTAGATACTGCAGACCACTTCCCTTCTGCATTCACCTCCTCACACTCCTTTATTGATGAGTCCTTGAGCAAGGTGTTTCCTTGACTCTTTGCCCTCACCAGGAATTCAGTCATCCTGTACTGGTACGCAAGGCAAGGATGTATCAACCCATCAACTTCTGCCAATCTCCCTTAGTTCACCAGAGGGGATGCTTGAGGCTATGATCATGGGCTCAGATGAACCTGCTACCAGCCTCCGCTCCTCAGCGACCTTTCCACCAAGAGGGAGACAGTGAATTTCAATGCTGGGAAATGTTGGGCTATTATGTCATGAGGAACTCACACAGTCTCATACCAGAATCCATAAAAATACTGCAGATAGCCAGGAAATGGTTAGAAATCTAACTACAGTACAATAGTACTGTCAACCTTCCTTCCTGTTGCAAGGTTTTTTACCTGGACACAGAAACCAGTTGAGTAGATGAACCATTTATCCTTCCCTGCTCCACCAGACTCATGTTTACGGCTCACTCTGCTGTACAGCTTGTGATTCTGGTATTTCCTGGTACCATTTAGTGCCCCAGGACCGGCCCCGAGCTCTTTTGTAAGAAGTGTGCTATAAAGATGAGTTCTAGGAGAAAAACATTTTGTCATCCAAGGAGGGCAGCTCAAAGAGATTTAAAATAATTACAAATTCATGTTAAACTCGTTAAATTGTTTTGGGTAATGTGAAAAATGAAACTGTGAAAGTTCCTCATAAATGATTTCGAGGGCTTTTGCTGGAAAAGATTTTATTCTAAACTTTCACAGCGTGATATTTAAAAGAAAGAAAAGAGCAAAAAGAATTATTCTTTGTTTCATTCAGATGCACTTCTGTTGTTGACACTTCTTTTTTTTCCCTAGATGAAATAATAATAACAAACTTGGAGTTGATCCCCCTTTTCTTTTTTCCTCTTTCTTTTTCTTTTCTTTCCTGAATTTTTGGGACTTATCAAGAAAACTAAAACTTCAACTTCACCTGAACGACTCTGTTTCTATCAAGAGAAACAGGACTTCTCAATGACCCAAAACACTAACAGAGCAGGCCAAAAATGAGACACTCGGGAAGACAAAAGTGGGTACATGCTTAAATATACAGTACAGAGCTCCCTGCTGCCCAGCTGCTGTGGGCAGGATTCAGGAAGTAAGGTGGAATTTCTTCAACCTATTGTATACACTCACAGACACTCATATATATAAATGATATATATATATATTCTGTATAGTTGTGTCTTCAACTGAAGACATCATATGGATTCAGGAATACTGAGAAGATGCAATTAAAAGGATGTGGAAAGCCAGAGCTGTTGAGACTTAAATACATTTGTGTCTCTGAACTGTGGAAATAGAAAGAATGTAATACTACTCGAGAAGACTAGCTCTTTTTATGCTCAGCAAGGCTAGCAGGTAACTGTTGAATGGTAGCAGTTTATCTGATCAAGGTGCTGGAGGTAGTCAGAATTCATAAAATCATGGAATTGTTAACATTGAAAAGATCTCAAAGATCCCAAAATCCAACCCCAGCCCAACCCACCATGCCTAATGACCACATCCCTCAGTGCCACATCCCCATGCTTCTTCAACATCTCCAATTACGGTGACTCCGCCACCTCCCTGGGCAGCCTATGCCAGAGTATAACCACTCTTTCTGAGAAGAAACTCTTGTTAATATCCAACCTGAGCCTCCCCTGGTACATCTTGAGGCCATCACCTCTCATCCTATCTCTGTTACCTGGGAGCAGAGGTCAAACCCCACCCCACTACAACTTCCTTTCAGGTAGTTTTAGAGAGTGATAAGGTCTTCCCTGAGCCTCCTCCAAGGAGATATCTGCTCCCACAGAAAGAAAAAGAGCGTTTTCTGCTGTCTAGCATGGGAGCCTGTACTGCAATGTGCAAATTATTCAGTGTTACAATATTCATGAGGGCAAGAAAGGGGGAAAAAGGGAAGGGAAAGGGGAAGGGGAAGGAGAAGGGGATGGACCATGAATTCACCTCAGCATCAAGCTGTGCCTTTCCACATGTCAGCCTCGAGATAAAAAGAACCTCAGGCCAGAATGAGAAATACAGAGGAATTAAACACAAAAGAAAAGAGGGAACAATATCCCCATTCGTATTTGGGCAGCAAGAAGAAAACATAGCAATTTTGTTATAGCCTTGGAGGCAGGGAGCATTTACCATATGCTGTCGCCTCCGTTACACAAGAAGATAAACCCTGTGGAGTGCAGGTTGAGCTGTCAGTGCAGTTGAGATGTTGGGGATTCCTGGCATTTGTATGACCGTGTGTCAGGGTATGCTAAAAACTGAGCAAAGCTCAATAAAGTACAGGTACCACATGCAAAAATACGCGTGCATTAATATGCAGATGCTAAGTGGTAATGCTGCTAGGATATTAATGCTTGCACGTGAATAGTAATCAGGGGAGAAAAGGTAAAGAAAAATTGGCGTGTTTGTATCTAGACAACATATTAATCAGACCCCTAAGCAGCCAGTTAGAGTGGGATCCTTAGAGGAAAAGCCTTTCCTGGGTACACATTAGACATTTTGCTTAAAGATTAAAGTTCTTCTCGTGTTTAATCAGTTTTAGAGTAGGATGGGAAAAGGGATTAATTACAGTCCCTTCCATCAGGCTCCCATACCGCTGGAGTCACAAACGATGCGCCTGCTCAGCAAAATGGCCGCCGTCAGCAGCAGGCGCAGGAAATACTAATTGTAATTAAAGAGCTTATTTGGAATCACAAAGCAGAGTTTTAATCAGGATGAGAACGGAGCCTTGCTGTGTGAACTTTCAGAGACTGGTTACAGAGCGGAATGGGCCCCTTTAAACAAGAGATAGTCTTAAAACTTCTGGACTGGGTTATCAGCTTGATTATCTCCTCAGTGGGGCACGGATGGAAATCCTTGCTGTGCCAATTACTGTTATTATTTTGCACTCCCACGGCAGTTATACGGCATGTCTTACTCAACACATTCAGAGGACTTTGCAAAGGGCAGGTAAGTTCTTTCATCTTAAAATGAATTTAAGTTAAACTTACAAAGGAGAGACATGACCAGGTGCCATGATTCTGCAAGAAGGCAGAAAAGCACAGATGGGCACACACCTGTGCAATGAGATCTCGCAAACTCGCCCAATGTCATTCACTGCTTCCATCCCAAAAATGCATCACAAAGTCTGGGACCACGAGCACACAGACCTCAGCTGTAGGTCTCAATGAAGCCTAGGACACACACACGTTTCACAGGTCAAGTGTGCACGTGACTTTGCAGCTACTCCAGACAGCACAGGCACTTACCAGATCGCAAGTAGAACCGTGTCCATTCAAATTCTGACTTTGGGAAAACAGAAACAGGTGGTTCTAGGTCCAGGAGATATCCATCCAAATCCTTGACAAGGGCCTTTCTTGAGCCTTCGCAGCTCTCTTCAGGGAATGCGGTGTCTTCAGAGGTCTGTACACTGGCAGGCAGAAGAGGTGGGTTATTATGAGGCAGAGAGTAAGAACTGATGTCTGCAACTTATGTATATTGGCAACAAACACTCCTGCACCTATATGTATATATATAATGTCTTGGTCTTTATTAGGTGAACTTGTGTTCCCTGGAAAATAAAGAAAATGAAAGATAACGTATCTCAGAAAATCACATCTGATTCTGGAATGGCTTTATTAATATTCTACCATCAGTACATTCACAGGAGGAAATCGTAAGTTTAGAATTGAAAAACAAAAACAAAACAGAAGGCACATAAATTTCTCTGTATGTCACTAAAGACAGAGGAAGAAGAGGTTTTTTGGAGAGGAACTCACCTCACCTGAGATACGTATCTACGACAGTTAGATTGACTTATTTTCTAGACAAGGGTCTCCAATGACTACACAGTAAGTTGAGCGTCTTATTTAGATTATATGCCTAATTTTTGGCTCCCTAAAGTTTAGTGAGCTGAACAACACGTTGAGGATCTCAAGTGCTTTCAACTGTGTTTTGACTACTGTTTAACACAGTTTAAAGGAGCCAGACAATTGGCCACATTGAACCTCTTACAAAAACTGTAATGATACACAAGTAGTTGTACTCCAGCAAAGTCCATGGAAATATCTTCAGAGTGTCATATGGATGTTTTTTTAAGCCTTGGAGAACAAAGAGAATTTCTTGAGTTGGAAAAACACACACTTATTGACATTACGAGTGAGTGCAGCCAACAGGTACACATAATGATCCGTAGAAAGAAAGTACAATCACAAGGGCCAGCCCCTCCAATCCACACAACTTGAAAGAAGTGGAGAACAAAGACAGCTCTTCTGATCCTGACAGCTGGTTCAATTCTTCAGCATCTCTCAGAAGATCCAGCATTTCAGCTGGCTGGGTCTACCGGAGGGACAAGCAAAGTACTCCACGCTTTTGCCATATTCCCTGATGTTTCTATTTCCTCTCTTGCTCTAAGGCAGTGCTCACCTTCCCCTTGACAGGAGATATCCATCAAGATATCCCTTCAGGATGCTGAAGCTGAACAATGCAGCCACAGCCCGGATCAAGCTCAGCAGCTGCAAAGGTAGATCAAATAAATGCATGCAGATAATGCATGAGGAGCACTGAGAGATGTAATCTCCCTCAGAGGTTTACCATGCCACTAAGAAAGCATTCTGTAATCCACGTGCATTCATCATGTTAGAAAATCACCAGCTCTTGCAGTGGACTGCGTGTTCAGCAGCTCACTAATAGCATAATATTGTGGGATGGATACAAGAGCGAAACGTAATGGGAGCTGACAAGCTGGACAGGTCTCAGAAATCTACACGCAAACTAACGCCCAAAGCACAAAGCAAAAATATAGAATAGAATAAAAATTCTGGTAGAAGGCTGGAGGGGCTCTAAACATAGCAGTGTGGGACACCTCCAATTATTTTTGACTGGCAAGTGGAGTCCGCGCCGGATTATTTTTGCTACTTCAAGGCTTTCCTGACATAGCCTCTATATTGTGTTCACCGGTTGTAATAAATAATTTGGCATGTGGTTTCCATTGGACATGGTATGTTTGAACTGCTGCAACCACCAGTGACTTAAGGTTACAGATGAAGCTCTCTCCCTCCCTGCTCCGTGTTTCTCCACACACAGCTGATATTCTCCCTGGGCAGGAGCAGTTCTGGCAATCATTTGACATCTCACAGCCTGCCTGGTACTGATCAACATTTCTGATGTGATCTCGCAGGCAAAAATCAAGCTCCGCTTCCCCAGCCAAAAGGACATCCCCTATCTCAGGGTTTTTTTTTGCTGAAGGTCCTGACATTTGCTGAAGCCTGAGGCTGAGAATTCAGAGATGCTCAGGACAGAGCTTTAAGAAACGGGATTTATGAACCTTGTTTTGCTATACAAATGCCAGTAACAGAAGAAATCCAAGAGGACTGGTCTGGAAAAGCACCTTGATAGAATCTGAACCTCAAATCTTCAAATATTGCCCTGAACTGTTGTTTGGTTGGCTTTTTTTTTCTTTCTTTTTTTGTTTGTTTGGGGGAGGGGGTAGTTGAGTTTTTGCCAGACAGGAGCAGTAAAGGAACAGAGACGGACAAAGGATGGGACTGCTCTGCATCTAAACTTCCAGTCTAAATTAATTGCTTAAATTCTGATAAAGATAACAGGAAAAAAAGATAGCTGATACAGAAGCGAGGGTAGCCCTAGAACTGCAGGTGATTCTTTTTAATTATTTTTTTTTTCTCAGCAAAGACAGAAGATGCTTAGAAATGAAGCATATTACCTTGCTGCGTGAAAGTAGAACTTATCCTTCTCCTTGACATGTAACATCCTCGATCTCTCTGCTGTGATAAGAGGCATGATGCCTAAATGGTCAGAATCTGACATGATGCAGACATCCCTGTCTTCGCTGTGGCAGCTCTTTGTAAAGCCAGTAAATGTGACGTCTGCCAGGGATTAAAAGAAAAGACCAAGCAAGGAAAAGCAGTCAGAGAAGTGCAAGTACTATGGAGAAAAGAGCTTTGCTCTATCAACTGTTCTATGTGAAACTGTAGGGAAAGTTATTTTTTCAATCAGACTACTTGCATTATCACAGACCTTCAGTTGGCTTTAGAATATCCCAGAGCTTCAGTTATATCTGAAGTTAACATAAACCAAGTCATGCTCATGGGAAATGGAACCAAATATTAAGTGAAAAAGAAACACGGGTAAGACCGATTAATTGATTGTACCGGAATCAGTCAGAACCAGTTTAAAGACAAGCTGCCATGGATGGTTTATCCACTTACCAAATGTTAATATAAGATGATTGGTGTCTGGTGACACAAGCTTGGCTCTGGCACTGAAATACCGTGTAGCTACAAAATCCATTCTGTGCCACACATTTTCTCTGAGACCCTGGGAGGTCTATTTGCCATTCTCTCCCTCCCATGTTCTTCAGTAAAAAGAACATAATACATTTTCTTGCAGAAGTTGGTAGCAGTGAAGAATAAAGACATGGAAAACTATGAGGTATTTAGATTGCACCGTGGCAGCCAGCCAGCCAGGTTTTATTACGCAAATATTATTGTGGAAGCGAGAAATTTAACTAGAGCCAAAGACAAGTGATAGTTAACTGATATATCCTACTTTTGCACTCTTTCTATAATTCCTTACGACAATAAAAGCTATGCCTGTTTCTGGGCAGCTATAGTCATGATGTTCTATGCAAGTTCAAGCATGGTAAGCCAAAGCTCCAGCCTTGGAAAACTGTAATTAGTCAAGACAGAGACAGAATAGTATTGTCAACAGAAGTGGAAGACCAACCTTTCAGCTTCATGAGTCCTAGCACTTTTGGACAAGGGACAATTTTGTGCCATGGGCTATCTGGCCTCTGGCTGGCCACAGTGGTAAATTTAGGCCATAAAATCCCAGCACGGCCTCTTTGAGGGTAGTATGGTGGTCGATCCTTAGAAGTTAGGTCAGCTGCTTGAGGCTTGATCCTGTCTTGGATGCAGTCAAAAGTTGAGCTTGTTGCAACAATGGTAGAGTTTCTAAGTTCAAGGAGCCTTTTCCCAGTGTAGCACTGCTTGGCATACAGACAATGTATCACTGGCATGAGACCCACAGTGTTGTCCACCAGCACCACATTGTCTATAATAACGCTGCTTCCAAGGTGGAACATCATACCATAGTCATAATTCTTGTAAGACAGAAAACCTGCTATTCTAGTGCAGGTCTGAAATCCATCTCCCCCGTACAGATGAATACCATGGAGATTTGAATGGGCCACATTTTCACTGCAATAATCAACATCCAGTAAACATTCTTGGCCTCTAATATGAAATCCAATCCTCTCAGACCCTGCCACAACATTGCCACAGAGGGAGACACCAATGACAAGGTTCACCTTGATGCCAGCAACCCAGTTTAATAAACCATCTGGCTGCCTGCTCAGAATAACGAGGTTCCTGAGGAGAGAGTGGTTTTTCCCTTCCAAATCAATGCCAGGTCCGACCGTGTCGTACACTATATTATCATGCAACCAGATCCCATTGCTCATGACTGCTTTAATGCCAACTCCACAGCTACCATGAATGCTGGATGACACCACTGAGGACTGTTGAGTTATATTCCTGAATTCAATAGCAGAAAGTTGAGGAGGCCCAAAGTTCAAAAATTCAGTATTTAAGAGTTGAAGGACACCTGTAATGAGATAACTGCAATGAAACAGAAGCTTCCAGAACTACCCGAGACCTGGCTGACGCACATTCAAACAGCACTCAGGCATATAACAGTAGGCAACCTTTGCCACTGTATTACCAATAAAGGGTATTTGTTCAAAAACATTTAAACACTTACAGTAAAAAACAACCAACCACAGAACAACTCCATCTAAATATATTCCAAGATTATTATGAAATATTAATGCTTATATTTCATACGTATCTCACAGTCACAGATTGCTCAGAATTGCAAAGCACATGCAAATGGATATAACTTGTGCTATACAGTTCTTTCTTCAGCAGAACTGGCCCGGTCAATGAGAGTAAGTAAATCTCTACTACCTTCAAACTCTCTCCCACTGGAATCCATAAAATGTCCCACCAGTATCCTCCCAGTGCAAGGCACATCAGACTTGATCTGTATATTCCGTGTTAGGAGTCCAACTTCTGCAGACAACGGGATGCGTCTACCATCTTCTATGTCATGGGGATGCCCTGAGGAGTTTCAGGAGACAAAATGTGCTAAGTGTCTATCATACCTATATACCAGTGCTTTAGGGGACATCCAGCCTAGCGGACTGTGCACGGCATCTCTGTAGAATCTGCACTGACATTCAGGTGGGTTTTTCCTCCAGCACAATCTACACGCATCAGCACTGAAACTGAAAGGCCACCTGCCCATCAGATATTCACCATGCACATATATTTTACCAACATACTTTGTTTTTAGAAAAAGGTGCTAAATCTTTTCCCTGCGGTACAGAGATGCCAAATCGATGAACAGATTCACACTTCGATTTTCGTAAGCTCTACAGGCAAGAGATGTTCTTCAGTATAGATATACTGCGTGAATTGCTATTAGAATTAGACCAATGACAGCATTAAATAGGAATTACCTACAGAGATCTGGTTGTGGGTATCTTAAACAAAACAAACAAACAATTGTTTAATGAGAATTCTGAGAGCCAATGTAGGTATCTGGCCTGGAATTCATCTCTGGTGACTCTTGGCATCTCCAGACCTGACTCAGTTATCCAGTCTGGTTTTACGTACAGTGGAGAGAAACAGGCAATTCTCAGGTGCAATTCATTATCTATTTTATACATCTGCTTGAAGAGAGCAGTATGTATTTATCTGCTTTGAGACACTGCTCAGGTACTTTTGTTTTAGGTGAATCCCAGTAATTATGTAGCTCTCAATTCTTCCATCAGTTCCCTTTTTGACTCTTCGTGGATCTTCTTTCTAGAATCAGCTATTCTGTACAGTTTGGATCATCAATTTTAAAGTATCAAAGCAGCTGAAAAAGGCAGAGAAATATACATCAGCAAAGTAGAATTTATCTTGTTGAGACCTGAGACAGATGGTCTATGCTTCAGAAGGAAACTCTGAAAGAGAAAGATGTGTTTCCTACCAATATGCCTGTGGAGCAGGCGTTCATGGAATGTAATACTATGACCATTGACTTCTTTAAGTGTAACTAGTTCAGCTTGGTGGGCTTCATACGAGGAAGAGCCGATCACAATATCTCCCTCAGGCCTCCAGTCCACTTCATCCTCCACTAAAATCCTGTAATGCCAAGATACGAAACCAATATCATTACATTGTGAGTTATGCTCAAAGATTTCTTTAGAAAAACTGGCAAGAATCTGCAGGGTATGCTCTAAGAAAAATCCTTCTACATCCAAAAATGGATGTCTTCAAATAGTGGGATTAAATTAATCCAGAACTACCCGATTCCTGCCACTGATAAGCAAGGTATCCTGTTTCAATGTACAGTTGTAGGGCACAACTATGTTTCTTATCAAGGACGTGTCAGATCATTGTTGCTTAAGACTTAATCAGTACAGTCAGTAACAAGTGAAAGGCAATTCAGCTCTCTCTGTACACTCTGTGTTGGACACATAGAGGAGCATTTCATTGTCTAAACACGAATATCTACTGCTATTTGAGATGTCCCAAGATATCTAACAAAATAGGATTACAGTCACAATAAGGCTTGCTCATGGAGTATTCCTGAAAACAAAGATGGAAGCCATGGAAGAGACTCAAAGGCATCACAAGTGACTTTAAAGGTGCCTCAGATAAGTCCAGAAACAATGTTTAGGTATGTGAATCCTGCCCTTGGCATTTGAATATGCCTATGGATGTATGTAGAACTACACTGACTCAGACAGGAATTTAGATACCTTTTTAAACATTTCACACAAACACTTACATTTTCTTTTAATCTTGAAGACCTCCCATTGTATTAAAAATTATATACGAACCTCATGCTTTTTTTTTAATAGAAAAAAAATGAAAGTACTTAGTGAAATCAGAATTGATAACAATCTGTAATTAAATATATTTGATAAACACCTACGGGTGCTACTACAGGGTAATTAATGCTGGCCAGGTGATGAGCTTTGCTCATGGAAAGAATTGAGAGAATATCTCATCCTGCAGCCAAATGTGATAGAAGTATAGAGAAATGAAAGTCCTAGCAAGGCATGTGGCAAAGTTTTTAGTGTCTGTTCTCAGGGTCTATTTCAAAGATGAGTGAGCTCAAGTTGAGTACTTTCAACTCTCAGCACCTGCCGTTTGTTCTCGGAGGACAGCTTCTGAAATGGCAGGAAAGTGCTGGTGCAACAGAGAGCCACATACAGTTCAAGGATAATTGCACTGGCAAGGAGGTAGCAAAACAAAACCGAGTAACAAGAACTGTGGCATATATTTGAGATTTTTGACAGATTCTGTGAATCTCAACCCCAGTCCTACAATCCAATAGTAATTCACCACTTCTGGACCCAAGCTTAATGCTTTTGACTCTTGTAGTTCATAGAAGTAAAATAAGAGAAAACAGTAAGCAAAAGAAAGCATAGTTTGTATGAGACATCATCTAACATGTCAAATTTTGAAATATTAATTTAGGTTTTCACTGTAAATAAAAAATGTATCTTTTGAAAGCATAAATCCTTCTCTGACTCACATGTCACGGAATCATAGAATTACTCAGGTTGGAAAAGACCTTAATGATCATCAAGTCCAACCGCAGCCTATCTACGTCTATGTCATCTGTGTCAATCACAAAGGAAAAGAGAAATATTAGTATAAGCCACAGAAATGGGAACTTTCACTTCATTCGGAGCCATATTTGGGCACAAGATCACCTTTCATTGCCAGGAGCAACGCTAGCTCCAAGATGTGTCCAGGACTTCTCAGGATAAGAGCTATAAATTCGCACCTTCCCATAAACGCCTGGAAAAAAAATAGGAGAGCAAAAGTTAGGGAAATACTGAGTAACATATTGAAACCTCTCTATATATTAAAGCATTTTCCTGTATTTTTACAAGAAGTGTATGAACAGCACATAACTTGAAATAGAAAGTAAAGCAGAAATAACTCATTAACTTTTAAAACAACTGTTACACATAAAGACAACAAAGGTTTTGCTGGCCTCCATTTTAGTGCTTGGGTTAATGTCCTTCTCGGACAACTTTTTCATGACATATTATGTCACAGAACCATAGAATCATTAAGGTTAGAAGAGACCACAATGAACATCTAGTCCAACTGTCAACCCATGACCACCATGCTCGCTAAGTCACCGTAGTCCATGTCATGACAGACCTAAAGAAGGCAGGGACAAGTACTGGTAATGCATCTCAGGTTATCCCACAAAGAAATACCTCCTACAACCTTTCATTTGTAGTGGTTTAAGATGATAGGATGGACAGTTATGAAGTCTTACTTGATTTATGATTACATGCTAAACTGCAGCAATGTGTCTGCTTTTCTTGCCCTTAAAATGATGCCCTAAAAACTGATAAAAAGTCATGTTGTTAGCCACAGCTAAACTTCACCTCCTAAGGTTTTTAGAGTCTAAAAAACCCTTCAGAATTAATTTCCTATGTAAGTTAAGTTTCTGTCTTGCCTTCTGAACATTCCACTTATTCATCTGCTAGGTTTTTAATTTCCTGATCAGTGTTGTGCAACAGTTTCTCAGTGTCATTATCACATGAAGATTGTGGGGTGTGATTGATTATTCATTTCTCTCCAAATTGCTGTAATATTCTACAAATCTAGATCCTAGAAGTTGCTGTTGATCGTGGAACTGAATTTCTACAGAAGTCCACCAACGAATTGAGTCTTTCAATCACAGAATCATAGGATGGCCTGATTGAAAAGGACCACAATGACCATCAAGTTTCAACCCCCTGCTATGTGCAGGGTCGCCAACCACCAGACCAGGCTGCCCAGAGCCACATCCAGCCTGGCCCTGAATGCCTCCAGGGATGGGGCAACATTCTAATATTGTATAAAACACGTAAACCAAAACCAGTTAATACTTCTTTAATCATATAAGGAGATGCAACATCTAAACACAGACCTTTTCCTGTCAATCCTGTGGATCCCAATGTTTGTAAGTATTTAAATGTGTGTATTTGTAGCCAGTATCTCTTGGATGTAATTCATCTCACTTAAGTCAGGAATTTAAAAATGAATGATATAAGTTTATATCAGCCTAGGTTCTGAGGGCAATTTGTTTCACCCTTCAAGAGTGAGACAGAATATCCTCTGTCAGTACACATTTCTCTCCATTCCACAAGGCTACTTTACTTAAGAACCTGAGTACTGGCAAGTCAAGACCAAACCTTTGTGCGTATGTACGGGTTCCTTCAAGTTCTCTCTCATTTCTCACCTCCAAACTGGACATCATTTTGCTTATTGTCCAAACAGAAACTCCACAGAAACTTTAGGAACTGACCTGGTAAATGTTTTACTTTGAAAGTATGGATGTATGTACCTTTGTAAGATGTTTTTTTTCTTCTGTATGGCACAGTAATAGCCTCAACAACAGCAGACTTGGCAATTGCCTAAGACTGGTATCCTATGAAGAGTTATACTCATGTCTCATACCAATATTCCCTGGGTGGACATTTATTTCCTCCAGACGATCACAGTAAATCCCTTCAGATGCCCGAAGAAGGATCAGTAGCTTTGAATCCCTTTCTAGAGGATGTTGAAAAGAACCTGAAATAAAGAGAAAACAGCAACAGCCCACCAGGGAGGTATCAATGGCTTTGTGATGCTGAAATAGTGATCTCCCTTGTCTCACGGAAATGGCTTCCATGCACCTTTCTCCCTGCTAGAGGTCTGTCTAGGAACTAAGCTGAACATGGGGAATGCCAGCCGTGTCTGTGCGGAAACATTTTGCCCACATCCCTTAACTTAGGAGCATGCGTGCCCCAGGCTCTCCTCGGAGTCAACAGAGAGAAAGAAAAGCTCCTTCATCGGGTGACTCACACATCCTGGATGGCCTGAATTGCCCCCTGGAAGTGGCTGCCTCTCCATTGACTTTGTAGGCAGCCTGGAGAGACTGCTCCAAACTCATACATTTCAGTTAAGTGCCTAAATGAAGAGGGAATGGAGAGCTGAATCCAAATGTAGATTCCCAGAAGGGTTTGCCCACGGTCAAGCAATGAGTGTGTGAAGACAGGAGGTTCTCATTCATCTCTCTCATCACTGAACATTTCCACCCACCTTTCCCTTTCTGCTCATTTAAAATTTCACCATTTCCAAGATAACTGTTCCCATTCTGCAGCCAGGATGGCTAAAAACAGCCTTTCAAACCAATTGAAAGATTTTATTAGAGGAGGGGAAAAGAAAATACCCTAGAAGTTTTGGTGTGTGTGATGTTGCTCTTATCTTGTGATAAGTCTGTACAGTAAACTGTATTCCAACTGTGACTTCATTTATTTCACCAAGGGTAGTTTACAGTTTCAGAAGAAAATGGCCCAACATTAAACAGATACTAGGGAGGAAAAAGTAGGACAGTTTTTGCCCTGGAGAAATGTATGCGGGGTCCAGTAAAAGAGTTCAGCATTCCTTTAAAATTAGAGATTAAATCAATTATGCAACAGAAAACTGCAGCAGATGTAGGACTAAAAAATATATACATATCTGCACAAAATTAGCTGGCCTGTCATGTTCTTTTAATATTTAAAAATTACTAGTTTGGAAAAGATAGTTGATTTTGTATCCTAAAGAAACATTCCTTTTAAAAAGAGTGTTTTAAAATTAGCTGAAATCGATAAATAAATTCATTGTTCCCCAGCACTGTCTGACTGATATCTGTGGGCACTTAAATTCACTGCGCAGTTTTATAAGGGTAAAAGACCAGTAACACAAGACTTGCATGCTCCCCATCCGGCATATCTCACCCCAGTGAGCTTCTTTCTGCTGTGGGGACAGGGAGGGAATTCAAACATACAGTGTCCATCATCCATCCAACTCATCTCTGACTTTCTTGTTTCAACTCCCATAGACAAATACTGGTTTCAGAGGGGGAAACATGCAACAAGGGCTTTCATCACCGATGCACTAGGTTAAACAAACACCCAGCTAGAACTGCAGAAGAGTTACGCAGACGTTTGTGTCTATTTTTGTACCCAGGGTGATTGTTTTCCTGGCTTCATCCTCCCAGCAAGATGTGATTTGACATACTCACCCTGAACATACCTTCCCTGGTCGTCAGGTCAACCCTGCCCCCAGTGATGAAGTGATCAGCTATGACGATGACCCAAGAAAGACTCAACGAAAATATTTAGGGAACTTAATGCTGATATTATGAAGTTATCCACAATTACCTTTTCCTAATCATAATGACAACCCTTTCAACTGGGGCGTTTTTATCATTATGAATTATTATTCGTGTTATCACTGGTGTTATTATATTACTGCTGGTTACCAAGAGCTTAATATTTTTTCTAATGAAGTCAATTAAAAATGGCTCTGTGATACATTCAACTCTCAGCTTGATTTTAAAACAGTTTTTAAGTGGGCTTCCAGGCTGAACAATCACAGAGAAATGTTTGGAAATGTCAACTTTAAAGGCTTGAATTGGAAGTTATGACTCTTTAAATAGAAATATATCTACATATAGCTAAAACCTGTCTTTTTTTTTCAATGCTAAAAAAGCATGGCAATATTTTAGGGAATGCTGCCCTTGTTAAAGTCTCTCCTTCTATCGAATCAGAGTGAGAAACAAAGCAGCTACAATAAAAATACACGGTTACTCATCACCGTATTCAATCCTTCAAAAAGAAACCCAAAAATGGAAGATGATGCTCATAGGAATGATTAGCTGGCTGGAAACTGTTAACAGTACTCTACATAAAAGAATGCAGGAGGCGTCTACGCCTAGAAAAAAATTGACTTGTTTTCTAAATATGTAGAAGAAAAATAATCCCAACGTTGCTGATTTCCACTAATAGTTTTAAGTCAACGAATGTAAGTAACATGAATGGCAAGGAATACCAAAGAGTTGGCCTGGAAACTCACTGAACTGCTAAGGTGGACTTTTCAGTAAGTTTGGATCACTGGCAACGTCTCAGAGCACTTGAAGAAAGCTAATATTGTGCCAATATATGAAAGAAAGATAAAAGTGAGAGCCCCGGGTAATTACAGCCCTGTCAATTTGACACTGATTCTAGGGGAAATAAAAATAAAAATGGGATGTCCAACTCTGAACACAATTAATAAATCATTAAAGGGGGATGATGTAATTAATGCCAATCAACATGGCTTAATAGAAAATAGGTCCTGTGAAACTACCTTGTTATCACCTTCTCATGAGACTACAGGTTTAGTTGATAAAGATAATAGGTTTGATATGATATAATTGGCTTCCTCAAGGCATCTGACTCGGCAGCACAAAACTTGCTGATTAACAAACTACATCGGTGCCACAAGAATATGGGACGCATTGATTTCCAGGCTGAGTGACTAAAATAGCACCTTTAGCTTGAGCAGGTCTGTATGGTCCTGCAACCACTGAGGTATATGACAATTTGTCAGTGCCCCAAAGATGGATCAATGGACTGGAAGTACACAGGGAAAAGTTGCCACACATGGGGGAGAAAAGAGAGGGGCCAGCCAACACAGCGATCATTTGGAAGAGAAGAATATAGGATTTGGAAGAGAAGAGAGATGAATATTCAAAATGTGATAAAAACAGGCCTTGAAAAGCTCCCCCATCTTACTCAAAGGAAAATCTGAAACAGTTAATGCACAAAAGTCACTGGGCAGGATGACTTTCATGATCATATGAAATAACTGTCCTATGAAATCACAGCTTTTGTAGTAACTCATTTTGGTAAAAAAAGAAGTTTCTATAGACATAGGAATCGTCATCTCTGCAACACACATGCAAAGGATCTGGGTTTAAGTGCTGTCTTTGAACTCTGGATGTGAGAACTTCAAGTTACTTGCACCGCTTTATTGTGGTGAGCAAGCCTTACATAAAGTCACATCGAGCTCTCAAATTACCCATCCTGCACATCAGAAGCATAGAAATGGATCCCATTCCATACTCCTTATTGGCTTGCCAATTTGACGACAGCCTGGTTGATCATAAGGTGAGATGATAAAGCACAGCTGGCAGAGAGGTGAGAAAAGGGTAATTGCAACCAGAAGCCAACGGAGCTGTTTGGCGAGAAGCACAGAAAAGTTGAGGAGGGAATAATGCCAGCACATGCTGAATCACAGAATCATAGAATGGTTGGGTTGGAAGGGACCCCAAGGATCATCAAGTTCCAATTCCCCCGCCACAGGCAGGGCCATCAACCTCCACATTTAATACCAGCCCAGGCTGCCCAGGACCCCATCCAACCTGGCCTTGAACATGGAGGTCACCATGTTGATGCCAGAGAGCTGAGCTTCCTGCACAGGCACCACACAGTGACAGTGTGCCTTCCCAGTCTTCCTAGTGCTTGATGTCACATCACACAGCCTCACTGCAGGTGCGTGCACTTCCACAAAGAGGCTCTAAACGGATGTTCTTCCGTTCGTTCCGTGGCACAATATATAAAAAATACTATATATGTCATTGGAAAATAGGAAAAAAAAGGAAAAAAAGGAAAAAAAAAAAAAAAAAGAGAGAGAACAGAGAGAAGGGCATATTTTTTTCTGCCCAGATTTTCACTCGTTCTGGATTTAGTTTTCCGTTGCATTTCAAAAGAATTTTCCATTGTTTTCGTATTTCTCTCTTATTCCAGATGTTCTTGACAATTTTCCGTAGGTTTTTGTTTTTTTTCTCTATTTTTCCACAGCAAATCCCGTTCAATTCTTTCTCAGAATAGTGGGTGTTTCCTGTCTTCTAACCTTCCTTTTATTTACAACATAACACTCTGCAACAGCTGTTGCATATAAGAGTAAGGATTTCTCTGAGATAAGGCTCCCTCCCTTCTATCGGTAAATAGACTTTGCTAAGCATCTTCCTCTGACCTTCTCCAATAGAAGCTCTGTGTTTCCCAAATCCAAAACTTCTTGGACTCTGCCTGACCTGATGTTTTGATAACAGTGGTGTCCTGTTGCCAGAAGACCTGTAGAATGTTTATTTGTGGTCAGTGCATAGTGTTGGTTATCCTTCATAAGCCGTTTCTTCACATGTCCAGGCTACACTCTGCAAGGAAGCTGTACAAAGGAGGCATCGTTTTGTTGCCTCTTATAGCTGCTGCTGCCAAACAGAAGAGATAAGAGACAGACAGGGAGAGCTGCAGCAAGCAGCCAGAAGTGAGAGATGGATGTCTGAAGAATAAGTGAGACGTATGAGATTCAGATGAGATTCAGCTGGCAAAATATGGATTTGAGAGCCCTAGACCCCTTCAAATCCACCACGTGAGGATGACAGATAGGAGCTATGGATCAGTGAGAAAACAGAGCCAGATGGGATGCCTGAGTGTGCCCTAAGTGATTCAAAGTCCCTATATTTAGGCATCTGAACTGTTTTCCCCCGGAGATTCATACACCCCATCCCTGCAGACAGCCAAGACAGACAGGCTGGATGGGCTCTGAGCACTGATGGAGCTGTGGGTGTCCCTGTTCAGTGGAGGGAACCAGACCAGACCATGTTGATTGGCATTAAAGACCAGATGGTCTTTAAAGGTCCCTTCCAAATCTAATGATTCCATGATTCAATGAACTACGTTGTGGTTTCTTCATGTAGGTGAATCCTTGTTCCCAAAGCATGTGAGATAACAAAGATCAGACAGTGCAACTTAGGCTACATTTTAATCTAGTTAACCATACTGAGCAGTCCCACAGAAGCACGCAGCTCACAGGCTGACGTCCACATGTAACACGTAAACGTAAGTGCCTTAAGCATGCAAACCTAATCCTTGCCCCAGATTGATACTATCAGTTAAAAGAAACCAATGGCTGGAAACAAAGAGATGAAAGCAGAGATGAAACGAAGGAGATGCAGACGGTGCAATGAACTTTCCAAAATGCTTTTTCCTGTTGTCTGGGATGAAAAACTTCTTGCAGTACATCCACAGTATTCCTTGTTCAACAGAAGATGTGTAGCTGCACAGGGATGTAATGGGACTGTTAGATGAGACTCTGAGCTCACAGCTAAAGAGTATGGTACCCACACAACTGAGGTGGTGGGGAAGCTGGAGAAGAAAGTCCTTTGGTAAGATTCACTTGAGCCTCAGTTGTCCATATGAGGCTGAGCATTAATCATCTTTAACACATCATAGAATCATAGAATGACCTGGGTTGAAAAGGACAACAATGCTCATCCAGTTTCAAGCCCCTGCTATGTGCAAGGTTGCCAACCACCAGACCAGGCTGCCCAGAGCCACATCCAGCCTGGCCTTGAATGCCTTCAAGGATGGGGTCTCTTGCCTCAAATGAGTGACAAGATTAACAAGCAGCCATCATAAGATACGCAAAAAAAAAAAAAAAAAAAAAAAAAAAGAAGAATGTGACATGTTGAGACTGAAAAGAGAAATCCTATCTGGGTAATTACTTAGTGGGTTCTACTACAAAAAGCTAAAAATAACCTGGGTGAGCATAGCAGAAATCAGGATGAGTCCAACAGATCGACGTGTACAGAAGGTTCTCCAGCATCTTTGCCAGCCTTATCAAGGGCGGAGGGTTTTGCTCAGCAGAGGAAGAGAGCATTTTCTATGCATGCTGTCTATGCTACATTGCTGACATGGGTTAAAATGAATGCAACCATCCCAGTACAGAACCTAAAAAGAATCTCTGGTACACTGACATCAGCATTTCCTTTCTTCTAAAATTATGCACTGAGAGTACTTAGCAAATCAATCTCTCTGAACCTCCATCTCTTCTGCTGTAGATTGGAAAAATAGTGATTTTTTTAAAGGTATGCCAGTTCAGAGAGAGAAAAATAAATGCTGTTTCTAGAATGTGACTGCTGATACCATCATCAGATCACACTGAGTCCAACAACGCTGAGGGGCTAGGATCACTCCAAGAAACTACTTTGTGGATAGACTCACACATTACTTCTTGTTTGTCTGAGGGCTCTGACAGAGGATTTTCAATCCTTTCCAGACCACAACTCATCTCAAAACTCACTGTGATTGTACTGATCATAATTAACACTGACCATGGATTATGCCACACGCTGAAGCACAGATGACGGACCCTCCAAGATCAAAGGTGTCCCAGGAGTTTTGATCTCCCAGCTTTTGCTGTATCTTCCCATCCCAGTTTCACTACAAATTACTGGTTTAGCAAAATCGATTTGGATCTGGTTGATGTTTCCAAACCTTCTCTTTTACACTGATTTTTTTCCTTTGTTATATATTTCTAATGTCACTGAATTTCTTACGATCAATGTTTTAACCACCTGACTTAGTTTATTTTTACCTGAAATAAGACGCCGAGTGCTCTTATGGGTACTAAAGTACAAGTAAGTTGTGTTTCTAGAGCTCATCATCATTCTCTAGCAGCTGAGGTGAACAAAATACTCATACTGCCAGAAGGCGTTGGTTTGGCGCAGGCCACCAGATTTGCAGCAACTACGAGGCCAAAGATTCCTATGCCAAAAACAGGGCATGGAGATGTTACACAACAGGGAGGAAACTGGATCGTGTGATGTCAACCTCGGATCCTGCTCAGGCTGTGTTGAATGCTGATGTCCACATCTATTAAATTTGTTTACTAAACTGTCTCATTATCTACTTTGTGTTTTTAGGGTGGGGTAGAATTGGACAGATGGGCTTCAGAACCTTCCTTCAGGCATGGAACAGCCAGGATTGGACAGATGGGCTCCAAGAAGCTACCTTTAGGCCTTGAACACATGGGAAGAGAAAGAGGAAGGGAAAACACATGCAATCTCAATTTTAGAAGCAAGCATAGAAGCCAGTGAACGATGTTAGAAACTTGAGGTTTCTACCCACCTATCTTCTTCACCTCTCAAACTGGAGCAAGGGCATCTCTCCAGAAGAAGCTGGACCACGATTCAACAGCTGCAAATACCTGTTTGGCTTTTAATGTCATGACTAGTCACAGATATGCTGGAGGGGACTTTGTGCAGCTAAGTGCCTCAATGTTTTTTAATAAGCTTTTTAGCAGCGAACACATGCTTTTCCTTAAAACCAATATGAAACCACATTTAAAGTACCATAGATTGGAACTAAGAAATGACTGAGAGTCTTTTAAGTATATAGATACATTAACCTCCCAGATTTAGCTTTCAAACCCTGGGTTTTTTTGTTGGTGGTTTTTTTTTTTACAATAGAAAACACGAGGCAGCAAAATAACTCTTCAGGCCGCTGCTGTATTAACTAAGCACTCCCATGAGATTAACAACAAACAAATACTGGAGTTCACAAACAAATTATCTTTTTAAAGTTCATGAAACCAATCTCGAGAAAGGTCAGACAGTGATCAACAATGTGATCCCAGAGTCCTAAGGATTCCTGTAAGTAAATACAATGCCCGGCTTTAGGAACCTTGATGTTTAAAGGGAACTGCATAATAACTTCTGTGAGGAAAAACACTGACCTGTCCATTGCAAGTAATGTGGAACAGCCCCAGTAATAGTGGGGACTCTGAAAGCACTAGAATTAGGGGGCAGGTAGCACCTCACCTGTACAGTGGGTTGAGAAGAACAAATGTTCTGAATGCAGCTGTGCCAAATGCACGACATGGAGAGATTTTCAGACAAATTGCTTTTCCACTTTTTGCTTGTGTTGGCTTTGAATATCTCTGTTACAACAATTAAGTGCCTCACAGACACCAAGAACTGCTCGAACACTGAATAAGAACCTATCCTGAGGAATAACTGCCTTATGAAGCAGCCCCACATGAAGCAGGGAGGACTTTCACAAGCACCTGATGAAATCTCAGCCACCATGAAATCAGGAGAACTTTTGCTGTTGACTTCAGTGCAACAAGGACTGCAGTAGTTGTAATACGATGCTATAAAATGAACAGGTAATTAGTTGCAACAGATAATCCTTGTGTAGTTAATGTGGATTCTGAGGGTCCACGTTGCTGACACCCAGATAGCTACTGCAGCAGTAGAATCACAGAATCATTCAGGTTGGAAAAGACATCTAAGATCATCAAGTCCAACCCCAGCCCACCCTCACCATGCCCACTGACCATGTCCCTGAGTGCCACATTCCCCTGTCTCTTGAACACTTCAAAGGGATGGTGACCCCACCACTCCCTGAGCAGCCCATACTCGTGCACTACCATTCTTTCTGAAAATAAATGTTTCCTAATATCCAGCACGAATGTCCTCTGGCACAGCTTAAAGCTACTAACTCTTCTCCTGTCATTATTACCCGGGAAAAGAGGCAACAGAATGACTAGCATGTTTCTAAACAAGGTTTCCTTCTTTTCTTGTCCATCAAGAATAGAAATAAAACTCCAGGTATCCCCAAGGCAGGCTGCTCTCTTACCCACGTTCAGTGTACCTCCCACCACCACAATACAGGCTGCACTCAGGACATTGCTGGAGTCAGTGGGGAACTCAAGAGTCCCAAGGATGTAGAGACCTCTTAGAGGAGGAAGATCTGTGTCCACCAGGATGGTCCGGTCTGAAAAACAAAGCAGAAAGTGGTTTGGAGTGGAAGTATGAAAGTGGAGAAGCTTGAAACATTTGCTTTTCTTGAGATTAGATTATTTAAATTTTCCATTAGAACCACTGGAACAGGGCTTGTATGTTTGTGCCACATCCACAGCCAGAGCTTCATCTGCAGCTGAGGTTCCATGGCATGACTTTAATCTGATAAATGAATGGTAACATAATATTTATAATATTATATTCATATTTGCATGCTTAAGTCTCATCAAATGTCGCATCTGAACATTCAGAATGGATATGAATGGCAGCAAGTTGGAGACATGCCAATCTCACTGGGTGAGTCTAGTTCTGTTTATGATAATAAATCTTGATCAACTAATACAATACAGTGTGAATAATTTAAGCTGTCCAGACAATATTTTTCCCTCACGCTATTGCAGAGAACGAGAATGAATGAAGTGAAAAAACTACTGCATTCCCTATTAATTAATTGGTTGACAGAAACCAGGGGAATCATCATTCCCTCAGCTACTTGAGGACAAAGCAAGGAACATGAGTCACTTCTGACCCCATTTCCAAACTCCCTGATCCCCATTTTGACCAAGCTGATACTAGAAGTACATTCCAGCATTGGATATCACCGGAGATCAGTTCATGATTTCCTAAGCTAGCTTATTTCTGCTAATTTGGGACTGTCATTAGCTGAGCACACTGACATCACTGCTGCCCCCCAAATGTGCAAATTTACAGTCGGTGAGCCATCCAAATGCCAACCAAGCTTTCATTGTAGGGCACGAGTAGGACTTCAACAGCACATATTTTAATGGCAGTCCACCACACAGAGGTGAATTCCCCCCTCAGGACACATCTAATATTCTTTAATGTCACTGGGAGGTTTTCAGCTGATTGCACTGGAAACCACCTCAGACCCTTAAACTGCAGTGTTCAGCTCCTTTTGTTATCAACAAGAGTAGAATCATAGAATCATAGAATCACTCAGGTTGGAAGGGACCTCAAAGACCATCAAGTCCAACCGCAGCCTAACCATAGTACCCTACCTAACTCTAACAACCCTCTGCTAAATCATATCTCCGAGCACCACATCCAAATGGCTCTTAAACACATCCAGGGACGGTGACTCAACCACCTCCCTGGGGAGCCTATTCCAATGTTTAACCACCCTTTCTGTAAAGAAGTGTTTCCTAATGTCCAACCTAAACCTACCTTGGCGCAACTTGAGGCCATCTCCCCTCGTCTTGTCACCTGTCACCAGTGAGAAGAGACCAGCCCTGCTCTCTCTGTAAGCACCTTTCAGGTACTGGAAGAGAGTAATAAGGTCTCCCCTCAGCCGCCTCTTCCCCAGACTAAACAGCTGCAGCTCCCTCAGCCTCTCCTCATAGGGCTGATTTTCCAAGCCCTTCACTAGCTTCGTTGCCCTTCTCTAGACCTTCTCCAGTACCACCACAGCCTTTCTGTATTGAGGTGCCCAAAACTGAACACAGCACTCGAGGTGAGGCCTCACCAATGCCAAGTACAGGAGCGGGATGACTTCCCTAGTCCTGCTCACCACCCCATTCCTGATACAAGCCAGGATGCCATTGGCCTTCTTGGCCACCTGGGCACACTGCTGGCTCATGTTCAGCCGACTGTCCATCAGTACACCAAGGTCCCTTTCCATCAGACAGCTTTCCAGCCACTCCTCCCCAAGCCTGTAGGGTTGCCTGGGGTTGTTGTGACCAAAATGCAAGACCCGACAATTGGTCCTACTGAAACTCATGCTGTTAACTTTGGCCCATCGATCCAGTCTATCCAGGTCCTTCTGCAGTGCCCTTCTCCCCTCTGGCTGATCAACACTCCCTCCCAGCTTGGTGTCATCTGCAAATTTACTGAGGGTGCACTCAATGCCCTCATCAAGATCATCAAAGAAGATGTTAAACAGAAGCAGCCCCAGTACTGAGCCTTGGGGGGCACCGCTCGTGAGTAGCAGCTTCCTGGGATGGTGCATCTCAGAGACAGCAGATGCCCCTGGAAGGAGGAGAAGGGTTCGATGAGATGCTGCCATTCAGAATGTTAATGTGGAGCAGAAATCCCCTGTAGGATTGCGGCCTTGTAAAAATAACTTGCAGAAAATATCTATTGTCAACATCAGGGCAGCTGCCAAATCCTACTCAGAGATTTCCTGTGGCTTTCCTTTGATATCATGTGCATTTATTGTGAGGCACAGCTACAGAAAACAGGAGGCATTAAGGAGCACACGTTTTCCAATGGGCTTTGACAAAGAAGTGTGAATGGGCCACCTGAAACTCCTATTGACATGCAACGTCTCCAGAAGTGTATGAGATCACACAGAATCACAGAATCACAGAACTATCAAGGTTGGAAAAGACCTAGAAGATCATCTAGTCCAACCATTACCAATACTTCCCAGCTAAATCATATCCCTCAATGCAACATCCAAACGTTTCTTCAACACTCCCATGGGTGGTGATTCCACCACCTCCCTGGGCAGTGCATTCCAATGCCTGACTACCCTTTCCGAGTAGTAATACTTCCTAATGTCCAGCCTGAACCTCCCCTGGCACAGCTTGAAACCATTCCCTCTAGTTCTATCACCGATTACACGAGAGAAGAAGCCAACCCCCAGCTCACTACAACCTCCCTTCAGGAAGTTATAGAGAGCTATAAGGTCTCCCCTGAGCCTCCTCTTCTCCAGGCTGAACAATCCCAGCTCCCTTTTGCTCCTTCTTTGTACAAAAACAGAAATGACCATGCAATAGAAAGCACAAGGAAAGTCTTTTCCTGGAAACATGCAATTAGTGGTTGACTTGAGCCATTTAGCGTGAAGGTTTGTTAGCTCTTCTCAGACTATCCGCAGGAAACATAAGACTACACAAAGCACACGCAGAAGGGGACTGCAACAAAATGAGTAGGTTGTTTCAATATTAGCATGCCCTTTGGTTCTGCAGTCCTGATGTGCCAGAGATGTTTGTGGGGAGAGGGAACCACCGCATGCACCACCCGGGTCTGCTTACAGGTTTGCTTATCCTTTCTTCATACACAGACACCCTTGTAATTCAGTCTTCCCACCTCTTCCTTTCCATTTTTTTTTCCTTCTTTCTCTCTGGATATCTGCAAGGGACATCCTGGTTGCTCCATTCAAAAAAAAATCCCTGCATCCTCAGGCTGAAGCATCGTTCAAGCATGTGACATTCTCACAGCATTCCAATGTAATAAGTCTCTACAGAGCAAATGCAACATTTTTTTTTCCCTAAATCCCATGCCAACAGTACTCACTATTTTCATAGGCATGAAGAAACTCCTGTCTATAATCTCTTTACAGGACAGGTACGGCCCTATGCCCTGCAGAGCTGAGAAGGGCAGGCACAGTATGTGAGGATATGAAACAGAGAGAAGAGAATAAGGGGAAAGATCTTGTTAAAACGATATCTCCCAGACAGCAAGGGTATCTAGTTTGTGAAATCACAGCTCGAGAATGTGGCAAAAAGCTGCAGCTGACAAAGGCCATAAGTATATTCATCAAACACAGACTGAAACATTTTTACAAGGAAAAGAAGGGCTCCTAGGCATACCATTTATATGTCAGGTTCCTGTCTTGAACAGGTATTTTTTGCTGAGTTGCACATCCTTCTAAAAAAGGTTTCCTAAAGGAAATGCTGGCCGCTCTGTAACTGTAGCATCTTCTATGTGAGCCCTGAAACATGGTTAGATGAAATTCTCCCATTCTGAGACATCTCTGAAAACCTGGGGTTTCCTCGGTTGAACAGAACCACAGGGTGTGATGCCTGGGGTGTGAAGCTCTCAGAGGGGGAAATGTTGCTCTGCAGAGACAACAGAAGACTCCTTCACAGCCAAAAAGGTTCTTGCACGCTAGAGAAAGACAAACAGATTCAAGGGAGGCTTCAGTCCGTACAGAATATGCTCAGTCACGTATCGCAAGGAAATGGCTACAAAGGGGTTAAAATCATAAACCTTCGGTCACTGAGCTCAAAAGATCTGCTTTCACAGAATGACAAAATTGAGTGGCTATTCTCCAATGAAGACATTCTCATAATAGCAAGCAACCGCTTTTAGAAAGTGATAGTTCAAGCCTGAAAACAGGGCTACATTTCATTATCCATATATTTTCTTCTACACAAAAGCTCACAGGTATGCTACAGTCTTAATGTTCAGATGTACCACACTGAGAACTCGCTAATGACTCCAGCACTGACACAAAATGCCTTTGATCAACTGCATTGCACTATAAAACACCATAGCATGCCATTGAATGGAAATCAGGCACAACAGAAGAGCTATTATATGAGATACAGTACTCCAGCATTCATCTCTTCAAACAGAAAAAGTTCAAAGAAAATCAAAATCAGAAAATGAATAACAAAGTGAATTCCACCAGTAAAAAAAAAAGAAGAAGAAGAAGAAGAAGAAGAAGAAGAAGAGGAAGAAAAAGAAATCGCCAGAGGCTACATGATATCATACCAATACCCTTCAAAACAACATTCCATCGGCTGGAATTATAACACGTTCTCCTTCCAACCCCGAGCGCGCTGCGTCAGGAGTGTGTCACACTGAAAACCATAAACCAAAGCCCTGAAAATCCAAGGGCTTGTGAAGCTAATGCTGCCAGGCCAGCATGACTAAACTCCTCCACCTTGTTTTTCAAGGTGCAAAGGGTGCCGAAGCCTGTTTGGTGAATGCGAGAAGTCGTTGCGGGACGGCTGCAGCTCTGGAGGGTGAACGTTCAGAGATAACAACACACATTCCTGCAGCCAAAGTTATCCAGTTGGAAGAGACTTAGACCTGCGAGGGAATCAGCCACTGAGGAGACTTGCCGCACTCCAGTACTAAAAGTTAATTTCACAGGAGGGACCCACCTCTGCTGCAAGAACTTCTGAGTTTCACCGATGCTTTCAAACAGGGCAAAGCCAAAAGAACTTCATATTCGTCCTCATTTCCAACTCTTCAGATTCGCTCAGGG
This sequence comes from Alectoris magna, assembly GCA_030625065.1. Classification (NCBI taxonomy): domain Eukaryota; kingdom Metazoa; phylum Chordata; class Aves; order Galliformes; family Phasianidae; genus Alectoris; species Alectoris magna. The sequence goes on along the minus strand of CM060562.1, from coordinate 109,741,432 downwards.
ATTGCAGCACTGCGTCAGGCCCACACCAACGTCCCCCACTGCGCTTCTTTGCACTAGAAACAATATCTGAACACCCATTACTTGCTTTTTTAAAAACTGTTCTGTCAGGGCTGAGAGGACCGACCCAGTAATGCAGAGCGTGTCAGAAATAGGCCCAGGACTTGGCTTTCAAGCTGAGAATCATCGTGGATAGCTTCCAGAACAGATGATTAGGAGTAGCTCAAAGAGGCTTCTCACTGGGGATGCCCCACAGCCCCTGGCTGTGGTGCTGGGCACCCTGATCTGGGCAGCCCTGCTGGAGCAGAGGGAAACACAGGGACCTAAAGGGACATACTATCATTCTGTGAAATGGGAAGGGAAACATGCAGCAAATGCGATGACTAAACAGCTCTTAATGATTTCATTCTAAATTCCGGATCCGAGCAAGGACCACGCATTTCTTGCAACCAGAAACTCATATACACCGTTGTGGCAGCAAAGCAAGGTATGATATATGGACTGAAAATTCCTGCCTAATCACATTTTAGGTGCTTTCATTTGAGCCAGATAGTGCACTTGTCACACCAATAATGGCTATGATTCCAATTTAAGACACTGCACACTGTCAACTCCAACCATCAATACAGGTTTCAACATCTCCAAGCCAAAAAGAATGAGGAGAGAGAGGAGAAAGAAAGAAGGAAGCAAGGAAAGGGTAATCAGAAAAGACAGATGAGCAATAGAGTAGTTCTTTCTCAAGAGATGTTCAGGTGACGGACAAATTTGTGTTCATACTCGTGTTGATATTCTTGGGCTAAAACAGAAGATCAATTCCAGAAATGGAAAGGCGAGGAGGAGGGTTTCTGCACACCTGCTAATCACACATCTCAATTCTAGTGATAGAAGCCAAGGTGTTTTTTATCACTGACAGGAGTAAGATGGACACAGACTACGCCTGTTCATCAATCCTACCGTTTTCACATACCGTTTCCCTCTTTGCATCTGTTAAACACTTTGTTGTGGTTTTTCTACTCAATAAAGCTCCTTTGAAGAGCAGAAAGTTTCACTGCCCGCAGTGGAGCACCCTGCTCTGAGGAGCTGAACACTGCAATTCAGAATTGCAAGCTCCCAGGGTCTAATCCCACTCAGGCACTAAATTTTGACCCCAAAGACTGTAAGGCCACATTGTACAGCAACAGGCCTAAGCTAATGAGCTTTGCCTCTCAGGAGAGCTAATTAGTTCTGGTATATCAGCACGCTGATGCAGCGGTCTTATTTCCAGTTCGAGAACTAGATCAGTTGGGCTGGGCTGTGGGCAGTGTGCAATGCTTCAGGCACAGCTTAGTCACGTAGACAGAGCCTTGTGGTATGTTGCAAAGGCCACAGTCAATATCTCAGGTGACAGCTTAAAATGAGACACTCCAGGAAGAGGATTACACTGACATTTGCAGGAAACACAGAGGTGGTTTGTTCATAGGTGAATTTGCAATGCGGCAAAGGACCACCAGAACCTCAGCAACCAGTTTCCACTTTCCTAATCTAATCAAAACAATGAAACTCCAAACCTTTAGCCAAGCTTTTTTAATTACTACCTCCTATCTCTGTGTAGATTGCAATTTGCTTCCTGTGACTGTCAGAGCACACTCTGTATAATTAATTAATGTCGGTACAGAGGCCTCCACTACCATTGGCACCCTTGCACTTCTTCACATCAGTGCTGTGTATACACACAAGGGAAATAGATACAGACCTTCACGGAATGGTTTAGAGGCAAGCTGTGCTCTTCTCTCCAGGTACTCCTGAATGTGGTCTGTAGAAATGTGGATCAGGATGCACTTTATGATGCCTGAACTAAGTCATCTGATAAGAACAAAGTGCCTAAATGCCAATCATACTAAATTAATTTAGACATCTAGCCCAGTCTGAAATGTCCTTGGATATTTGAGACCTCCACACCACAGAACTGGCAAATACGTCATTGGGGACGCATTTTCTAGCTTTAAAAAAACAAATCATAAGTATATTTCAAAATAAACCAGTATTGCAGTTTGAAAACATTAAAATATTCCCTCCCCGAAAAGAAAAAGATTGGCATAAAATATCTTGTGACTATTTAAGGCCTCTTATTTTTACAAAAACTATTTGCTGAAATTAAAATAACTTCACAAAGCGTTTCGGTAGATCTGAAATTCTGTCAAACTTACTTGGTTTACTTCTTCTTCTAAGGATGGGAATGCTTCAGACAAAAATCTCTTATTCAGCCTTCAAGTCAAGGCAAACTGTCTCTATGAAAGAAGCTGAGTGAGGGGGCAGCGTGACTTATCTTTTCTGAATACAGAAGCTACATGCACAGGGCTTTTCCCAGTTATTTTTGTGGAAGATTTGATGCCAAGAACATGTTCTGGAAGCATAATAAGGAAAACAAAATACGGTCCAACTCAACAGTTACAGAAGCATAGAATTATCTTCACTGGAAGAGACCTTCAAGAAGATCGCATCCAACCACCAGCACGACCAGTAATGGGCACCCCATTTCAGTGCTTGGCCACAATCTCCACAAAGAAATTCTTCCTAGTAGTCAACCTAAACTTCATCTGGCACAACTTGTGACCACTGATATTGCCAATCATCCTCACATCTGGAAGATCTCCACAAAGAACTTCCAGCTCTAAAGCACAGATAGCTGCTCAGAGAAGGTCTAAGCAAACATGCTGACCTTGCAGTATAAGGAAAGATCAGCAGACCTTCTGTCTGTCTTTTCAGACTTTCCAACTGTCTCAGCAAATGAGAAACTCCAAACTGGTTACAGTTCATTGAGACCTCTTCTCTTCCCTGCCAGTTTTCCCAGCACTTAGCTCCCAGACATACAAGTTTAAAGCCTATAAGCCTGTTTTTAGTACACTGATGACATATTTTTAACGACACATAATTAAGACCAAACTGCTATTTATACTCCCCACCAAAATGCCAGCACACAACAACAGAAACTTTTTTCCACATTGATTTCATATGCCACAAACACATGGAAGAGTAAGAGTCAAGGAGCAAAATTACCCCTATTTCCAGATATGGAACTGTGGTAGGCACACAGACTTACAAGATATCGCAGAAATGAGGAGAAGCACCAGGTCCCAGAGTATGTCAGATTCCCAGCATTCAGAGGATCATAAGATAATTCAATCTGAAAGGAGCCTCAAATGCTAATCTAGTCTAACTTCCTGATCAGATCAGGGTCAGCTTTCACGTAAAAAGGTTATCACAAGTTTTCTCCTCCAAATGTTGCTGTAAGCTGCATCGTATCTTTGCTAGAATACAGAAGCGCATTCGTGCAATAAAACTGTAAACTGAGTCAGTATTTAAATGTAATTGAAGTTTGAGGCTGAAACACAGACAGAAACTGAAACATCTGGGAGGCGCTCGTGGCAAATGGACTGAGAGGTTATCACTGACACCAAGAATTGCAATAGGAGAATAATATGGAAGGTGGTACAACTGTGGAAATGTGAAATGTCCTCCCTGCACAAAACACAGAGAGGTAGGCTAAGAGATGAGAGCTTTATGACCCATGATTCTGCTCCTAAAATAAAGCTCCTGAATATATTCGAGCCTGAACATCAGCATGAGTAACACTTTGTGTGTTTATATGCATGTGTAAACAGAAAATATTATTCTGTTCCAAAAATCACACTTGCTACTGTAGTCAAGTGACCAACATGATCAGATGCTGCATACACTAGAATGGACCTTGGTGACAAAGAATGCATGCTGTATCTGTACTAACGTAGAGAGATCTAAGCGCCATTACAGAAATTAAACACCATCGTTTCCATCCTTACTGGGTAAGACGATGACGTCTTCTCCTGGACCTGGGATGCTGCAGTTGAATCCACCCCAGCCTTTTTCAACATCCTTCCATGTCTCTGGGCGCGACCATTTCAAGACAGTATCAGAAGGATCTACAAAATAGGACATATGAAGAGAAAATTATTGTTTTCAGTAGCTGAGAGCGTTATCATTTCTAAGATAGTTAAGCATCTGTGGTATTACCATCCTTTTGTCAATGATGAAGCAACACTAACTGCCCTATGTTACCTTCCATTCTTAAAGGAAGTTGCCACTAGAAAAATCTCTCTCCCAAAACTATAATTTTGTAGTTAAAGTTCAGCAAGATAGCTGAAAAACAGATTCAAATTCTTTGGGATCCAGGAAAAGCAAAGCAAATCGTGAGGTTTTTCATCACACTTAGTTTAAGATTTGTGAATATGCACCACAAACAACTTCACGGTGAGGAGGTTCATGCACAAGTGTTATGAGAAGCAGCTGAGGGAACTGGGATGGTTCAGTCTGGAGAAGAGGAGGAAGCTCAGGAGAGACCTTATTGCTCTCCACAACTACCTAAAAGGAGGTTGTGGCAAGGTGGAAAATGGCATCTCCCACACAACGAGTGACAGAATGAGGGGGAATGGCCACGAGTTGCATCAGGGGATGTTCAGGTTGGACATTTTTCTTCTCCAAAAGAGTGTTTAGGCACTGGAACGGGCTGCCCAGGGAGGAGGTTGAGTCACTGTCCCTGGAGGTGTTCAAGAAACATTCAGATGTTGTCCTAAGGGACATGGTTTAGTGGGGAAATACTGGCGGTAGGTGGACAGGTGGATTGGATTAATTAGAGGTCTTTTCCAACCTTGGTGATTCTATGACTCTATGATTATTTTTACCTACATCATCCAAAGCTCTGGGCACTCTGAACACAAAGTTAAAACGAACAAGCAAAGGTACAAGCCAGTCACCTCTTCTTTTGTGGCAATACCACATGATAAAAGAGGCAAATAACTTCACCAAAAAAACGTCAACTCTTCTCACACATTTTTCTTCACCAGTGTTCTAGAAAACAGATTGAATTCCTGGAGTATGCTAAATTAGGAAAGTTTTTTCTTATTTTAAATGAGTAATTAACTCTCACAAGATTTTTAGCCCATAGAAAAGCAATGCTGCGCATGTGGTAACGAAGACCTGCGGTGGAACACCAGCTTAACTGGGACACGTAGCAACTCCTACAAAGTTTTATTTTTAATGTTCAGCTTAATCCAAAGGGAAACTTTTGAGTCTCAGCAGCATCAGGAAAACATTGGGAGAAATAAAATTCACAAAGTGTAGGTACTTGTGCCTGCATTTTAGACAGCTAATGAGCCAGTCTTACAAATTAATTGCTTAAGCTTGCTGTGCCATCATCAGAGAAAGGAAAGCCTTCAGGGAAGTCCTGCACACACACAATTTCTCATGTCCCAGACTAACGCAGACTGGGCCTCCCTCTGGAGGCCTCTGCAAGCACCTACCTCTGATTGAAACTGTTCTTTTTTCACGAGGGGAGCTTCACCAGACATCACTGAAAACATAGGGGCAACCTCATGCCCACATGCAGTGGACTAGAAACCACTCAAGAGCACTGCGGAGAAGAAAAACTCTGTTGCCAGCATACAGTGAAACGAAGCTCAGGATCAGCTCTTGAAGGCTGGGTATTCCTTTACCTATCTGTTCAGGGAGAAAATGCTCTGTAACAAATCTCTAAGCCCTATTGCTCCATAAATGATTATTGTTGATAATAAACAGCAGGGCGGCTATGAAACACAGATCCAGTTTTGGAGGTTCCCCCCATCTCCGTTGTATTATGCTGTCTGACTCGGTGTGTAACTGTGCAGTAATGTCAGACTATTACACTAAGATGACTGCAGAGCACTAAAATACACTGTACTCTTACATTCCCCATGACCCTCCTGATCTTCTGTGGCATTTCTTAACAAAAGTTTATGGTCTTTTATAATGTGGAATCACACATTTATCACGAGCAATGGTAGACACGGCTCAATGAAATGCTTAAACGAATGCCAAGAGCCCCTGTTGGGTTGATAGATGTACAAAACACTGAAGTGAAATGCAGCAATATAGTCCTGAACACGTAGTAAAAAGGAAATGGTGTGACTCCCAGACCCAACCTCTCCGACGCAGGCTCACGCACCTGATGCAGGTGAAGGGGCTCTTTCCTTCTCTTTCAGCTCGAACTGAATTAAGTCAGCTCCTGTGACTGAACACAGAGGATTGCAGGGAGTTACAGCGCGGCCTTAAAAATTAACCAAATCAACAACAAGCATTCACAAACGACAAGACTTTTTAGGAACAACTATGTGGGGTTGTTTTTTTTCCACTCATTTTTGTCTTTTTCTTTTTTTAAATTGTTTTTTGAGAAGGGAGTAAACAAACACGTTTTAATTTGCAGATACTAAGGGTCTCAAGTCGACTCATTAGAAACAGCTAAAAGAAAACATTCAACAATCAGAAATTCTAGGCTGGAACATGAATCTCATTTATCCCACTATAAATCCACAGCAGTTCCACTAGCACAAGCAATATTACACCATTGAATGCATAATGTATTAACTGGATCGAGCAACAAATTACAGCTTTTGTTTTGTAGTTTGGTTTTGACTCCTCCCCCCACCAAATCTGGTATCTAAAAGAGATGCTTTAATTAGTCAGACTTTATAGACTGAAGACAGGGACCCTGTGTTCTGTACTGTGAAAAGAGGTCAGAAGCAATTATCACAGTTGTAACCTTTCTGCCAGTATATTGTCAGCAGGAGAGGGGTCAGGATAATGCAAAGCAAGCTAAGAGGAGCAGAAGAAAACTGCTTCAGAGCCAGCTGAAAGGCTACCTCTTCTTCGTCTCCAGTGGCACATAAAGGCACTTCCTTTCAGTCACCAGACTGGAACAATCGTAGGTTAAAATAGAAACACTCTGCCAAACAGATAAATCTCCTTTACGCTGCCCAGCCCCTTCTGGTGACCCTAAAATGCCATTGGAAGAATAGTGGGGGGTAGAAGAATTGTATAAATAAAACCATTGTCAGAACTTCCCTCAATTCCAGAACACGCCAAGCCAACTTTCCTACGCACGTATCAACCCACCGAAGGGATTTCACGCCGTGTTGTAATTTACTTATTTCATCTTTAAACAAGTCTCTGTACTTTTAAATTGTGAGAATCACCCTTCCCTACCTCCCTCTTTTTCTCCCAGTGCAGCTGAGCAAATTTAAAATAACTGAGGTTCATTAATTTTAAGTGTTCAATAAATTAGTATGAATAATCAAAAAACTTGATTCTTTCCGATAATTACTATTTGATGTCAGTTGAAAGCACTCGATTGAGTTAGCAGCATATGCTCCTATGCCAAATGAGGCTTCCATAATTAAATAGAAACTGATTCCATGAGGTTTTTCTCATATCTGATTAATAAGTAATCAGGTGCCTTAGCCCTGTTCCTCGGCGACACCTTCTCTCCCAGTGGTAGCTGTGGTCTAACTCACGTTCACTCAAGCCAATCTGCCCCAAACCACCACATGGTGCTCAAAATGAACACCACCACGAGGTGAAAAATGACATGATGGCCATAAGAACACAGAACCATGGAATGACTCGGGCTGGGAATGGACCTTAAAGATCATCCAGTTCCAAACCCCCTGCCATGGGCAGGGTTGCCACCTGCTGGATCAGATACTCATTTAAAGTCTTTGGCTTATAGTTCATTCAGCTTTTAGACAGTACTCGTCTATGAGTACTTACCTCCTCCGACATTAACCCTTGCAGAGGGCGTACATCTCACCTAATTCAAAATGATGACAAGTTAGTTGGCTTGGACCCTCATGGTGTCACTGGAGGTATCTCAAAAGAACTATCCATCCATATTATCATACTCCTTAGGGATGAGATATGCTATAGCGAGAGACCTCTCTCCCTCTTTGGACTATAAAGGTAGGCTTAGACAATTCATGTTAGATACGTGTATCAGGTGAAATTAATCTCCCTGGCAGAGCTCCTCCTCTAGGCTACATACACTAGAAAGGGAAAGAAAGTCACACCTCCAGAGCCACAGTCTGTGATCGGGAGGCTACTAAGAAACAACTGACTTCCTCTGGAGGGCCAAGTTTGATCCTCTTTCACGGTTTACGGTGTCCTTCCTTCTCCTCTCACTTTTAGGAGGGCAAATCTGGAGCCGAAGGTGTTACAACAATTCACAGTAGTGTTAGGACAAGTGAGAGAACCAAGCCTGACACTATCCTATTTCTCCATGAATAGGTTTTGCTTGATTTCTCCAGCGCTATGGTGCGTTTGTCTAATCAGAGATGTTTTTATTGTTCAGAGAAAAGCTGTTCTTCTAATTAAATCCTCAGGGGACAAAAAATCTGCTCAATATTCTACACAGAGTTATTCTACCAGGGTTCAGATCCTGCACCCAGCGAAGAAAGGACCTGTGAAGGGTTAACTAGGTACGGCCATTGTCTGAGGAAAGGACAAAAACTTCTCACGTTCGAGGTGTCATCCAACCACACAGCACAACAACTCAAGCCATTACAGGCCATCTATACCCTCCTCATGAGTTGCAGGAATGTGGGGCTGAATTCTCCCCAGCCCCGCCGCTGTCACAATTATTAACGTTGATTCAGGATGAAGTGCAACGAGCATGAAACTATCGCATTTCGTTGCCTGAAAAGTGATCAAAGCAGGTTACAGGTCTTGAGAATCAGCAAGACCATGGTGACAGTTCTCCTGGTTGTTTCATTTTGCTATCGAGTACGTTATCATTGTTTCTGTACAGGACAGGAAGAGATATGGGCAATACAGACAAAGGACGTCATTAGTAAACATTGAATTAAGGTGACTCTTCACAAAATGCAGTTATAAGGCTCCAGGGTTCAGTTGTATAAAACCTTTATAAGGCTCATCAATTTTCTGCCTTATTACAGCTCTTCCTGGATGCTTGGGCTGTGAATCATAAATATAGGCCTTCCTGACTAACTTTTCTCTGGTTTAGGGCTCCTTGAGTGAACACGAAGGAGGAGCAACCTGGTCTTTTATCAGCTTTGCAGTGACAGGGAATTTTGCCCGTGGATATTAGGAAGGGCTGAAACCAGGATAAATGGCTCCAATAGCCTGACTAACAAATAACAAGCACCTCTGTGCTATTTAACATCAATTGGGCTAACATATATCACAGGGAAATCAAAACTTTTAGACACCACAATCAAGAACGTGGTACAACACATCTCCAGAAGCTGGAGAACCTGGGATAGGATTTTTTGCCCTTTCTCTGCTAGGGACCATTCGAGGAGATGCCCAGGAGTACGGTATCCTGGGGACACTGCACTGAGAAATGATGTAAAGAAGCATTTGGGCGAATAGAGACAGATTCCTGCTTGCAGCAGATTAGTGATGGAGATGAAGCCATGAAATTCCTGCTACAGACATCACACACTCAACAAGACCATCGCTGAAAGGATGATGGAGGCATTTCTTTATCTCATTTCTACAACTGACCATCCAAAACAATGGATGTAGGGTGAATTTTATCAGGCTGGATATCAGTGCCTTCAAAGAAATATTAATGCAATTTTCAAGCCTTTCAACTAGGATTCCCCTTTGTCCCTGAGCAATAAGGCTGAAGTAAAAATACATTTATTCTCTGTATTTTAATATCAGAAACATTCTTAAGGGCCTGTTTTCCTCCTACATGAAGCAACTACAACAACCCATGGAGCAAGCTGGAAGTGAGATCATTCTCTAGGAATTTAGAAAGACAATAAGTGTAATCAAATCATATCTTTTTTGAACAACCACGGAAACTGCAGACCTGCTTCTGACACAGCAGTAACACGAGATCAGGCCTCGGGCCCTCTTAACAACTCACACATGAGCAAAGTCAGCAGGGTGACCTGTCTCCATAAAAGCTGTGTCTAAGGAAAAAATCGGATGGGGAGATGGAGCGAGCCAACACTTTGTTTTATTCCAAAAGAAAACGGTTTAAACACTTCAAAAGTGAACAAAAAGGAAGCAACATCTCTCTGGTTTGCAGCCAATTCCAGTATTGCCCAGAGACCTTAACCAAGGAGCAGTCCCACGCTGTGGTACCATATGCTCGTATTTGTAACAGACTTAAAAAGCTCATAATGTTATTATTGTCATTTACACAGGACATTTCTCCTAAAAATATCCCAGATGTCCCACAGTGTGATGTTTCTTTCTACCTCTCCTGTTTCAAGGAGGGTTTTTTTTGATGCAGCGTGGTCACTCCACATGAAGGCCGCACTCCTGAAACAGCGTTTGGGAATCATAGAATCATAGGATAGCTTGGGTTGAAAAGGACCACAGTGCTCATCCAATTTCAACCTCCTGCTGTGTGCAGGGTTGCCAACCAGCAGACCAGGCTGCCCAGAGCCACATCCAGCCTGGCCTTGGAATGCCTCCAGGGATGGGGCATCCACAGCCTCCTTGGGCAACCTGCTCCAGTGCGTCACCACCCTCTGGGTGAAAAACTTCCTCCTAACATCCAACCTCAACCTCCCCTGCCTCAGTGGGAAACCACACATCAATTCAAAGCCCATCACCGAGGAGCACCTCTCTCACAACATGGGGTGTCCCAGAGAAAAAAAAAAAGGGCGACGCTACAAAGACTGAGCAGTGTCAGAGCAAAGCTGATGGTGTGAAAGAGACTGGATTCCATCCCCAGATTCCTCAGAGCAAGACGGCCCAAGTCCTCACTTCCCCTCACTCAGCACTAGTAGGGATATTGGACTCTCCCTCCTTGAGTTCCAATTCCTTTTCTTGGTCTGAAATTATTATTTTTAAAGGGACTGGTTAACAGAGGTGACGTATGTAGGTAGCAGCAGGCACCTTTGTTAGCAGGATCTCAGCACAGGTGCCACACATCACAGCAATGCTCCCCATTACAATGATTTCTCCCCATTCAGCATGGTCCCACGCCTGCGCCTCATTTACAAAAGTGTGAGCAAGCAACGCATCAAGGCAACTTAACTCCTTTAATCCCCTCCATACGGTACATTTTCTTGCCTTTTGTATCAGGCTTCTTTTTTTTCTTCCCCGAAGAGAAACGCTTGCATGTCAGTGGGCAATTTTGGACGGGGGGAGCGTGCACAACACCCAAGTCATCCATGAGCCAAGGTGGCCTTGCTCAGCTGCCCGCTTCGTTTGAATAACAATATCTCCTCCTCCATAGGGTCTTCCCTCCCCTTCTCCTCCATCTTTTTTTTTCCCCCCCCTTGTGTGAATTCGGGAGCCTGCCCATGAATGAGCTGGCATCTGATCCGCATTTACTGACGTTAATTTTGGATGTAACGCATCCTTGCCACTTCCCCGCCGTTCACCCTAAAAGGCGTCCCAGCGGGCACAAAGGCGGAGGGTCAAAAGTAAGATGACCCCTGACAGAATGTACAATTATTAGGACGAAGCGGGACACAAGCAGCTGTCGAAACCCCACCGGCGCGGCGATGTGCTTCCCAAAGTCAGAGTTATGAATAATACGCCGGAGCTCTCCCCTCCGCCCCGCGAGGGCCTACGCCGTTCTGCTGGAAGAATGATGGTCCTCCCGAAGCAGCTGCAATAATTGTGTCCCCATTGTCCCCCGTCCACCCCCTACAAGTGCCCATTGTGGGCGAGGGGTCGGGTGATTATATGCTTGGGCTGATGGCGTTTGGGCCCAGCTGCCCGGCTGCTGACACACGAGCACCGAGAGGGGGGACCCGCGTCTGCGAGACGGGCCTCCAACATACCAGACCTTTTACATAAGTCAAACAGGAACAAATGACTCTTTATCAGCCCCTGCTCCCTTTGAAGTGGCGGCTGCTTATGGGCCCTTACAGCTTTTCCTCCTTAGCCCGAGCAAACATCCTCCTTTTGATATGCTACATGCTCATTATCTCTGCCCCATTTAATGATTTTTGATTGAAGGGTGGCAGCGCGGTTGCCAAGAGGGTAGTTAAAGAGGCTCCACACAGGCAGGGCTACAAGAAATGCTTTCCTTGTGCTGCAGCCTAAATTTGGAGTTTCTTAACAGTGTGTTCTTGTTCTTAGCAGCAGATAAGGGCTGAGCGTGAAATTCTTAATTAAGCAGTAAATAGAGAGTGGGGTGTCAGCAGATGCAGCCTGTAGCCATGGAGACCAAGTCACATGAAGGAGGGAGCTGAGACTAAACGTCGGCCCCGGGCTCAGGCATGACTGACAGCTGAAGAATCCAACAAAGCTTGTAAACGGGATTAATTAGCTGGCCAATTATTTCATATAGTTAAATGTAACTAAAAAATAAAAACAGCTCGCAGAGTTAGGTGGGAAAGCGCTCTGAAGGCCAGACCTCCAAGTGCTGTCCTCCCCAGGTCGCTGCATGGACCTAGTAGGATACCAAGGCCAGAAGGGACTATTGTGGTCATCTTCTCCAATTACCCGTGGAGCACAAATCCCAGCCCATGAGGATTCTAACAGCTTCTCTCAGAGCTGGAGCATACCCCTCTGAAAGGATGCCTGACCATCATCTAAGGACCTTGAGTGATGGAAATGCCACCACCACGAGTCTGCTCTGATGGCAAATTATCCTCACCCTCAGCCCACACACAGGAGATTAGGAGAGAAATTAAACGGCACACTGGGGTTAGGAATCCATCCACTTTCTTTCACACTTTTATCCTACCAACAGTATTATGCATTAGGTACCCAACACGGAATTACTGATCTCACCGCTAGCTCAGGCTGAAAATGTTCATTGCATGACTTATACATGTTAGGTGTTGCCATACATTTTCCCTGGTGTATTCGGATTGTTTGTATATTAAAATGAGAAATAACATCAAGCTCTTCATACAATAGGAATCGAATGAAAGGAAAGCAGATGAGGAACAAGAATGTATCTACGATGCAAGAGTGATACACACTAGCCTGATCATTTTTTCCTGGTCTTCCCAAGTCCATCATCCCCCGTTTTCAGCAATTATAAGAGGTCAAGAAATATCTTCTGAGCTTTCCCATGCTGCTCAGCTCATGAAAGTGCAGCCCAGGATAACCAAACTGAATATGGTTGACTTTCACATTTGAAAGAACAAATCTGTGCTGTTAGAAAACTGAAACAATTAAAACCAAAACCAAAATAAAACAAAACAAACACTTTTTTTTTTTTTTCTTTTGCAGTGGATATCTAACATGATCTTGGACCAGAGTTAGGCTCAACAGCTGTACTAGAAGACTAAATAAAGCCAAGTTATGGGACTAAAAGCTGGCTCCCAATATTCTGTAAGGCTATATCGCTGGCCAAGTTCCTGGCAGAGCTTTGGCCCAGACCAATGCACTTTCCCAGATGGTGACCATTATGATTTGAGAGTTGCACAGGACAGGGATCTTTCCTAATTTGAAGCCTGGGTGCATCCAGCCTGTTTTAAGAGAGAAAATGTTAAGCTGTATGGACACAAGCTGTGCAGTGCCAGTTGGCCTCAGGACCAGAGATAGATGTAGTTAGTGTGAGCCTTCAAACTGATGTTAAGGGACAGGCCTCCTCTTGTCTCCTGAAACGTACACTGAATTATTTCATTGCTACTAAAGACCAAGCTTAGTGGATTACCTGCCTTCATTCCAGCCATGTTTCCCTGTAGATCCCACACAAGAAAGCCATTTGTGTGCCATCTCAGCGGTATAAACCAAGACCAATTCATAAAAGAAACTGATCAGAACGGTGACAAAATTTTCTGTTCCTGTGAAAACCAGCATCTTGATACTTTAGTTCTCTTGTATGATGATCAAGAAGCTATGCTTCATGAAGTGAACCCCACCTCACTGAAGTGCTCTTGTGATTCCAGATTCTGCTATTATTGATTGCAATGATCATTATTTTTCCTTTTACATACAGAACTTAAACCTTTTTAAAAGAACTGACTTGAGAACAGGAATTATGGATTATAAAAGAATGCATTATAAAAGAATAAATTACATTTGAAGATGCTGGCAATTCCATTAAATATCATTAACTATCTGAACTTTCTGAAGGAGAGACCACCACGCTTCATGATCCAATGTACAAATCCAATACTCTCAAACATAAAAGTCTGTGTTGCTTTTGAAAGTTTACAATCACAGGAAAAAGCCTTGCACAGTGAAATCCTATTGCCTTCAGTGGGCTCATCCTGGGTAGACTGTGCATGGTTTATAAATGATATGTGTGATATGGGAACCAGCTGTCACCAGAGATCATTAGCGGAATTTAATGCTTTTCCCACTCCAAAAGACCAATTGAAATTCAACTGATGCCATATCAGGCACTGCTAATGATACATTCCAGTTGCTGATAGAACGGGCATCAGATGGATACTAACCTGATGTACACATTTACCTATTTCATTGGTCTTACTAAAGGGCTGTTCACTTATTGAAAGGCCATTGCAAGACCTCATGGCTAAGGCTTCACCGTGTCTGGTGGCTTTAACAGAAAAGATTCAGCTCTGCTATGATACTTACCCAAGTAGGTTAGCTTCCGTAGTGTGCTGTCGAGATACCAGTCACAGCTCCTGTGATGACCATAGGAAGGCAGAGATTGGAGCGGCTGTCCAGTCCTTTTCCCACAGGACACCACAACCTCAAGTTGGGCAGGAAGATCCTTGTGTTCCACCAGCAAGTAATTCCCAGCTGCGAAGTTGCTAAATGTGACTGAATACTAGAGGGGGAACCAAAATAAACGTGTCTGTCTCTGTGATTACAGTTCTACAGAGTGTAGTATAAGAGGAATAAAGGGGATGGTGTTCCACATGGGCAAAAGACTTTTCTGAACAATACCAATAGAGATCAATGGAACTCAGTAGGTAAAATTAGGTAGGAGGTGATGATGAATGCAGATCCCTTTGTCCCCCACCTTAAAAGATACGGAGGAATAATACCTTCTGAAAACTATGCTTTGTGATGCCTTAAGATAATATGAATTTTGTTAATTTCTTCGCACCACACCGAACTTTAAAAACCTTATTCCTACTCCGGGTTACTTCTGAGGGCTTCAGGATTAGGTCATCATGTTTAAGCTCTGCTTATAAACGTAAAGAGGTTTTCTCTCTGCCCACCCAGAAAGATGAAGGCATGATTATCTCTTCTAAATATAATTGAGAAAAAAAGTCTGTGTTACCTGGAGCTGCTTGCTGACCAAAGGCTTGTCCAATGTCAGTGTGTAAGTCTCTTTATCCAGGAGGAGACACATCCAGCCATGCAGGTTTGAGAGAGTGTCAGGGACGTAATTGACTGTGGTCGTCTTATTCCTACTGTCAGTCACAGTTAAATTATAGGGAATCTCTGGAGCCTCTCTTCTGGAGGAAAACAAAAATAGAATCACTTTTTGTTACTCACCTTTGTCATTTTGCAACCCTTGTAGTTTAATTTTTATTTGAACACTGCAGTAAATATATGCTGTCTATCAGAATCCAAATGAGAACTTAACACTGTTTTTCACTAGTACTTTCCACTCTTGAATTACTCAGAGGAAAAAATTCAACAGTTAGAATGACAGTAGCACCCATCAACGGTAGTAATGATATCATGCACTGAGGCTGGAATGGGCATAACTACCAGTCTTGAGTATGGCCAAAATTCTACAATGCTTCCTCTTCAGGGGCAAACTCCATCATTTTCCTGCACGTGGACTTATTTTTTCCAAATTATGCTAAACTGGCCTTGATCTTAGAGATTCTTACTAGGAAGACTGCTAATTTCCCCACGATGCTTGCTTGTGTATCATAATGTCTAAAAACACAGAATACTCAGCTTTCAGGAATCTGCGTGTTGAAAGCAACAAACTCCACAAAGGATAAGGTTGGATATCAGGAAATGTTTCTCCTCAGAAAGAGCAGTGCTGCAGTGGCACAGCTACACAGGGAGGTGGTGGGGTCACCATCCATGGAGATGTTTCAGAACCATGGGGATGTGGCACTGAGGGACGTGGGCAGTGGGCATGGTGGGGTGGGCCAGGGTTGGGCTTAGGAATCTTGAAGGTCTTTCCCAACCTGAATGATTCTATGATAAAGATGAAAGGCAGTTAACCCTTTTGATGTTCAGACATTGAATCTGTCTCTTCAAGTTTGATTCATCATCTGATTAGAAACTGCTTCAATACGAAGACCTATATTCTAGTCCTCAACTCATCAGTTTCTATGAACATCTATGAACATCTTTGTTCATAGAAAACACCATAGAAGACACCACAAAAAGCCTTGCTGATATATAAAGCAACCAGGACAGGTTTATTCTGTAACAGAATCATGCCACTTCCATTAAGTGCCAACAGAGAAATAACAGTTAGTTAATTTTCAAGGTTGAAGGTGTCAAAATATTGTTTCAGTCAAACCAGTGCACGACACTCAGGTTCAAGTGATATATG
Organism: Alectoris magna; assembly: GCA_030625065.1. NCBI lineage: Eukaryota > Metazoa > Chordata > Aves > Galliformes > Phasianidae > Alectoris > Alectoris magna. The sequence continues at coordinate 109,725,216 of CM060562.1, read as the reverse complement.
AAAGACGTAGGAAGAGAGACATAACAGCAGCTGGAATCTACCTCTTAATTTTAGGCACTGAACTAAGGTCATACCTGTTTCTTCTACATTTTGTGCATGGGGAATTGCTAGAGATAAATGTCCCAGGACTTCAGATCTCATTCTCAGTTGTGGAGAAGCCTTGCTGGCTTGCCAAGGTACCTTGGGGCCATGCAGATTTATGAATGAATCAAATGCTGCTGCAGAATTGAGGCAAGTTGGCCATTTCACCTTTAGTCCACATAGTTTTAGCATTCGAGCTGACACTTAGCTAAAAATAAAAAGCCTTTTTAGCACACCTGAAGGAGTATTTCTCACTCTCAGAGTATTACACCAAAACTAGGTATCTTAGCATGTTACTCAGTGCTCCAGACTGGATGCAGGCCTCTTTCTCAAGACAGACAACACTAAAGCAAATGTCACCTCATAATTTGATTAACTGTACCTGTAATTTTTGGGGCTCTTTTGCTCCTCCTCACCATGCAGCTAAGGGGACAGTAACTACAGTAGCAGGCATCTTGAAGGCGGGTTGCCTGCAGATTGTTTTGTTTTTTCCTCTTTTAAAATCATTTCCAATTTTGCTTTGCTATTCTGGTGCCTGTCATGTTGGCAAAGAGCTTTCTGATTACCTGGAAACACTCAGCTGAGAAACAGTAGTGGGAAACAGGGGAAGTGTGAATCAGCAAAGAATCACTCAACCAGAAGATATTGGCAGACCAATGAAACTGACTGGAAGGAGTTTATAAGGCTTAAACTGCTTTCGTACTACTAATAAACCTCCTCTTATAGGCATTAGCTAGACCAGGATATTAGGCTGCTAATTAAGCAAGCAAATGACAACAAGCACATTACTGCCACAGTTATCAGCACCCGCACAGGTATTCAGGAGTACATTTTTAGCAGCAGTAGCATGCCAAACGTGGTGTGGTGCAACATTAAACTATCTTGCACATCAGGAATTAATTGTCTTATCGAGTTACCAAGGTATACAACATCACAGCAAGTGACAGGGAGTCTGACCCATCCCCTGTGCAATGTAAATCTCTGCCGTTCTGCTCTTTACTCTTCATTGGCAGGGGGTTGGAACTTGATGATCCTTGGGGTTCCTTCCAGCCCAAGCCATTCTATGATCATATGATTGCTGGAGAAGCCTGATCAGACTGCTTGAACCACTTCTCTCAAGAAAACGCTCTTCATGCATATAGTAAGGTAGTCTGGGTTCCCTGACTTTCATTGGGAAGTTTGTTCATGACCTGAAAGGAAAGGGAGCAGGAGAGAAAGACTGCCTGGCATCCCATGGCTTGAAACACCTGGGGTTTTCTTGACCTGGCACACCGCGTTCTTGCTTTTCACACGCCCTACTCCTGACATAGAGCCAAACACACACATGAAGAAACATTGGAGGGAACATGAAAAATGCAATTCTGCACAGAACATTCGTACAAGGAGATAATGAGCTTGACACTACATTCCCCTTGCAAGGATTGTGCTTGTTTCTTCACCTATCTGCCAAACAGACGCCAAACTAGAAGTACTTTACTAATGGAATTACCAGCCACAATTAGCACCATTTCCATTTGCCCTAAATAGCCAGCGATTTCACTGTGCCCTAAATAGCCACCAATCTACCTCTGCTTAATGTTAATGGAGCAGAGTAGTGCTCGCACACACAAGTTATTTCTAATTCAGAGGATCTGAGGGAGCCTGCACGCATCATTAACACGGAGAGCTTCATTATCAGAGGAAAGAGCCTTCCCCCGAACTTCCTCTGGCTTTATTTGAAAGAAACTAGGAGGCAATGGCCTTAATGCAAAATTAACCCTCACTTTAAACTGCTGGAAGCCTTTACAAACTGTAAGAGGAAAAAAGGAAAAAAAAAAAAAAAGAGAAAAAAGAAAGGATGACTCATTGAAAAGGCTGTATTTTTATATCGAAGCAGGTTTCAATTAAGGAGCAATTTGCTCTAGAAATATGGCAGGATTGCCAGATAAGACTTTACAGTGTGTACAGTCTGAGTAAGAGTTTACCAATGGTAATGGTACAAACTGTTACGTAATGTAGCTCAAGTGCATTGTGCACCACTGTTCGGCATAGATGGCCCCCCAAGGATTTGTGAAACCACTCAACAACATTAAGTAGAACAAATATCAACTCTCCTCTTTACGTTTACCGTTAGCTTCCTTATCCTAAGGGTCCATATCTGTGCGTATGAAGGCAGACGCTGTGCTTTAGCTCTAACTGCTTTCTGTTTGATACGTTTGCGTAACAATCCATCCTGATTATCCCCTTCGTCAAACAGGAAACAGTACAGCATCTCACTTCATACAGGACACCGAATGTTTATAGCAACAGTCCAGTTTCTTGTTGGCCAAATGGAGGCTAATTCCAAATTACGGCCATAGCAAACCCTTCACATGTTTGATGCTAGGCCCAAGAACAGTTCGTTTTACTTTAGTTGCCAAGAATCTGAATTTTCATCTGCTTTCAGTAAATATATGTATCTTTGTCAAGAAAGATCTTGTTTCAAGCCTGACTTGTATTGTGAATCCTTATTGTCAACGAGTTTTGTAGGCAGAGATCTTCAGAAAACTAACAAGATCACTGTCCCCAATCCTGAGTGTTATTATGGGATTGGCCTTTTGATTTTGCAGTGCAGAAGAACTGAGATCTCAACAACTGGAAGGGTTGTGAATGACAAGCTAAGAGTGCACCCACCTTTTAAGGTAGCTTTCAAGCTAGCTGCTTCTGTCGTCCTAACTCATTCCTGTTCTAGGATCAGTCCCCCCGAGCTTCTACAATTTACAGGCTGGTATTTTAAGGAGAACTAAAATTAGGAATGCATTCTGGGCTGGAATATGGCCGGTGAGCAAGCAGCTCAAACACATCTGCAGTGTAAGCATAGCAAAGACCTGCAGATGGCAGCTTAGTCACTCCACTTATCCCACATCAGGTGGAGTTCTGAAGCATCCAACACAAATCTTAACATTTGGATGCATGTACTTGGAGCATGTTTTTACAGCACTCTCATTGCCCACTCAATCCTGTAAAAATCAATGCAATTTTTGGACTAATAATTCTTTGGTTATGATAGCGTGCCCAGCTGGCAGACCTAACTTGAATCTATTCAGCCCATAAGAAGCATCCAAATAGCTTTTCACTGCAGGCAAAGAAAGCGCAGGGCTACCAAACTCTGCCTCGATGCTAAGTATCTCCCTCTGCACCTAGGAGCACTGAAGCCAATAGCCAAGCTGAGGGCTGGGCTCAAGGACATGTGTTGCATACTCATAAGCCTGTACAGGATACAGCTTTCTTGCAAATACTCTAAGGTGTAAGACAAACACCAAGAGGTCCTACACTGAGAAGCAAATCTCTTTGGCGAGCAGATGATGAAGCTCTGAAGCTTAGCTGGTGGACTGAACACTCAACAGCCAACCCTTAAATATTTGCCTTCTATGCTATGCCACTGAGAAAGGCTGTTCCATGAGGCCGAGCACGCATGCTGCCCCATGTGTGAATCCCATCATGTACGCAGGGAGGCTATACTACCAGAGAGCAACTGAGCACAGACACATCGAGTAACAAACAACGGTGACAGTAAGGGTGTTTCACAGCAGGCGGGTGTTCATCTGGAGGCACCACAGTAAGTAAATATCAAAGGAAAAGCAAAACAAGAGTAACTGTTTGAACTCTCTTCAAGACTCAAAGACCCAGAGGTAGGGGGTATGCTATTCTTTTCACTCTAACCCATCAGCAACGGCTGGGTGTGCAGCAACTGAATGCATGCACTACAGGAGAGGATATTAGACCAGATTTAAGAATTAAGGCTATAAAGAAGAAGTTAATCTTTTCCTCTGCAGCAGACGAAGAAGAGGGAAACAATAAAAGGCTCAAACGACATGACTGGTGCTGAGCAAGTCCCAGGTTTCTGCAGGGAGAAGGGGAAAGCCAATGAAAGGGAACAATGGGGAACAAGAAGGGGAACAAGAGGCAAACTTCCTCCTGGTACACGAGGTTGCAGTGTTTGGAGTCCCCTTGGCCATGAGGTGCTGTCTGGCTGCCGATTATTCTAATGCACTCCTCTTGTAAAAATCATGCATAATGTGAAGAAACTTTTAAAGTCACTTAATCATGTTATGACAATTTTTTAATGAAAATTTGTTTTAATATTAATAGGGACTCATATTTTCTCTATAATATGGGTAGCGGTGGCATTTGGAGCAGCCGTATCTAGCCTGCAGCCATGCTGCACTGTGCCATGGCATAAGCTGTTCTTCAGACTACTCAATAACTTTCCCACATATAAATTTATAAAGACTTTTATAAGCTTCAATTACGTTTTTAAAAGACATAAAACCCCTCTTTAAAGAGTGTTTAAGTGACACATTAGTTTAACTTTCAACTGGACTTCGTGGAGGAGGCATCGTTACAGCAACGCAGATTTGGAAATGGATTCCTGTGGCCCTGGAAGTTGTTGAGTGAAGCAGTTCAAGACAGGGAGTCAATAACTGCCTAACATCCTTGTTTTCTGTAACAACAAAAACGGGTTCCCAAGGTTTTTCTCAAAATGAATAAATAAAATTCAAACACGTTTTGGGGAAAAGATAGTGCCAATGTGTTATTGCACCCTGGTAAATTAAACAGAAGACAGACAGTTGGGCATCTACATTCAGTTGACCACACTGTAACTGGACATGCTTTGGGCTTGTGTCGACCAATCCTCTCCTAGACAAATCCCAAATGGGAACTTTCCCAAAAGGCGGCACTGATGCAACTTCCCTGATCTTTTGAAGGCGAGGAAGGTGTGCGTAAGACAGCTGTGACCAGGCCTTGCTGGCTGTCCTTGAAGTCAGGAAATGAGCCTGAGGCTGCTGAGATAATGGTAACTACGCTGTACCAAGCTGTCTCCCTCCTGTGTGAGTAAATCACAGAATGGTTGAACTTGGGATGGATCCCTAGAGGTCATCTGGTCCAAACTCCTTCCCAAACAAGGCCATCAGATGCTGTTCCCACTTCTCTGACCAACCTTCTTGCCATACCAGGACTTCTCTTGCAAAATCCTCCCTCAGACTTTCAGTGAATTTTTGGATCCTGGAGTCCAGTCCTCGGGAGAAGCAAATAAACACACCCAGACCCTTGCACTTTTTATTCAGGAGCCCAGAGACCTGCACCAAGAGAGGGCTACCGAGCAATTATTTAATTGCTATTGCCTGAAATAATCTCCTTGTTCAGAGTGAGTTCATATCAAAGTGAGGATGCTGTTACGCTGACACTTCAGTCTGATGGTCAGCGAATGTGCTTTCCATTCTTAAAGCTTGGACTTAAGGGCCAAATCCCATTTTTCACCCATGGTTTTCACAGCCCCTCATCTTCCCAGCTGCAGGGACTTAGCGCTAATGGTGAGGAACAACTAGGAGCCTAACGAAGCACAACCAGGAAATAGCAAGCTGCAGATTTGACAGGTCATGTACCCCTGGGCTGGTAGAGCACCACGGAAAGATTACTTCCAGAGCTATATTTAATTCTTTGCTCATCAGAAACTAAAGAAATCCAAGCAACGGTACTTTCATCCTTTTATTGAGATGAGTCCAAGAGACTCCGTTGTTAGGAAAACCTTCCTGTCACCCAGCCTATCTTTCTTCTTCTGTCTGCTCAACTTCTGCCAATTGCCCCTAGTCATGTTTTGTTTTACTAATCCCAAACAATTCCCTTTTTATTGCAAACACTCTTCAAATACATCTGGACAAAATTCACCCTTTCCTTTCCTACCCCACCCTTTCATCCTCATGTCATAGTTTACTAACTGACCTGCATCCTTCAGACCCTCCAGTTCCTTTCACTTTTCACCTTGTTCCTCCACCAGCTCCTTTATGGAGCACTGCCTCTGCGACCGAGGCATCCCTGACTCAATGCTCTGAACACCAGCTGCTGCTTGCCTGTCTCATACGGTCACCGCAACATGGCAGTGACTTGGCTGGTAGGAGCTGCTCAGGCAAGAGGATCTGGAAGCAGCACAGACAGGATGCTCTGTATCCCAGGCTGAATGCTGGCCTCTGCTACCGAGACTGTTGATTCTCTTTGACTTAGGCTGACTCCCAGCTTGAGTGCATGAATAATCATAAAAGGAAAGAAAGGTCGGATGAGAAGTCCCTGATTCCCTTGTTATGATTTACCCAAAACTCTCAAGAAATTTATAGGGAAGATAAAGTGTAGATTAGGACTCAAACAAAAGTGGTGTAGAGGAACCCTTATTTATATTTGCTCCTTAACCACCTTTTGATGCAAGGAGGAATTACCTGCACTATGACACATTATTAGTGTCCACATGGTGACCACATGTTCACAGAATCACAGAATTATCAAGGTTGGAAAAGACCTAGAAGATCATCCAGTCCAACCATTACCAATACTTCCCAGCTAAATCATACCCCTCAACGCAACATCCAAACGTTTCTTCAACACTCCCATGGTCGGTGACTCCACCACCTCCCTGGGCAGTGCATTCCAATGCCTGACTACCCTTTCCAAGAAGTAATACTTCTTAATGTCCAGCCTGAACCTCCCCTGGCGCAGCTTGAAACCATTCCTTCTAGTTCTATCACTGATTACACAAGAGAAATTTGAATTTACTCTGGCAGGTTCGCCTGCCAAATCATTCTAGTTAATATTTGAGTGCTGAATGAGCTCCGGGAGCTGCATCGCTGTTTTACTGCAGTTGCTCTCACCTGTAAAGTGATTCATCCATTTATGCTTTGGGTTCCAAGATCATTTACTAAGACAAAAAAAAATGTTATCTTTATTTCAGTATATAAACAGAGGTGTTATCACAATCAAGTGGGAACTAGTATCTCATCTACTTCAAAAGAGCAATTATCTAGTCGCCAAGAAAGCTCCGTCTCTCCCAATTACAAAAGCTGACTCTTGAGTTTCCTATCTCCCTCGTACCACTTTCTGATGCCATAATATTGATGGTAATCTATAGTCATTTAGAAAAAATATTCTTATGCTGTGATCTGGGTCAGTCTTAATAAGGTTTGCCGATGTGAATTGTCTACATTTACCTCACAGAAAACAAAGGAAAGCAAAATGAAAGACCACAAAGACCTTTTGAGGTAGGTAAGAAAGACACGGCTACAAGAGAATGACAGAAAGTTTTCTTTTAATCAAACACATCACGAAGTTATTATATGCTCCCTACCACATGGCTGCTTATTGTATGAGAGATGGGACCGTGAAATAATAAAATGCTGAATCTAGCTTTAGTAGAAAACGTAATACACAAACCCAATATCTCATGAAACTAGCATAGAAATGAAATAAGACGCCAGAAATATTCTGCTGAAGACATGAAAAAACAATCTATTCGTGACCACCCGTTCTTTGGGAATTTGGGGGGGAAATCTCTCACAACGAGCGTAAAAGGAAACACTCTCAGATCACGACTTAAATGCTAATTAAATTAAAATTATTTGTGTTATGTTAAGACTGCGTCTCCTCATCAGGGGAGGTGTTCTCATAATCTGTGACTATTTCATATTTCAGCAGTCAGAAGACCTTGGCGAAGCTCCCAGTTCGCCCACTAAATTTCTGACTGCGGCTGAGAGGCTCAACCATCAACCTCACCCTGACCGCATTGAGCCATACTCCCAGTTCTACACATGCCCATTTATATCCCTCTGCTAAGCTCAACAGAGACAAAATAGCAGCATACCACAATCTCCACTTAAAGGTCAATGTAATGCTGTACAAAGAACAGGGTAATGTCCTGTCTCCAGACAGGACCGAGATTATAGATGGAAAACCAAGGTAACACAGGTAAGCAGTTTGCTGAGAACCTCAAAATAAATAAATAAATGAATAAATATGAGCAGGCATTATCTAAATTAGTAAATATATTAAACCAAAGAGAGCTCTCTGGCCTGGAGGCCAAGGGATATTTGTACTGTCTATCGCTGCCCACACAACTGAGTTGTCCTCCATAAAGCCATGATGACTACACCCAAATTGCTCGGTGAAAATGGTCCCTATCCTCTCTCTCAAGCCATGCCTGGGAACTGCCTGGGCAAGAACAAGTACTCTGACCAACGACATCATGCAGACAGCAGCAGAGACTATCTTATGTCAATACAGAATCACAGAATTGCTCTGGTTGGAAAAGACCTTAAAGATCATCAAGTCGAACTGCAACCTAACCATCATACCCTAACTAACAACTCACCACTAAATCATGGCCCGGAGCACCACATCCAAACAGTTTTTAAACACATCCAGGCATGGTGACTCAACCACCTCCCTGGGGAGCCCATTCCAGTGCTTAACAACCCTTTCTGTAAAGAAGTTCCTCCTAATATCCAACCTAAACCTCCCCTGGCGCAACTTGAGGCCATATCCCTTCTTCCTGTCACCTGTTACCAGTGAGAAGAGACCAACCTCGCACTCACTGCAATCACCTTACGTTTACAATACAATATAGAACATAGCAAGTGACATCCATGCCAAATTTTCAAAGGTAGCTTTCTTACTTACAAGTGAAGAGACATACGATGGAAAACAAGGTCCTTGCTGCAAACACTACCACCCAAAGCTCGACTGAAATTGGCACTGGTCGTGCATGAAGCCATGAGGATGTCTGTAGAAGGGAGAAGACGACTTCCTTCCTCACCAGTGACAGAGCCATCGAGATCCTCAAGGATGGCAGCGTGAGGAAAGGGGAAGGACACTTGGAAAGGTGAGTTGGTGAAGGTCAGATGCTCAGCTCTCACTGTAAACCCACCTGGGAGGAACAAACAGCAGTTTAGAAACAAAGACCGAAGAAAAAGAGATTAGCTTTGCTTTATCATCACTTTGAAAGTGTGACTACTGATTCAACAAGAGGTGGGATTCAGAAAAAGGATAAATAAATAGAAGTAACAAAAAAGATGTTTGCCATGTTCTGGCCAGGATCCCATTGTCTGATCCAGGTGCTGCTCTACCAGCATCTCCCGAGTGACTCCAAACACCTTTTCTTAAGTCTCGCTGCCAAAAGTCAGTGTCCCCACAACAGTGATTCTTATAGATCCTTTCTGCTCTGTTTATAAGACAAATTATTCAGAGATAAGGGCTGTTTATGTATGCGTGCAAATAACACGTTCATATGCATAGCACCAAGCACAGTAAAGCCTTGGCTGAAAAGTGTGGCTGGGGTATGTTTTCACTACTGTTAACACAGATAGATTCAGCAAGGAGGAATATTCATGTGGGCTAAAGCACAGAAAGGTTTTGAACACATGAATATTTCCAGAAATGACAGAAAATTACTGCCCTATCAACCAGAACAAGTCAGCTTTGGCATGACCATGTGCCTCATTTGGTTACTATTTACCCATCATACTGTCAGTTGCAGCTTCTCTGAGTCTGATTTCACTATTCCTCCCGTCCTTTGATCTCAGCTCCTGAAATCTTTTTCTCTCTTATGTTATTGTAGGGCAGTATACGTTTATATATAAATATATTTAAGAGGTAATTGCAGTTGGAACGCTCTTCAAAGAGCCTTTGGGTACTTCTTCAAAGCTCAAAAGGATGCTTAGTTTACATACGTTATCTTAGGCAAATTCACCTAAGGTTTAGGCTGGCCTGAGGTAGTAGCTTGGTAAAATTCTGCAAGGATGTGTCATAGCTATTAAGAAATCCTCACTCTTGAAGTGTTACCTCCCAAAATGAAGACGCAACAAGTCAAGAGTATAAAAACCCATTCCTAAGTTCCACTGAGGAAAGGAAATCAGTTCAAGCAGAAGGCCACCTTCGTCTCAAAAAATACAGGTGATATGTGGTTCCAAGTAAATGATGAAGCTATTTCACAGGCAGATAATTTGGATAATTTGGATAACTAGCAACCTGCCCCTAAGTGCACATAAAGCAGAGCAGCCCAGCAATGTCAGCAAAATGCAGAGGGTTAAATATTATTGAGAAATGGTTGACGGTTGTTATGCATATCACCATATGATATGATTTCTCAGTTCATCTGAGCTGCACAACATGCACAGTATTCATCCTGCAGCTATGTATCACCATCCTACGGCCCACCTCCTTGTGAATGGCAAGAGCTGTAATCTTGGTAGCCCCACTGGAGAAGTGAAACATAGAGAGCAGTGATTCTGAAAACTATTTACTGCATGGAAACGTAGGGGAAATACACACACAAATAACTCAAAACCTAGTCCTGGATATCTTACCTATAGCTAACAAAGTGGTAAGATGACCAAAACCAAATAGGTATTCTTCATCATTGCACTGTACTCGTTCCAGGATTCAGCTGAACCATCTATCAGTGATTATGGAAGCAAAGAATTTCTAAATAGATGAATCTGAAACTCAACGACTGTGCAAACACTGCTAAATAAGCATCAGTTACACTCACCCTGCCCTTGGTAACAGCCAGAGCAGGTCCTGATTGCCGTGCAAGTGCTCATATCAAAGTTTCTGAAAGCTGTGTTGGAGACGAATAGCTGGAATCTTTTGGGAGTTTTCAGTCCTGCTGACATACAGGTCTTGTCCTGCCATGAAAGAAATGAAGAGCACTGGGAAAGAAGTCAACATGTGGATGTCCAAGCCTAATGAGTTCAGCATGCAGTAGCTGCGATACAAGATGACTCCACTCAGGCCTCTGATTCCGGGGTAGCGTGTGCTAACTGAAGGACACATACAACCTACTGTGTCACAACTTCTAATAATTTAATAAATAATATCAGTTTAATTCACCATGTATAGTATGCAATAGTGGGGTTTTTTTTCGGGGCAGGAATGGCTCTGTTTGCTCTGTCTGGCTACTGGCTACTAGGAAAAGCTGGACTTCTCAAGGGAGAAGGCACTATACCGCCTCTTTTGCTTTACCTTGTCTTGTCCAGCAGGCAGGAGATCTCCATACTTTATAAAGCCAATTATCCTAATTGATGTTCCAACAAAAATCTGACTGCTGAGACATAGAATACTTTCTGTGATTGGGGGCGGGTGGGGAGAATTTAAGCCGGACTCTCTTAAAAGCTCTGGTTGAATTCAGGGTGTATCAGAACAATAAGAAATTAAGTAGATCAGCAAGAGACAGGAAAAAGCATAACACGTGAAAAGGAAGAGCAAAACCACAAGTGACGAGGAACACAAAACAGAAACTAAATTTCATGGTGGCTGTGGTCCATGACAGAGGGGGTGAGTGCATTCCCGGCCCACTTATCCTGGAGACAGGCTGGGAAGAAAGAAATATTCAAAGCCAGGGGGTAGTCTGGAGGAGAAAGCTGTCAGGAACATGTGATGCCATTTCTGAGGCCAGTAGACAGTTTAGGAGAACAACTCACAAAGGTTATGACAGAGAATCAAGGGAGCAATCAGTCCAGTGTGAAAGCATCCACTAGAATGCAAAAGTTAGAATGGAATGGACTCTTAGAAATAGTTTGTCACTTCAAAGGGGTGGTGTTATCTTTAGTCTAATTAAGAGACAGCATCTCCAACACTGCTCTGAGAGTAAAACACCTGGTGTAGTGGTCCTGGTCTTCGTGCCATCTCCTTCCACATCACTGCTAAGCAGAAATCACCTTGCTGCTGGTAACAAATCAGATTTGTAGGTTTTCATCTCGTACTTGCCTGTCCTTCCACCATTTCTATCATTTTTTATGATCAGTACATAGAAGAAGGGTATGAGATGGTCATTCCTCCCCTAGCGTGTGTCCCATATCACAAACCTTCCGTATTTTCTAAAAGAGATGATATTCCTCAAATAGCCCCACACCAGCACTGAGTTTCTTTATGAAAGCATGGAAGAGGCTATTTGAAGTCTTTCCCTTTTTCTCTTTCTATAGACCCTGCTCAGGATCTGGCCCTGCTCATAAGGTGTTAATTGATCAAAGCCCCAGTACTGAAATGCCCTGATACTTCCAGAACACACTGGTTTAAAACACCGCATTGAAAAACTGGAAGGGGAGCAGAGAGAAATATCCACTGTTCCCATTAAATTAGTGTCATAAAGTTTTAATTGATATTAAAGAGACATCATTATTAAAGGGAGAATTACATAAATTAAGATGTAAATTATGACAAGGAGGCTCTTATCATGAGATAATCAAAGATAATCACCCCCCTGGGGTGTGGGAAGAAACAAGGCACAGCTGAGCGCCTCTAAATCTCTTAACAAGTACAGCATCAGAGTTCTACCACGGATCCTGCAAAGCAAAAACAAAGACACCACTCTTTCATCCCTGAGAGAAATTCAATGCGTCATTGGGCTGCCGTAGGACTGGACGAAAGAGACCAGGATTGTGCCTGAACCATGCACTTCAACAGAGTTACAGCAGAAATATCTTCCTGCGAGGTTCCGAAGAAAACTCATTTAGAACTCTTTTCCGCTGGTCGGAGAGAAAATGAAATTCATAAAAAGCAGCAGAAACCTGAGCAGTGCAAAAAGAAAAAAGACCTCAAAATCACAAACATGCTGCCATGGCCAGCTGTAGCTAAAATTTCATCATCATCTGTGTTATTAATCTGTTAACAAGCTGGTAGCACCCAAAGGAGTTTGTCTGGCTGCCTGCAGAAATAATAGAAGATTGTATTTATTGCATTAAAAATTGTTATATTCAGGTGGCACTGTCCACTCTCAAGTAAATAGGCAGCACTGTGTGTTCTCAGTGAACCAGCGATGGTATGAGGGAGAAGAGGAAATCAGAACATTGACTAGAAATGAAATCAAACCTACCATTCTGCCATGAAGAAAGGCTGAGGGGAACTGGGCTTGTTTAGCTTGGAGAAGGCTCTGGGGAGACCTCATCGTGGCCTTCCAGTACTTGAAAGGAGCATATAAACAGGAGGGGGAACGGCTGTTTGTGAGGGAGGACAGTGATAGGACAAGGGGGAATGGTTTGAAACTGAGACAGAGGAGGTTTAGGTTGGATCTTAGGAGGAAGTTTTTCACCCGGAGGGTGGTGACGCACTGGAACAGGTTGCCCAAGGAGGCTGTGGATGCCCCATCCCTGCAGGCATTCAAGGCCAGGCTGGATGTGGCTCTGGGCAGCCTGGTCTGGTGGTTGGTGACCCTGCACATAGCAGGGGGTGGAAACCAGATAGTCACTGTGGTCCTCTTCAACCCAGGCCATTCTACGGTTCTGTGACTCTCCATTCTGAAATCACTAAGCTAACCTGCACATTTCTCATACTCATCCTGAAGCTGCATCTATGCCTTCATTCCTCCTTACAGCCAATTTAAAAGCCAAACTTTACATAAACAGGGGCTGCTCTTCCAGTTACTCTTTTATTTTTCCATTTTACAGTCTGTGCAACTGCAGTGCTTACCTTTTGCCCAATGCGTCCAATTAAAACACTATTAGCTACAGCTGTGTTTCCCAGGCTTTCAATAATGTCAATGCCAAAATCCGTACAAGCACAGACTCGGAAATTTTGGAGTTTGAGGTTGCTGCCACTGAAAATCTGTATAAAAACATAATAAAGGAATAGAGTGGATAATTAAAAAAGAGTGTGGTTTATAACCATGCTTTTCTAGAAGTACAGTGAAAAAACGGGGGGTGGGGGGGGGTGCAAAATGATAAAAGTTTTGATTTTATATTTATTTATTTGAGAAATTTCCCTTATTTTCTTATTTTAGCTTTCAATTAATAATGCGAAAACTTCTGAACTCAGCCAGTTTGTTTTCCATTAAAGAACAGTATAAAGCAAAACCATTCAGAGAACTGTTAACAAACAGGTTAAAAGCGTGCTAAATATCATCTTTTAGTTAATGGAAAGAATCATAGGGTAAAAAATTAAGGTTTATAGTAGAAAGATGCCTTGAAAACAACCAGAGATACTGCTTACAGTCAGCTAACAGCTATTAGAATGCTCCTAGAGGAAAAGTTCCCATAGAAACCATTAACCCTACAAAAGTAACAGAACTTCCACCAACCATAATCTTTACAAACATAGATTTAAACTCGATATAAGGAGAAAGTTGTTTACAGTAAGGGTAGTAAAGCACTGGGACAGGTTGCCCAGTGAGGTGGTGGCCCCATCCCTGCAGGCAGCCAAGGTCAGGCTGGATGGGCTCTGAGCACTGATGGAGCTGTGGGTGTCCCTGTTCAGTGCAGGGAGTGGGACAGATGGCCTTGAAGGGGCCCTTCCAACTCTAAGGATTCTGTGATTCTTTGACTACCTCACATCCGCTGGCAGGACCTTTTCGGCTGTCCTGTAGCAGCAAATGTACATTAGATGGTTAGATAAGACAACAGAGCTATCAGTGACAGTAATGCTGGGTTTGCACTGAACTATAAGGAATCGTAGAATCATAGAATCACCAAGGTTGGAAAAGACCTATAAGATCATCCAGTCCAACCGTTCACCTATCACCAATAGCTCCCACTACACCATGTCCCTCAACACAACATCCAATCATTCCTTGAACACCCAAGGAGAGCTCACATAAACCATTACCACAACAGGGTCCTCCAGCCGAGGGGCAAGGACACAAAGGTATGAAAGGTTTTACAGCAGCTGCAGCCTAACTGCAGCCTGAAAAGGCAAAGTCACTACAGAGATGATAAAGAGATGAAATAGCATTTCCTGAGCACCATGGAGGACAGCTGGGACAAACACACCTGGACTCCACCTCGGCTGCTCCAAACTGTGAAGCTGTTGAACTGAACGGGGCCATTTGGGCTGTCTGGCAAATATTCTGGGTACACAAGCAACCCATGCCTGTTTAGGAAAGAAAGCAAAGGAAACAGTTTACTTGCATGTAACACTGGACATAAAACAGCATCTTTAGGCCTGTTCTTAGTCTCCATTTCAACCTACTTAGACAGAGCTAAGCTCTAAGAGCCGAGTATTCACACTGCTACTGTACAGAGCATCCAGAGGTAAGGAATGCCACTCCAATTCATGGATCATAACTCTGCTGTTGGCCTGCAATACATGTTAAAGGAGTGTAAGAACGAAACTGTTTATCTGTTCTCTTGTATGCAATCCTCTTCTGCTCAAACTGTCTGGAATGCTTCAAAATTAGCTTTAATTTCAACACATGAGTGCAAGCTTCTGTGCTCTGTTGTTAAATGGTTGATGAAGAAATGAGCTAAATGTGGCACTATAAACTAAATCAGGATCATTAAAACAAAGGAGTAAGATGGAGGTGCTTGCTGACGGCACAGGAAAGCACAGCAAGTTAACAAATTGAGCCTGTGAATGGAGAAGAAATGAATATATTGAAACTACTAGGAAACCACTTGCAGTCAGACCCTGAAAAATAGCCTCAGCTACACACCAGTCCATCACAGGCTCCGCTCCGCTACTGAGCCAAGACAACAAGAAAGGAAGCCCTTAAAAGGGTGCAAAAACAAATACCAGCAACAACAAAATCCTGAAGGAAGGGACAAGGCATTTTCTGCTCACTGCTGCAGTTATTGTTAGCACCGCCACACAGAGAAGGAAAGTCTCTTTAACCAAAGATCCCCTAATACCTGGTGCAGGAATGGGCTGTGTTGTCACTGAAGGACAGGAGAGGCATTTTGGATGGTCCCTCAGGAGAGAGATGAAAGAAATACCCGTACCCAGCAGCACACACAGTGTTACCCTGCAGAGAAACACACACCATTGTGAAAAAGATTGCCACAAACTTCTGCTAAATAAAATAAAGACAAATAAATGAATAAATAAATGACAATCCCAGTTGACGTCGAGGATAGCTCTGGCAAGTCTGGTTGGCAGAAGCTGGTACCTTGTTTCTGTGTTCACACTCTCATTCCCTTCTTGCTCTTTCTTTTGGTCAGTCCCACAAAAACCTGCTCTCCAACCAGGCAATAAGGGCAGGTCAAACAACTGGAACTCATGACAGCAAAATGGTGCAGCCAACAATTCTTCAAGAAGCAGGTAAGAAAACAAAACGGCATGGAAGACTTCTTAAAATCCTTCCTAAGTAAGGAAGGCCACGTCATGAAAGAAAGGCGAATAATAAACTACTTAATTTTATTGGTTTAATTCCAAGCCTGCATCTTTCTCATGCCCCCTAAAGTAAGTACAGCAAAAGAAAATAACACTGACACTGAAAAACCGAGATTCTGAAAAGACAAGACAAAGCAAAGAGCTACGTCTTCACGATATGCCAGTGCCTGAACAGTTAAACTCATTCCTGTGACTTCATTTAGCTCTGTTCCCTTCCTTTGTCCCTAAGCATGGTTTCTCAGGGGATCTCTTCCACTAATTCCTCAAACCACTGCAAGTTTGCTCTCCTGAGCTTCAGGTTCCTGACTCTGCTCTTTGCCAGACCCATATTCCTCGAGATCATGAACTCAACAAGGGCATGGCTGCTGCAGCTCAGACTGCCTCCAATCTTATTTTCTTTAATGAGCTCATCTGCACTGGTGAGCACCAGGTTCAGTAATGTTTCTCCTCCCGTTGGTTTGACTAATACCTGGATCAGGATGTTATCCTCAGCACACTCTAGTAGTCTCCTGGATTGCTTATGTTGCTTTCCTGGCAGACATCCGGGAAGTCATATCCTTCACCAGAATGAGAGCTTGCAAGAGTAATGCTTCTTGTAGCTGAAGCAACACCTCATCAACAGGCTCCAGGTGCCCTTCTTTGGTCTGGTCTTTAATTTTTACCCACAAGCTCTCCATCTGTTAAGTGCCCAGTCTCTCAAAGGTGCATCTGAGATCACAGAACTCAAAGTCCTGAGCACGGCACCAGACGTGCAGCCAATTATTCATGTGACTCAATTCATTTCCATTTTGGGTCTCAGTCTCCAACTGGGAAGTAGAGGAAAATACCACATGCACTCCCAATTCCTTCAACATCTTTCTGAGGTACATAAAGTCTCTTCTTCCAGAGAAGTTGTGGATGCCCCCTCCCTGGAGGCATTCAAGGCCAGGCTGGATGGGGCTGTGGGTAACCTGATCTAAAGGGAGGTGCCCCTACCTATAGCAGGGGGTTGGAACTAGGTGGTCTTAAAGGTCCCTTCCAACACAAATCATTCTATGATTCCGATAATTCTCAGCCCCTTTGTTGCAGCCTCCTTCAATGCTACATAGAAGAGTAGGAATTACTTTACCATGTTTGGTAACCTTGTCATGATACTGTACAAGTGGGTCCCCAGCAGGCAACGAATCTGTCTCGGAAGATTCTCTGGATGGCAAATGAGTGCTTCAGTGCTTTCAGAGAGTAATCTTCCATTACTAACACCTTTTCTGTTCCTTTTGGTGGCACAGGTGGCTGGTTGGATCAGTTTTGTACAGCTGTTCATTCCAAGGACTTGACCATTACTCACGCTCCCTTTTTTCCAGCCACAAAGCTGGTCACCCCTGTTGTGTAGGGGCACTTTGGACTCCCATTTCTGCTCCCACCAGAGACAAGGATACAGCGTCCCTCAACTTCTCAGATGTGTCATAAATTATTGCTAGTGAATTCACTTAATGAAGAAATTATGGAGTTGCATTTGTTGCAAAACGTGACAAGAGAACATACAGCCTTCCCAGCCTTATGAGTTTCTGACTTGCAGGGTCTGTAGCAAGTCAGTTTTGCAGGGGGAGACACAGGGAGTTAGGAGTCTTTCTACTCCAGGGCAAAAAGCTTCTCTTACCTGCTTCATTTTGGACAGTAGCCGAACTGAGCTATTTTTGGATAGGGTCCAAACAGAAATGCTTTCATGTGCGCACCTGGGCATGATCCTTCTCAGTTGTCTCAAACGTGTTGCTCAAATTTGATGCTGAAGGTCCAGGCTGGTAAATGTATGCTTCCTTTCCAGGAACTAAGTAAGGCACAGGCATGTCCGGAAGGCAAGTCATCCTATCTACCCTTAGATAACATTAATTGCTCTCTGGAGGTATTTGGTTCTCTAAGGGGAGTCTAAGATGAGCTGTCTCGCAACTTCTTGCAAGAAGAGCTGACACTCACTGACTTCAGAGGTCACTGGACAATGTTAAAATATTAACAGCTTTTTGGTCCCTGATGGCCCAAGTCAAAGCCAAACCCGATGACCCAGAGGTGGTAGCCTCCATATTCCAATTACTTTGTCCTGACCCTTCCAAGTGTGCTCCCCGCAGTTGTGATTTCCAACATCTGCCAAGCAACAAAGAGATATCAATAACCAAAGCACATCTCTCCATCCCTTGGTAAAGCTGCTGCTTCTTCCGAAAGTACAGCCAGAGTCCCTTTTCCTTTAACAAAATGCTTCTGCAGTCCGGTCACATTATTTCCAGGATCCTTTACTTGCGACCCCAATCGTGCGTTCTGCAGATGATTCATAAGGAAAAACTGCATATTTATTCAGCCAGCTAGTGGCTGGAGGGCAGGGGTTTTAGGCAAGGAGGGAATTTTGTGTGGAAATCAATTCTTTGTGGAAGTCAATATATTATGAATGTCCATGCAACCAAAATTCCAGAGAGAAATTACCTCCCCGAGCATGCCAAATACCTGGAGGTATTCACTGCAAGTCAGTAAAGTAAGTGGCTGACGTTTTAAAGTGTCTCTTAACTGTACAGCCCTGCAAATGGAAATGTTTCATGAATTTCTTTTAGATGACCAGGGCTCAAACTGTTGACCTTAAAAGTGACATAAAAGCTCTGGAGAGAGTGCCCAGCACCCTAACCCTAACCCCCCAATTTAAGAGTCTGGTTGGATGCAAGGAGCATCCCCAGTGGGCTTGCTTCGATATATACACAATCTGTACAAGGCTCCAGAAAAGTAACAACAAAACGGTGGGGAATAATCAGTGCCAAACAGATACAACCCCACCTCTTTGATACGGTAGGGAAGGTGGGGTTGGGCAACACTGGGCAACAAAATCATGCATGAACAGCACGGCCATCAGTCAGCACTCTGACACAGAAGCACAGGTTGATCATTCTGGTAGGCTGTTTTCCCACCCTTCCATGTCGTGGCAAGAAAAGAGAGGGAGGCTGCTGAGTGCCTTTCTTGCACCCAGGTTTTGCTCACATGAGCGCTGCATGCTGGTGCTGAGATTTAAGGGCAAGAAGACAAAAAGCTATTTTTTTGGTGTGTTCTTTTTCTACACGGACAGAACAGCCAATATCAAAGAGGGGCATCTTCCGTTCCTCTCGCTGACAGGCGTTTAAAAAAGGCAAGGAACCAGCTTGCTAATGAAACTGTCATACATCACTCCAAAATGATAACCAGGGCTTCCATGATTTATTTAAACATGAAATCGTTCATCTTGTCATCACCATTCTGCATTTATGCCGTGTGAGTACAAAGTTTTATCCAACACCCTGATTCACAAATGCACTTAAGAGCTTAAGCCAAACGGAAACCTGTGGGAATTGGGTCTCCAGACTTCTTTGTAGGCTCAGGTTTGAGTGACTGCTGTGTCCCAATTTCAACACCGTTTAGGAGACCACTGATTTTCAAGGAAATTTCAGTTCTTCAGTCACCGAAGAAGAATTTAGACTCCCGAGTAAACTGAGCAGATATGACAGTATTACTCCACTCACTGCGGAAAGCTTAACGCTCCACATACAGAGGCTGTAACACAGTCTGCACCTAGAGCTCTCTGTCTACTTTAGCTGTAATCTTTGCCCGTAATTTTAAAAGCAGAAATTTAAAGACGAAAATCTGAGAAACAGATAAAATAAAACAGCGAAACAAACAAATCCTAACACTGAAATCTAGAGGGCAGGTTTCCATCCTATGTCACGGCGGTTTGAAGATTATATTTGTTCATTATATTCTTGGAACCTCTCTGTTCAGTTAAAATTGTAGCTATCCAAAAAGCAATATCCAGTTGGTGAGCCATCTGAGCAGATAAAAAGTGCCTAACTGTGTACACCATGATCCTGATGCTGGACCAGCACTGTCTGGATATAGTGACCATTATCATACTAAGGAAAGTCCATTGGACAAAGCCGCTTTGATTGGAATAAGCTGTGACTGGTTCTCTTAGTATCCACATAGAATGAAAGAATTCTAGAATGGATTTGTTTGAAAGGATCTTCATGAAGTTCCAACCCCTACCATGGGCTGGGTGTTCTCTACCAACTCAGGCTGCCCAGGGCCCACCCATGGCCTTGGGCACCTCCAGGGATGGGGCACCCTGGGCAGCAGTGCCAGGGCATCACCGCCCTCTGATTCAACATTTTCTTCCTAACGCTCAACTTAAATCTCCCCTTTTAGTTTAAAGTCATTCCCCCTTGTCCTATCACCATCAGACTGTGTAAAAAGTCAGTCCCTTCCTGTTTGTAAGCTCTCTCCAAATACTGCAAGGCTGCAATGAGGTTTCCACAGACCTCACATCCTCCACATCCTCCTGTGTCTTCTACCGAACGCTGTACTTATTGTAGAACAGTAAACACTCCTAATAATTATTTTAAACTAGGCAATTTCTTTCTGTTTTCCTTTGAGCCAACTCTGTTGCTGCTGCACAGCTTCAGACAGCCCAGTCCGAGGGACTGCTGACACTGAGGTATATCAGCAGCCCCCCCAAGGGCCATCTGCTATTCTGCTGTGGGTAACACAGCTTTGGAGAGCAGGCTGTACCCTGATGTTCGGCTGCACACCGACAGATGCAGCTTTGGGCACGTCTCAGAAGGCACACGAACAGAGAGAGCTCAGCAAACGTGCCGAAAACTCAACTACAGTCAGTTCGCACGTACCCACAAAGATAATTGCAGCAATCCTTCGCAAAAGCTGAGCCACTGGCGATCCAACAGACAGCTCCAGGGAAAGTCAGTGCGTGATAACACAGCACTGTGCTTAGTGGAGCTGAAATTCATGTGATTCTGCCTCGTTGTTGTATTTTATTTTATTTTTTTAAACCATATTTGATGGTCTTAAAAATGATAAATGCACCCTCGAGGGAATTGCAGGAAAAGTCCTCTCCTTCTTCCTAAGTACTACTGGCTTCAGACTCACGTAGGAAACGTGTTGGTATCTTTTTCACCTTCAAATTTAGATGCAATCCTTTCCTCCTGGAACAGAAGCCCAGGGGGAGATTGGGTCTTCACAGATGCTTAATAATTGGCTTGGTTTCTGTGGGTTAGCAACGGGACAGGTCAGAAGTATTTTTTTTTAATGAAAATGTGCATTTGTCACAACTGAAGCTGCAGTAAGAAAGGTCAGTTTCAATGAAATCCCAGACCTGAAACAGTTGAAAAGGAAAAATGGTTTGAAATCACTTTAAAATGGGTTTGGTTTTTTTTTTTTCTTCCATAGAATTAAAAGAAAACATCTCAGAATTAGCCAATGAAAAGATACTTACTGAGCCCAACTTTGTGGTGGGAAGGCTGCTAGTCAGAAAGCTGCTTAAAATGTCCATGTTTTGTCACGATTTAGACCAGCGAAACTTACTTGCTTTTAAAATCAATGTCATTTTCATGGGAAAAGCCTGGAATGGAAACCTCAGACTCTGCACAAGCTGTCATTTTAAAACCAGGCAAAGCTGCATTTGATACTGCTGACTTTTACTACGTTTATCTTCAGTTCATTAAAACTGACATTTATATATTTTTAATTACATTGGCAGAAGTAGAAAAAAAAAAAAATCTAGAGGATCTGTTCCTAAAGTTTTTGGGGTTTTTTTCCCCATTTTTTCTAGGAATCGCAGAGTCAAATAAATTCAAATAAAACTAAACTTTAAAAAGTATCCTAGGGAGAAAAAGAAACACCAAAAAACACTGGTTCACTCCAGTCAACTGCATCACAATTTTCAAGAACCATCCATTTGTTTGTGAATATTACTGAGTTTGTAATATGTTCATTTCGGTATCCCATCACAAGCATGGTTGCTGAAGGTTCATCCAAGAAGCAAATATTGTGCACGTGATCACAGAATCATAGAATCATTAAGGTTGGAAAAGACCACGAAGATCACCCAGTCCAACCACCCACCTACCCCCAATACTGCCCGCTAACCATGCCCCTTAGGACTACACCTACCCTCTCCCTAAACACCTCCAGGGTGCTGACCCCACCACCTCCCTGGGCAGCCTCTTCCAATGCATCACCACTCCTCATGAGAAGAAACTGTTTTTAATATCTGACCTGACCCTCTCCTGACACAACTTGAGGCCATCACCTCTCATCCTATTGCTGTCACCACGGAGGAGAAGCCAACGCCTGCCTCACCACAACTTCCTCTCAGGGAGCTGTAAAGAAGGTAAGGTGAAAGTTCCATATTTTTCTGATATTTTTGAATAGAAATGTTCTGTTTTATACCTGAACCTCTTACCTCAATGTAGTTGGCAGGAGCTCTGACGTAGATCCCTGCTGGTGACAGAGTCTCAATGTTGGATAAGCCATCCGCTGCAGAAAGGCCAATCACTACATTATTTCTGATTCTATTCCCCTTCTCCAGGCCACTTCCTTAAAAATAAAATAATCGTATTAGATGTGGAGGTTGGTGGCCCTGCCTGCAGCAGGGGGGTTCGAGCTTGCTGATCCTTGGGGTCCCTTCCAACCCAACCATTCTACGATTCTACGATAATAAATAAATAGAGAAAAAAATACATATATATACCTGGACACCCCCTACAGTACACATCAGAGAACTTGCCTGCTTTGTTGGCGTGGTACACCTGAGAATCAGCTTTGTGTGACTGCCCCTGGGTAAGTCATGGTCTCAGAAGCACTCAGAAATCTGTGTTTAACACATGGCAAAAAATGGCTGTGCCACATTCAAAGACTGCCATGGCTAAACCCAGCAATGGGAAGGGGATGGCTACGTGCTTCGGAAATGCCAGAAGGTCAAAATGAAGATAAAATAGAATAGTTCTGTTGGAAGGGCTCTTCAAAGATTATCTAGTCCAAGTGCCAACATTGATATCAACTCCATTAGTGATCGATCTCACCAAGATTCGTCCATCATTGTGAATATTAAAAATAAATAAATAAATGAAAACAAAATGTTTCAGCCAACAAAGAGCTTACATTCTAATCAGAAAAATACAATCAGGGAAAGAAAGAATAATAGAACAAAAACGCAACGAAGAACGCGATTCCGCAATTCGAGATGCAGAAAATACCGTATGAAGTTTTATATGTGAATATAACTGCAGCCATACTTTAAGCCAGGTTTATGGAGAAGATGCATAAAAAGAGTATGATAAATCATACTTTACAGCTTGGGAAAAAAAAGCGATTCCAAGTCATTCCACCTGTGGACACACACGCATGCTTCTGGCAGTGCTACAATTCAAGTTCTCTCTCCTGTGTCTCCATCCATTGCCCCATATATGTATAAGAAAAAATATAAGCAGATCCTAAAAGAACCACTGCGACCCTACACAGAAGTGGAGGTCCCTCACCCACAAAAGTGAAACATGAGAAGCAAAAGGAGACGTGATCGCTCCATTATCGCACAGGTCACAGTCACAGAGTGCACCAGATCAGTATTGAAACAGTGAGAAAAATGTTCACATATCCTTTTAAACTGCACCATAAAGAAATGTGCCACCCAATGGGGAACAGTGGACAGACCTACGTACAGGTCAACTTCCAGTAATGACATACAGGCATATGTCTCTCTGGTCTGGAAGCAGAATAAAAAGTGAATCATTTCTACTTGACCCACATCAGGAGCAAGTAACATCTATTTAATTTTGTTCTGTTGAACTGAAATGATTCCCTTCATCTGCTCCGGTTCTAACCCAGATAATGCTCTCTTCCCCAGTCATTACTACCCTAAATGTAAACAACAGAAGTACATGAGGGATTTTGTCTGGGGGAAAGGAGTGATCATTTTCAGTCTTTCTCAGTCTTCTGAGCCTTTCTACATTTCTGAACAACATCCATTTAGGAAATATTTCCTTTTCAGGTTGTGCTTACTACGAACAATGCTACTACCAGAGCATAAGCAGGGTCCTAAAGCAGTCCTTTTGACAGCCATGCAGTATTGTGAGGTGGCAAAAAAGGTTTAGGCTTCCAAGCTGAGCCTTGGTATGTCAATTAATTCTAAGCCCAGAGCGACTTTTTATGTCTGCCTGGCAAAACCCCTGAAAATAAGGGTTTTAGATGAAATCACTGAGGGAGTCCGATTCTGGAGCTGCAAACAGCCAGCTATAATAAATATTCCTTCATAGGCAACAAAATGATATATAAATTCATCCATCAGACCCTCTGGAGCTGCTGGCAGTGAAGCCATTAAAGACATCTTGGGGATAAGGTGTATTCAGGCTGAAACTTCAGAGGAAATGTTCGGCTCAGCCCAGAGTCCTTTAAGTCAGACTCGTGTCCTAGCACAAGTGAGCCATGGCAGCCTGGCAGGACAGCCACAGGAGCTGTGTGTGATGAGTCACCACATCTCTCTGCACCAGCTCTCCTCTTCTGCAAGATGTTTAGAGTAGCTCTTCTTTTATGGGTCTCCTCTGTTTAAATCGTGATCTATCACATCCTACTATATTTATACATGGGATTGAGCATAGGGACTCTCTGTGTGTGTGGAACTGCAGGATCAGGACTGAAGGCTCTTTTTTAACCTCTGTTTATCCTGAAATTGGTCATTTTTTACCCTGTTTCTGACAGAAAACAAAAATCAAGCTTCATCTTTAGGGATTCGGGCAACGTGAGATCCCAGCGGAAGATGCTGCAAGTCAAGCTCCTGACAGTTAGTTCAGAGAAATATTTTGTTGTTTAACAGTTTCGTTGCTCCGAGCTCCAATTTATTTAAGTGCTAAATCCTCTGCTTAACTTTTAACATATGCTTTCACTCCATTATCTTTGATGTCAAATGACTGGAGTTAAAGGTAAGTATGCTCTTAAATGCCTCACTGAACTGGGGTCTTAAATATTGCATAATGGTGCTCTTCCACAGAGAGAGACATCAGTTCCCTGAAAAGAAATTTCTTTCCATTCATATTCAGTGAAATAAAAGGATACAGAGCAAGTGAAGACTGACCTGAGGAAACACTGAGACTGTGGCCAAACAGAAATAGCCACTAGGAGTTGCATGAGGAATACTGAGAGATTTACTCCAGATTTACTAGTAAGAGAAAATTTGGAAGACATGATTAAAATCATGAGGGTGCAGTTAAAAGATCCTTTCCTCCAAAGACATCCTCAAGAAAATGATCATCAGCAAACATTGCTATTACATGTAGGATAGATACTTTCCTGCTTCACTTACCCAGTAGAAGCCCATGTCCTGAAATGTTAAAGAAGACATTACTGTCTACGCTAAGGTTTGAGATCCCAGTCAGACGGAGTCCTTGGCCAAAGGAGTCCAAAAGACAGCAACCACGAATGTAAGAGTCTGAAAAGAAAAGAGCTTGGAGAATTTTATATTAGCTCCTTCTCCTTTGATGCTGTGCAGTTAATCCTTTTTGCTTCCACGAGACTGACCAGTTGAAGCTGAAATTTGTTCATCTTTGCCAGCAAGTGGGCATTGCTGAGATAGCCGCAGTAGAAAAGAGGGGCCCCAAGCATTGAAACAGGCTATTTGAGGCATCTCGTATTACGTGGGAGGAGATCCAAATGAAAGGATCATATAAGTGAGCTACATTATGAGCTGAGGAAACTGGAGGATTGAAGTGGGACTGAATGAAAGGAGGAATGTATCAGAAGAGGAGGTATCTTATACACCTTGTGTAGACAGACACGATGACCACCTTAATGTACTCCAGGATCGTGGCCAGGGCTGCCTTCTCACACCAAAAAGCCTAGATCATCATTAAATGATGAAGCTGGCATAGGGAAGACAAAGCTGTGGGTTAACTGGAGGGGAATGCCCAATCCAGAACCTTTCAAACATTTGACCCCATCTAACTCGCTCCCATCTCCACCAGTCTTCAGAGACCTCATTGCCACTTCCACAGAGATCAATTTTGTGCTTACCAATGACTCAGTCAAAACAAGTGTTCCTTAACTTTCAGGTGATATAACTAAATATTGGTTTATGCTATGGAACATCCCTGAGTCAGCTCAGGACTCACTCATGGTATGTTATGGCTTTCACTTCCATGGCTAGAAGCAGTACAGCGACTTGGAGACATACCATAAAAAATGAAATACTATTCAAAAAGGAGCTGTCAAAAATCACAAAGGAACTAAAACAATTTAAAGGACCCCATCAAGTGTCACTTGGGCTCAGTCTACAGCAGAAGCTTTCTCACTTTTCTCACCTTTACAGTCCTATGGTGTTAACCGATCCCAGACCTAAGCAGGGTTTTGAGAATACCTTTCCCAGATGGAAAGGTGGATATGTGAGATCGTTTGGGCTCATCTCCAGAGCAGCTGTCTCACCTGCCATCCATGCATTGCCAGCAACTGTCAGGGCACTGCAGTGCTGCTGAAATGCTTGTCCCATGTAGCGAAACTGGACCCCCTCCACCTGCAGCTGACTCGTTGCTCCCTGGAAGGCTTCCACAATGATGACAGCTCCCAGGTCCCGAGACCCCAGCTGCCTCTCACTTCGTTTGTACAGACACCGGGAGCCACCTAGAAGACAACCCAGTAGGAACTATCAGTTTTACATCTCTGCTGTGACAGTGGGACACACAGAGTCCTTTGAGGCACATCATGAGGCCCATCACATTGACTCAGAGAACTCCTGTATCCAGCAGCGACCTTAAACATGTGCCCAAAGACAAATAGCCACAGGCAAGCTTGCACGATACTCCCCCTAAGTACTTCCACAATTTCTCACCTCAGAGTCTGGACATTTTTAGAGGAAGGTGTATTAAAACCAGCAGGAAGCTGTGCTAGTTTTATGCTTAGGGAAGTTCCTTGTGTTCAATTTTAAATAGGCCTATGCACAGGGATGATGGATTTGACATTGATTTACCTTGGGTGAGGTTCTTGAAAAGGGGATTGGGCACGGCTGTACTGAACTGAGCTGAAATGAGAACATTTTGAAATGTCTTTAAAACCCTTCTCCCTCCCAACTGCCCCCACAGACATGTGAGGAAACGTTCGTACCCACAGTCAGAAGATAAGGAAAGGAGACGATAGGGCTGCGGAAGGAATCGGCATTCCTCAAAGGTGTCCTTTCCCCAGGTCTGTGCTCAGGATATTTTGGTTCAAGGGGATTCAGGCTATGAATGTGTAAATCAGCCCTGCTTACACTCAGCAATGCTCATTTTTCTTTTAAAGACGGTAAATTAACCACAAGAAACACTGCCCACTCATCTTCTGGTGACTCCTCTGAGAAATCCTCCTATACTTTAATGCAAATAAAAACCTCAAACAGTTAGCACATTTCAGAGACTATATTTATGAGTTCCACACAAAATGGACCATAAATCCATGAGTAATATAAGCAGTTGGCTGCTGGATATCAAATGAAGTCTTGTGTCACAGTCTGAATGCCCAAGGCATTCTATTTTTAAAGGGAGCCTTATACCTGGGTTGCCAGATAACCTAACTCCCCTTAAATTATAATCGCTGTGTCGGACTGCATTTCCTCACCTGCAGGTGTAAATCAGGAAGCCATCCGTCAAACTTCACTGTGCCTTACAAACATAAAACCAAAGGAGAATTGAGATACCTATTGTTTCACCACTGCTACTAAATGCTACAAGAAGCTGTCACCTGGTTTTGTTCCTCGGGATCCCCAAACAACACCGTAATTTTTTATGCTACAGAGTACAACAAGCATCAGGGTGCTTTGTTTTTCTTTCTTCTAAAAGTTTCTAAATAGTAAACACAATTAAAAATTTAATATATTATGTACACTGAAATATGTTTTCAGAAGATACTTTCTTTGCTATACCCTTAGGCTCAGGCAAAACTAAAGGGTCTTTCCCAAGATGGCTTGAAACAATAATGTGAAAATAATACATCTGAGATATTACAATGAAATGCACTTCAACTCCCAAGACTTCATACTTCAATGTCAAATGATGTTTGGAAAGATAAAATTGCTTTCCTGGCACTGATATGTCCCCGCTTTACTCTATTAAGAAACATTCCTAACGCATAGTGATACCACCGTGTGATTTTAGAGAAGAAATTTTACTCCTGAGTACCTCTCAACACTTCCTCACCTCTTGTGCCACCTGCTTCTGCACATTCTCTGACATGGGAGATCCTCTCCTTCGTGACATTCCCTTGAACAACAACCCTTCTGCTAAGCAGCGCCACCACAGCAGTCAAAGGCAGGCTTTGGCCATTCACTCTTTCCTCTCCAACGTTGTGGGAGTACCTAGGGAAAGACAACAAAGGTACAAAAGCACCTGCAGCTGACAGATGGCAGGAATGATGTTGACCCCAACCATCCAAATCCAACTTCAGTCCCCTTCTCACTACTAACGTCAAGCACTACCTCTACCTATTACGTCAGTATATATGGGCTAGGTATATTTTTCCTTGGTTGATGTTTATTTTCATCTTGTCTCTCAAGTTCACAAATTCTCTTTACATTTGGTATGTACACACCAAAATATTTCAGCATTTGAATTTCCTCCACCTTCCGAAAACAGTCAGTGCTTTCTTCCACAAGCCCCAAATACTTCCATAAGGAAATGATACCATTGGCCTTCATGGGTACTGGAGTTAGGCTGCCATCAACATAGAGAAGATAGATATTTCAACACCGAGGCTCCGAGTTACAATGCAAGAAGTATAGTTTGGCCAAGGCCTCCATGCATAGAAAATGAAGAGTGCATAAACAGCTAAACTAATGTTCAGTAGAAACAAAGAAGCAATATTTCCAAACTGAAGTAATTCACTTTGAGTGTTTTGTTAATTAACTTAAGCAATTCAGTAAAGAAGGGAGGGATTTTTACTTTTTTTTTTAACAAAATCACACACTTTCTGTGAAAAAAAGAAATAAATAAATAAAAATAAAAGCAATTACTCAAGAAAACAACTGCAGGAAAATTCTTAGCCAATTCTATGTTAGGGCCACTGGACTGGACTGGCCATTGGTGTTTTCTGATTCAAAGGTCTCTGAGTCCATGGTTACGATACAGGATTTAAGCACAGAATCATAGAAGAATTAAGCTTGGAAAAGACATCTAAGATCATCTAGTCCAACCATTCACCTAATCCCAAAATTGCCCACTAAAGCAACTAGAACCACACAGTCAGATGCATTCAATATTTAATGTCTGTTAGCTTCAAAGCGAGCAAAGAATTGAAATACCTCTGACCACTTCTGTTAAAAGGACTTATATATAGTTAGTAAGTCCCCCAGGAAACTGCAAATCCTCACCTAGACCACGTTTTCTCCTGGTTTCACTTTCTGCTACTGAAATCCCACTTCCCCTTGAAAAGATACCTGAGTGGTGACCTAAGGTAGAGCTCAGTGTTATTTATAGACTCAATAATGGCCACTTCTTCTTGCTGCTGTGCATCTCCAAGACCTGTCCTTCCCACCACGATTTCATCACCAGGTTCCCAGTCAACAGGTTCCTGGAGCACTAATCGTACGTCGTTAGCAAGAGCTGATGACTTCAAGTATGTGAAAGTTACTTTGGGCATCCAGCCTGGAAAAAAACCAAACAAACAGAAAAACTCAATCAATATATATATATATATTTAAAAACAAAACAGAGAAGGGACTTTCCTTCTTAGAAAATACTGCTTCACTTGGATCATCTCAGTTATTTACTTCCCTTTGACTCTGTGTCAGAGAGATGGGAGTAATGCTATAAAACATGATTTGTGCACATTCGTTTGAATCAGAAATGTTACATTTACCTTCATTTCACATCTTTTTGTCTTTACCAGACCCAAACAGCAGAAAAACATGTTAGGAAGGAGTCTGCTCAAAAGGCAGCGGGAGCTGAGGCTCAGTTTCATTCTCCCATCTGAAGGTGAGAAACACTTCTACAGCTCCCTCCATTACAAACAACAGAGGAAAGCACTCTTTGCAGGGACCACCATCTTTGTCTGAGTACAAAAAGTACTTCAAATTATCAGAATTCCTCTGTCGGGGACCCAAAATGAGATGCAATGAGTCTGGGCCTACAAATAACTTGCATTCACAGAAGTGCATTGTGAAAGATGAATATCACTGCTTTCAAGAACTTCCAAGACTCACTGAAGATGGCTCAGCTAGCAACACCAGGTCATTTTCACACTGTCTCTCTGGAGGACCAAAAGCAAGGGCCCATTGTTTGAGAGCCTGCCTTAAGCATCTGACTGCATCATACAGCGCAACCAGTTGGCTGCAAAATGAAGCACACAGCTCATACGTGTAGCATGCAACAAGCCTGCTTTCAAATAGCTGACCCAATAGCTGACTACTGATTGTCTTTTTCTGCCGCTTGGTAGGTATGGTAGAGATTGGCAATGCGATTGGCACAGCATGAGATCACGCGACGGTGGCAACAGGATTCTGCAAATGCCTAGAAGTGTATCTCAATCTGTTTCCAGCTGAGATCACGTACAGATCTCCATGGAAAAAGCCTTCCCCACAGGTAGTCTGCAAAGCAGACACACGGTGTGAGTGCGTAAGTCAGTATGACTGCAGGGTAAAGAAGAGCCCCCTGCATGAGCAACCATAAGCCAGCTTTGAAAGGCAATAGAAAGGTAACAACTGCAGATTCCCAAATCTCCTCCTCTTCAGTGGACGCTCTACTAAACTTGAGCACAACAAGGCCCAGCAATGAAACTTCTGGACATTTTAACCTCCCTTCATTGTTTCATGAGGTTTGCTCTAACTCTTACCTAGCAGGCTTTGGAACAGATTGTTCCAGTGAGATCCAACACACTGAACACCATCAGGGGAGAAAGCGTGAGCCTCATACACTCTCCTTTAGTATATTTTTCCTTCCCTCCTTTGCAATAATTTACCTTTAGCCCTCAGCAAGTTACTGTCCTCCCTGGTTGTACTATAGAAAAGTAATAACACCAGAAATCACTAAGGGTAGAGGTTGCATCCAATAAATCATTTTCAAATTATTTTAAGTGAGATTCTCTATCTCTCTCTCCGTTTCCTGTTTCCTGTTCTGGTTGCTTTCACTCTAGTGTCCCAATTCCTCTTTCTTTAGTGAAGGTGGAAATAAGGGGTAGCACCCCAAGTCAATGAATTCACAGCAGAACACAAGTAGAATGAATCAACTCTTCATACTCGGTGAACCTAAAGAATTTTTGAGTACCTGCCCTATGTGTCAATGAGATGATGCACATGTAAACGTAGCTGCGATATCTCTGGTTGATTATTTTTCCTTTTTCTTAAAGAAGAACTGGAATTTCTCCACTTGCAGCTAAGCAAATTTTCCAGACGTCCCTTCTTTCCGTCCAGTGTTGGTGTAGTATGAAGACTTGGAGGATACTGACACAAAGGGAAGAGGTAGAATATTTAAAGTAGTGAGCTAGGACATTTAAAGTAGTGAGAATATGTGAAATCGAGTAAGATAAGGAGTGAGAAAAAACAGCCATCTTTCAGCACAACAGCAGTTCTATTTGCCACTGGTCGCTGTCTGGTCAACAGCCCTAAGCAGTTATAATGCTTTGAAAAGTGCCTCCTTGATGACCCTTTCTGATCATCTTGAGGAAAGCACTCGTCTCCCTTCCACCAAACATCCTGGGACTGTAAGCACTGCTTATATATGAACTGTATTATATTAATATTAACTGTATTATTATATATTAATGAAGATGTTCCATAGAAGAGGCCTACCAATCAATCACACTGAAATAGTTTATTTTTTAAAACAAACTCACGCTTTTACGCCATCGCCACCTGAGATAGAAGAGAATATCAAAGAAAATAAAGGTAGGTGCATATCCCATCCTTCCCATAAAGTCCTAATGGCTCCTCGAGCAGATGCAAGAGGAGTCAGTAAAGTAGTCATCAATTCAAGGAGAGCTGTACGCTGTTGGAGGATCCCTTTTTCATCAGCACCATCTATTTACGCCACTACAGAGAGAACACAAGTTTCTAAGAAACAAAAGGTAGCACATTTTTCCCCCTCTGCACAAAGAGCAGCATCTTGTACATCTCCCTCTTCAGCAGTCATAGCTGTCTCAGAGAAACGCTCTTGATATCAGCCTATGTGCATCCTTTTACTGGCAGCAGTCTCATCATTGTTATTCATTTACCTTCTTTTATTGAGTGAACCTCATGAATTTTTAGGGCCTGCATAAAAGCGAACAACTGACAGCAGCCATCTGCATGTTGAGCAGCAGACTATTTTTTCTCTAGTTCTGGACATTTTGCTCATGTTCACGTGTTAGTGAGCATTTGTGTGCATCTGTGGCCAGACACACAATCGCTTCCCATTGCATACATCTGTCACACACATACTACAGCAACCATTATAAAAATACCGCCGGTGCAAATCACTGTTCTGCATTCAAAACGAACTCCAATGGAAAAGGTCTCCTTCAGGCTTTTCCATTCCCAGGCTCAGAATTAAAAATCACTAAGGAAATTTTTGCCAGGTTTTCTTTTTTTGAAGGAAGAGCATTAAATGCATTCAAACTTTTTTCTTCCTTTCCCATCCCACCCCCCCCCCCTTTTTTTTTTTTTTACTTATTATTGTGCTCTTTCAGCCTCCTTCTCTACCTTCCATATTCCAAAGCGTCACACTGCAACTTTCATCTCCAATAATTCCAACTACAGGCTAAACGTGTCTGTGCTAGTATGGGTCTGGAATATTTCCATAAGAGACTCCACCACCACTCTGGGCAGCCTGTGCCAGTGCTCTGTCATCCTTACCGAAAAGAAGTTCTTCCACTTGTTTGTATGGAACCTCCTATGTTCAAGTTTTAGGCTACTGCTCCTTGTCCCATCACTACCCACCAAGAGGCCATCTGGCCTCATCCACTTGCCTTTCACCTCCCTTTAGATATTGATAAACCTTAGATCTCACTGCCTGATGATTTATTGGAAAACAGATGCTCCTGCCAAGAAAACAAGACTTTCCATAGCAGGCACTGTCACCCAACTTTAGGTACCCAATGAACAAACCTCCTAATTGCAGGGAACCAATCTCCCAACCAAGCCTGAGAGCAACCGATATGAGGTCCATCCAGATACAGACAAAGCTGGATTTTGCAATAGCGTACTGGTAGAAAACAGACTATTTAAATGAGTTTAAATGAGGACTGGCTCCATCCCTAAGCCTGCCATGAGACCATTGGCATTTCTCCCAAAAGCAGGTAAAATGTTTCAAACAATCGTTTTCTCCTGGTCGTACTGCATGGGACTACAAGTTCTTCTCCTGTAAGGACACAGGTCGTTATCTCATCTTCACTCCTGTCTACCACAAATCAATTAACTCAGTTACAAACAAACTGTAGGGGCGACAAACTAGAAAGCTCTTCACATCTCTGGACGGTTTACTGATGTTTTAAAGTTGAGGTGATGAGATCTTTTTATACCACAAAAGGAATTTACAAGAACTGCAGGGCTCGGACATACAATCTACTTGCCATGACTACACAAGTCATAGTGCTGACAATCCGTCAATCTCTTGCAGCTACACTGTAAATGAGAATAAGATCTTTCAATCCCCATGACTAAAGTGAAAAGGAACAGGCAGTTTACATTTTCCTCAAACAAAGGAATATTGCAATACTAAAAAACTTTTCCTTAGCCAAATTGAACCGCCCTTTCAAACTCAGCCTGGCCATTCCTGAAATCTCCCAGTGTCAAAGTGATAAA
This sequence comes from Alectoris magna, assembly GCA_030625065.1. Classification (NCBI taxonomy): domain Eukaryota; kingdom Metazoa; phylum Chordata; class Aves; order Galliformes; family Phasianidae; genus Alectoris; species Alectoris magna. Next base: position 109,691,696 of record CM060562.1, on the reverse strand, counting down.
TGGCAATGCAGCCATTGGAAACGGTTGCTTCAGGAAACAGACTTTTAAAAAATATTTTGAGATCCAGAAAACAGACTTTCTGTTGTTGCTGCTTCACAGTTAATAAAAATTAAAGCCATAAAATTAACATAAAACCCTCTTTAGATTAAAAAGAATAGGACGTATTTTTCAGAAAGCCTCCCTGGTTTGTGTTGCTGCAGCTCCCTAAGGACCTAGATAACTTTAAGTTAGGGACGTGGAGTGGTGAAATCATGTCACAGATCACAGAATAGGATAAGATAGCATGGATGGAATGGAACGGAATGGAATCATAGAACGGCCTGGGTTGAAAAGGACCTCAAAGATCATCTAGTTTCAAACCCCCTGCCACAGGCAGGGGTGCCAACCACCAAACCAGGCTGCCCTGAGCCACAATAGAATAGAATGGAATAGAACAGAACAGAATAGAATCATTCAGTAGGCAGGGATGTACAGAGATCATCGAGCCCCACTGCCTGATCAGTTCAGGGCCACCCAAAAGTTAAAGCACATTACTGAGGGCACTGTCCAAATGCCTCTTGCACGCTGATAGGCGTGGGGCACCAATCACCACTCCAGGAAGCCCATTCCAATAGAAGAAGCAGATTTGGAGGCAATGTTTCTACATGACATTCAAAGGTTTTAAAAATGCAACTATTTCATCACAGAGAAAGGTTCCACATCTGCAATAACCTGCAGACTTCCCCTTTCTTCTGACAAGAAACACAAGTCATACACCAGCTGTACTCACTGCCCATTTCTCAGTCCCCTTCACGTACCCCCATACTGCTTTCTTAAGGCTAGCACTAAAATATGGAGTGTGTGGTTCAAGGTTTAAATCAAAGGGAGATGTGTTTCTGCTAGAATGAAAGGCATGCTAAGAAAGACACAGCATCTCTCTCTGAACTCAGTTTTACACGATCTGTTGGGGTTTTTTCCCCCCCCCATCTGCTGGGTCTTTAAAATCTAATGGTCAACTTACATTTGCGAATAAGAAAGTGAAGGCGGAAGTCATTGTACATTAGTTACTCCACGGGAGGCGCCTAAGTCTCTTACCCCCAGTGAACACAAGGGATCCAAGGCAGCTTTAGCCTTCTGTTCAGGAGCCATCTGCTTTAATGCATCATGTTCAAGTCAACGTCTTGAAAGGAAAAATGCTATTTCGGAAAGCAAAAAGCCTCCTGCAACCACACAAAGTAAGTAACATGTAAGGAAAACTAACCCATGGAAGTGACCACAGAAAGGGAAAAAGGATTTGAACAACTTCTCTCATGTTGTTGATGATTTCCTAAACTCAACACAGATACACACGTACTTAATGGAGGAAAAACAAGACACATTTGATTAAATGATTGCTCTCCTGAGGGATGAACAGGCTCTGGTGAACAGAGTACAGCTCACAGATGCTTTGTGTTTTATTATTGATTAAGTGTGATTAAAGTGAATAATAGGTTCAGTTGATTTAAAACAATTTTTGTCTGAAGCTTTCTTTGGTTTTAAGGAGCCTGAGATTTAAGAAGTGATGAATTACCTACTGCAGCGTCCACTAGCAAATACTGCAGGCGCAGGTTATGATCTTTGCAGCAGGACTATCCAGTGACTTTCAGGGACTGAAGTCATACAGTCACAGAATCACATAATGGTTGGGTTGGAAGGGACCTTAAACCCCACACAGTTCCAATCCCTGCTGTGGGATGGCTGCCCCCCACCAGCTCAGGCTGCCCACAGCCCATCCATGGACCTGAGAACCTCCAGGGATGGGACACCCACAGCTTCTCTGCACAATCTGTTTCAATGCAAATGACCACGGACACCTCTGTTGTAATTGTGTCAATAATAAATAGCCATGGCATTAAACCATAACTCTCTGGGCATGACATTTCTTTACCTCATAGGCTTAAGGCTTTGAACAAAGCGCATGTAGCATATGATTAAATCCAAAGAGTAGCATCTTCCATCCAGTTGGAGAGGAATGTGTTGTTAGGCAACATGCAGAGAACTGGCTCATGTGTTCATGCCTCATAACATCAAAGCATTGGTACTGACAAGGTTTAGGTAAACAGCAAGAATGCTAGTCTTTGGGATGAGGCACAATCTGCTTCAACAAGACACAGTGTGATAATGACCTCATGGGCTAAGAAATGGAACAGAATGGGAAACACCTTTAACCTTTTTTCCACCCATGGCAATGAGAGTGTTGAGAACAGGAAGCTGGGCTATGGCAAACATCAGGTGTCCTCAGCCACTGATGCAACATCACAGAATCACAGAATGACCCAGGTTGGAAGGGACCTCAAGGGTCACAAATTTCCAACCCCCCCTACCGCATGCAGGGCCACCAACCTCCACATTTAATCCCAGCCCAGGCTGCCCAGGGCCCCATCCAACCTGGCCTTGAACACCTCCAGGGATGGACGGGGCATCCACAGCCTCTCTGGGCAGCTGTTCCAGCACCTCACCACTCTCATAGTAAAGAACTTCCCCCTGACATCCAGCCTAAATCTTCCCTCCTTCAACTTAAAACCATTTCCCCTTGTCCTGCTGTTATCTACCCTTGTAAAGAGTTGACATCCGCACCTATACTGCATCCCCACCCCATCCCTGCCAACGCTCAGCACCACTGGTGCCTTCGACCCAGTTTCCCTGGAAAGGACAAAGGTGCAAGAACAGCCAAGGCCACCACGCCAAACTTCTCTCCCAAAGCTTGTCAGGAACATTTCTCAGGGAATAAAGTGTGAACAGAGCTGGAGACAGTGATAAATTTCCCTTCTGAACAATCAATAAAAGTCTCCCAGCTCCGCTCAGGCCCCTACTGCGGATGCGAGGGCCATAATTACATTGTCAAAAAGTGGAGTTGCCCCGGCTGACCGAACCCCCCTGTAAGCCTGACGTGTGATTGACAGGCAGTTTATGGGTGGCACGCTCTGACTGGCAGGGGAGTTGGCTAAAGCCAAAGGCAACACTGAAATTTCCCAGTCTGCTACAACCACCGGAGCAAAGGACTGCTGCTCGCCAGGGGATTGTGGGAAACCCTGAGTCATATTAACATATCAAAGTAAGAAGCTGACAGCGCTTACTAAACAATCTGAACTCAACCATAGCTGCAGAGCATCCCCCAAACTTCCCTGTCTGAAGGAGAACGGGAATTAAAATGCATTCAGCCCTGTCTTCACCACGACAGCTCTGGATTTGAAAGCCTGCTTGTTTAACGATTTTGATCTGCGATAACATACATATATGTGTAGATGTATATATATATATATCACATACATTGCTGAGCGTGTCAGCTGCTTTCATATACATGTGCGATATGAAAGAGGCTGACATGCTCAACAATTTGTTCTATACCACGGGCCAGACTGGTGCTAAATTGGAGCCAGAACAACGTATTTCTGTTTGATGTGAGCAATGTGAAGCCAGCAAAAGAATACACTTCTTTTGGTCTTATTTTCTACTGAGCTGCTACTGCTTCAGTGCTAAATTGTGGATTACATGGTCTGAATCAATCTTAATTGCAGCCAGGCACTGGGATAGTATGTCATGCAGAGCTTAGAAGTGGCTTCGTGGCTGGTCTTTGAGCTGCTCACTGCAGGGTACACCAGGGGTGCAAAACATCATCGGAAACGCAGCTGTGCAGAAGGACCTGGACAGGCTGGAGAAATGGGCAAGCAGGAACCTCCTGCAGTTTGATAAGGGGAAGGAGAAGCTGTGAGAGCTGGGGATGCCTGGACCAGAGCTGGGGCAGCTCAGGGGGTCCCACTACAGCCATGCAAGGGGATTGAGCTCTGTTCCACAATGCTTGGGGCAGCCCAGGGGCACGGGGTACAGCCTGGAGCCCAGGAGCTGCCATCAGCAGCACCGCTGTGCTGGGCGGGTGCCGGAGCCCTGGCACAGGGAGCAGAGAGCGGTGGGGGCTCCTCACTGGGGATCCCCAAAAGCCAGCCACAGGGCAGGCTAAGAAGGGAAATGAGAAGCAGGACAAGCAGCCCAGCAGCAAGGAGATGCTATGCTTGCTTTCCCAAATTGCTAGACAGCAAAAGAGCATGAAGAAGTCAAAGCTTTTGTAGTGCACTGACTATGTAAGGACAAAGTTCTGACTTTCTTACAGAGGTCAAATTAAGAAGGATGCTTGAAGCTAGCAGGAGAAGACAAAGAAAACGACATATTGAAAACCATTACCAGGCAAATTCAAATGAGACATCTTAATATGTCTCTTAAAAAATAAAATAAAAACATGGATGATTAACCAAATTAATCCCCTGGAACAAGCTTCAACAGAAAATGCTGGCTTCTGATCCCCTTGACGTCCTCAGACAAAGACCAAGCCTTTCTGGAAGGCATGCTTTAATCTAATGTGAGTTACCAAACCCAAAGCTGGGATAACTGTGTGAAACTCAATGGCCAGTAAAGGACAGTCAATTCAGCTTGGGTGATCTAATAGCACTTCTTCACGGAGCCCCTCTAGGAAATGGGATAGAAACATTCCACCCTTCTACTAAAGCCAGTTTACTGAAATTATTCAAGCCATTGGCAAGCACTAATATTTCAGCCTTACTGTGACTCAACTAAAGGGTCAAGAGCACACGGTGTAGCTTTCAACACATGTCCAGGTGCATCCTCTGCCACCCCCAGCTTCCACTCCCCTCTCCCGATGCAGAAAGGCATCTGCCGGCGGACTGCCCTCCAACAGCCGACCTCACCCGACCTCCCTGAGCTGCTGGGCACTGACAGGATCACTGCACACAGCACGGCTCGCTCCCTCTGTGTGCTCAGATTGTACCCCTCGGTGTCTTACATTATTTTTGACTGAGAGCCATACGTGTCAGTAACGCTCAGATGGCAACATTTCTGCCCGTGGGCCGAGAGGGTGGAAGTTCAAGCCCTGCTGGAGGATACAGATGCCTACCGACATGAAGGTTGACATGCAAGAACAGAAGGGAGGGAGATGAGGCGTTCAGATATGTTGGCTTTTTTTTTCCCCCTTTCTCCTCCCTAAGACACGTACTGCCTTTAAAAACAGCCCATTAGTTAAGAGCTACATTTGTGCATTTCACTGATATTTTAATTCATGCTGAGCTGGGACCTGAATTCCACATCCTGACTACAGCAACTAGAAATGGCCATTTAGTAGCAATTTTTCACAGCCCTTTAAAAGAAAATCTGTGCATCCAAATTCTTCTACCCCATAACACGAACCTGTATTCGTCCACAAACCCATGCCAGTATCTGTCCTTTGGGTCCCTTGTCTATTCAACATGACAGGAATGCACAGTTCTGGCTCCATGAGGCTTTCTTTCAGAGTAAACGTGGTGGTTAGAGCAGAGGAGAGGGCATCCAGGACTGAAGTTCTTAGCACTGCCACAGTACTTCTGCATAGCCCTGGGCTTGTCACTTGTAACCTGTGCAGAGCAGGTGGGGCTGCATGGACCACCAGGAGATCAGAAAGACGCCAGCTGTGCTCTTAACACTGGAGACAGACAGCTGGAGGATGGAGGAGAAGAGGAAAACACACTGCTGGGAGTTCTGTGCTGCTGCTGCTGTGAAGAGAAGCAGCGTTCCCACTCCAGCTGGCAAAACTTGTCACTGGCTTCAGCACAGGACCTACCTGGCAGAGCACTTGCTATTGGCAACCCCAAGAGAACGAAACTTCCTAGCTGTTATGGAGAGAGAAGGAGAAAAGGATATCCCATTCTGGTAGCAGAGCAAATCCACATGATGCAAAGCAGAGAATGAATGTCTGGTTTCCAAAGGATGGACGCTTTCATTCATTCATTCAAACACATAAATCCAGCCACCTTTCAAGCACCTAAGTGAGTGCTAAGGTTTCGTAACTATTTGGAGTCAAAGAATCATAGAATTGTGGAACCATGGAATCAAACAATACTTGACATCATCTAGCTTCTTCTCAGGGCTGACTTTTTCAAAATGACTCAGCTTCCAGTGTGGCAGCTCTTATGGAAATACAGCACTTTTAAAGAGAAGGAAAAATGTACTCACCATGGATGGAGAGGGTCCCATTTCTCACTGCCAGGAACTTGGCCCCATATGGAAACAGTGGTAGGGAGTGGAGGCTTCCATAGAGATAGATGTGTGCCCTGTGATGGAAACGGGCTTCGGAAGATCCCACCCGGAGCTCTCCTCCATCAGATATCAGAATGTAATGAGCGTGTAATTCTACAGGTCCTGGACCAGTAAATACAAGTTTGCCACCTGAAGACAATAGAAGAGTAAAATGCAACCTCATAGTCAGCAATTATCATAGAATCACAGAAGTGGAGAATCGCTGAAGTTGGTAAAGACCTCAAAGATACCCAAGTCCAGCCTCATCCAACTCCCACCATGCCCACTAAACCAGGTTTCTTTGCGCCACATCTCCACAGTTCTCAAATACCTCCAGGGATGGTGACTCCACCACTTCTCTGGGCAGTGGAACTACCTCTCTTTCTGAGAAGAAACTGCTCCTATCTTAGTGAGATTAAAGATGTGAGGTTAAGGATTAAGGTAACAATATTGCTTCCTACAAAAATCCAACCGTGGTCGGTACTTCTCCCTTTGGACTGACCAGTTCTTTACAGCATGTCTCTTTTAGTAATGAAGATCTTAGTTAACTTAGACCATCTTTCACTTCTGCCACAGGCAGCATTTTTCTAGACCTGAGCAAAACCACCATGAAGTCTGAGCAAATATCTAAGTCTCTCCACTTCCAGTCCAAGGGAGTTAAGTTTGGAAACTCCCAGTCTTAACGTACTCACTCTCTAACTGTTAGAAGGGGATAATATTACTTAATTTGTGGGTTACTTTCCAGATTACAAACTGCCTGTGACAGAGGGAGGGGAGAGGGAAGCTTAGGAATGCAAGAATTGGCAACTTGTTTGGTTCAGTGGTTGATTTAATTCTGAATTTTCTTCCAGTTGCTGTTCAAAACCAGATGCTCCCAAATACAGTACAAGAAACTTCTCCTTGTTAGCTGGACGTGAAAAGATCTCCCCATTCTGTGAAAGCCTCATTTTAATCTCTAATTAGAGGTTAGTTTTGCCCCAAAGCACGGGGTTTCATTCATCTTCCTGCCAACATTTTCCTTCTACAATCTATTAGTAAAACCGGACAGGTTTTGTCAGTAATATAGATCTGATCCTTCAAATCTTTTTAATACTCAGTAACTTCTTGAAGCAATGAATTCTGTGGTCTAAGTTACATAGTGCATGAAAAGGCATTTTCATCCTTTGGTTTCAACTCAAGTCTCTTTTTATTCTATCAAATGCCTCCTTTGTTCTTGCCTGGTGTGAGCTGGTAATCCCAGTCTATCATTTCAGAGTAGTTTACTCTGACATCCTTTCATGGTTTTCCTCCTATGAAGGAGGCTTTTGCTATCTTTACGGTGCATTTGCACAGAGTAGGCTCTCACACATCTAATCCTTCTGCAGTGGGGATAGGTCTTCCTAGGTCAAGTCATGCATCCCTGGAGCTAGTCCCAAAGCCTCACATCAGATCTCCCTAAAATGGGTCTATGAGCCTCCCAACCTTTCCCTTTAAGAAGCAGCAGTTAAGGTATCTCATATCATGGCCAGCACCCTACTGTTGTTAGCAAGTTTTAATGGTGATCTTCATACCCACCAAACTGTTGGATTCTCCATAAGAAACTACCAGTCACAACGACAGGGGAGCTGCACAGCACTTCTCTGCCTTTCCCATTCCACTGCATCCACTCTTGCTGAGCACATTCTGCATATCCTGACCTCCTTATTTATTCTTGCATTGATGGGCTTTAGTCGTTGAGCTTAGTTTCTCACTCTCACAATAAAGCTAGTATTTGAATAAGAGCTACCCATTAAACACTTCTTTTGCAGACTTCAGTAGGTTCCAGGGAAGTTTATACAGGGCACGCTCAGTAGAGAGAAGAGATAAACCTCCCATTTTCTTGCAAATAACCACTAGGAACCATGGGATTCCTCCCACAAACACCAGCTCCCTGATATATAAGCCGCCTGTTTCCCTAGACATACTTTTCTATATACAAATGCATGTCTGTTAAGCTTGCTTTGCTACAGTCGTGTTGTATTTTTACAAGTTGCACTGAGTAAACACTGATAAAACAGCAGGGATTCCAGCTTGTTTCACTTAAAACGATGGAAGGTTTCTGACTTATTCTGAGGTTACGCCTCAGGCTGAAGGGACCATCAGATCCTACCGCCCGATGGTCTGAGCACATCACACTACTGACAAAGTGGAGGAAGCAGAGCCTCTGTGTTTGACTGCTACACACCCTCCAGGAAAGGCAGACAAACAATTAAGTGACTTGGTGACATCATTCTACCATTTTCTACGATCGCTTTTTTCCAATGGCTGATCTCCCTCACTGGCCACAGTTCCTGTTTTATTCCCAACCGCAGATGAGCTCTCAGACAGAGGCTGCCTTTGTGCCCTCCTGTACTGCATGCACTGCAGAGGTTTACAAAACAACACTTTCTGCAAAAGTATCAGCAGGTAAACAGCAATTAAATCAAACCTCAGCCCTCAATCAGGGTGGTTTATAAAGTTCCTAAGATTCTTCCTGCAAGGAATCATCTATATCCTCTTCCATAGCCTGAACATAGCCTGGTCTAGTATTAGGTATGGAGGTTGGCGGCCCTGCTTGCAGCAGGGGGGCTGGAGCTTGATGATCCTTGAGGTCCCTTCCAGCCCAGCCCTTCTATGATTCCACGGTATGATTCTATGAACGCTCCCTCTGACATGAGGAAGCCAGATTTCTTAATCCTTCTTCCCCTTTATTATTCTTGTTGGTAGTTCTCATAGAGGCAATTCTGTTTTATCCCCACCTTCTGTATCTTTCTTTTCATGCAACAAAAAAAAACAACACCCTATATTACCTCCTCTTGTTACTTTATTACAGCAGCTTCCTTGGTCACATCAGCTCCTGATGCTTTTCATAGTTACGGTTTTCTCTCACGCAGTCCTTTACTGTGCTTAGTTTGAATGGCACTCACAAATGTGATGGGTGGCAGATCTCCATTTCCTTGCAGGTGGTTTACTCCTTCCAGGTGACCCTCAGTTACTTACCACACTACTGCACTTCACAAAATCACATTCGTTGAACAAACTTGTGATTTTCTTAGAAAATGGCTTCGAATTTTGTCACCTTTCCTTGGGGAAACTTTTTCCCTTCCGTAATTTCCCACGTACTCCGAAATTAATATTCACACACCACAGAATGCCTCTACCAGAATACAACTGGCCCTGGCGCTTAAAGAATGCGCATTCCTGAAAGATACTATTTAACATCTTCCTCAGTAATAAATGGATTGCTGTTCCATCTTCCTCTTGTGATATAATTTACCATCCTGTTCCTTCCCACGCTGAGAACAGAAATATTTATTAAATATATTTGCCTTATAGCGGCGCTGTTAATAATTTTATCACCGCAATCGAGAAATGGAACTATAAATCACTGCGATTTATTTTATTCCTAACATAAAAAAAAAAAGACATCTTCCCCAAGGTCTTTATTGACTTCCTATGCACTATTCCCACTGAAATATAGTCATTTCTGTTTCCACTTCACTCCGTATGATTTTTAATGAATATTTTAATTGTTGCTATGCTGCGCCACTGAACTGGGAAGGCTGGTAGCCGGAGTTGTCCTGTCTTCTGATGGCAAAAATCATACTTCTGCCTCAAATAACCTTCCCAAAAGTTTTCCTCTCAAGCTTCAGGCACACACTGTCCACTTAAAATTTTCAAGCTGTCCATAAGGCAGCTTAGAAATATTCAATTCCTCCCACAATCCTTTCTAGTTCCTCACTGTTGGATGGGAGAGATGGGGGAGCATCTTTGCTTGTAAGACTCCCGAGTTCTTTCCTGTTTGCAGACTTTTCAGCACATCTCAAGGCAGCTGTGGGAAGATATCCGTTTTCCCATAAGGTCTGGGATTTACCTTCCTTTTTACCTACCTACCCTGGCTCTGGTGGGCACTTCTGCGTACAACATGGCTTTGGCACGTCAAGAGTTGCCCATCCTTATATAGCTCCTCATGAATGAATAGTCCTCTAAACCCTTTCTGTTCCCTTTCCTCTGGAAGTCCCCTGGTTCCATAGCATTAGGCTCACTACATGTCAGCTATCCTGAGCAATTGGCCCCTGCATCTATTCGAATATTTTCTGTTTCCTTTGTGGATTTACAGGTGTCTGGTAAGCTTGGCAATCAGATGCTTTGTGACTGCCCTGCACAGGTTAGAAGCGCACATGTTGTCCCAGCGCTTCTCAGTAGCACCATGCTTGCAGGCACTAATTTTGCTGTGCTTGGCCTGCAGGTCCGACCCCTTCTGGGGCACTTCCTATTGGTTTTCCCTTTCTGGGTGAAGATTTGGTTGCGCTGGGACAATAAGAATTGGACATCAAGGTGGGAGCTGTTGCCTGGCTCTTGAGATTCTCCATCCCCAAGTGCAATGACAATCCTATGCACACTTGGCAATGGTGCAAAGATCTGAGAGACCGTGACCACCAAAAGAGATTTGCTGTATGGGATGCTTTAGCTTTCCCTTAGTAGCAGCAGTCAGATCCCAATGTAATCATGGGAACTGAGCGCATCAGCTGCAAGTGATGGCCGCAACTTCATGCAGCTACCTTAGCTACTCACGAAGTTCCTGAATTCCTCCCAGAACAAAAACAAAAGGCACTTACAGGGTGGAAAAAAAAAGACGTGTAAAAAGAAAAATTCAATGGCTGAAGATTCTTTTTAAAAAGCACCATCACATAAAGGCAAAGAAAGCATTAGCAGGGATTCATTTTGTCATTAAACAACTCCGAGTGTAAAATAAACTCCAGCCAAACTTGCAAATACCTGTGTCAAAAATTTATACGTGGCCTTTCCAACACTCAGCTCTCCGTATTTCTTTGCTTTTCATCGGGTCAAAATAAATATACAGCTGCTGCTTTACAACACTGTCTTCCCCCTTTTTTTTTTAAAAGAAAATAAAAGTTACGCTTCCTTCTTTTATTGCACTTGACCCCTTCTCTGAAAGCAGAAGGGAAGAATATTGCTCAGCTGAGCCTTTGGCTGTGACCCTCAAATTGTTTGTTATGGCTGCACGGGAAAGCAAAGTCCTACATATGACCTTGAGGGTGATTTTATAAAAATCAATCAACTACTGTTATGATGGCCTCCCCACCAAGCAAAATAAATACAATTAAACCCGTAATCACTTCTGTACAGTAATGTGCAAATTCAATGGGTCTCTTTAGGTGGAGTGAGAGAGAGGGGGGCGGAATCTGTTGGGGTTATTTGATACTTTGTGAGAACATCAGAAGCGCCATTCTTCTCAATTAACCCAGCAATTAGCCTCCACCTCTCCGCCTGGAAAAGAAATCTTTCTTTATCTGTCTTTACTCAAAAGAAAAAGAGGGGAAAAAAAGAAACCACAAGGAAAAGACTGACCGGAGGCAGCCTCAGAGGAAGGGAGAAACAGCTAGACCAAATAACAAAAAATAGCAATATAATAATAGTAATAATAATGATAAGGGGAGCGTTGTAATCTGTCATGTGACTAAGTGCTCCAGCAGCATATCAGTGGTCGTATGAAGAGAGATTTATCTACTGAACTGGGAAGATATGGTGGGTAATGGCAGAAGGCACACGCAGAACAGTAGGATGTGGTTAAGTTAATGCGTCGCCACTTAGTTGGTCACGCAGCCCCAACTGGCTCATGCAATACCAAGTTGGGTCAAACTCACCATCCTGGCACCCAGAGCACTTAGCCTGGAGAAAGGCTGCGTGCCATGTGCTCTGGAAAAGAACAAGCATCCATGGAGATGTGTCTTTTGAGGATGACTGCGGAAAGTTCTTCCTTGCCTCTGTGACACAGAGACCGACTCATGCTTTCAGACACAGGGGTTTATAACCCTTCTCAACAACGTCATTTAAAAAAAAAACCAAAGGAAATACATTCTTCTATTATTCATATTTTCATAGTGCGTAAGAGAGATGTTGATTTTCTCATTATTTTTTAGGCTGAGATTCAGAACGCTCCAGGGATTTACTGAACTTGGTGGGAAGCAAAGTCCCCATTCCAAAAGGCTGGAGGTTACATGGAGGTTGGGCTTCTTTACCATTATCTTTTGAGGCAAAACCTCAGCATTTGCAATCACAGCATTTGCAGTGAAGCGTTAAAGCAAGTTAATTGTAAGGAAGGTGCTGGAGAGTCTCCAGAGGTTTGTTTTAAATCGGTAAAAGAAAGCGCAAGGAAAATAACGATGGAAGAACTGTCCTACATGCCAAGACTGTGTCATACCCCCCTGATTAACAGAAAACCTGCTTCCTGCAGAAGAGATGGCTGATGGCTGAAAGGCCATCTCCTCAAGAGGACTACTCCCTCCCAGCACTGCAGAATTATAGAATGGTTGGGTTGGAAGGAACCTCAAGGATCATGAAGCTCCAACCCCCCCACCACAGGCAGGGCCACCAACCTCCACGTTTAATACCAGCCCAGGCTGCCCAGGTTGCCCCATCCAACCTGGCCTTGAACACCTCCAGGGATGGACGGGGCATCCACAGCCTCTCTGGGCAGCTGTTCCAGCACCTCACCACTCTCATAGTAAAGAACTTCCCCCCGACATCCAACCTAAATCTTCCCTCCTTCAACTTCAAACCATTTCCCCTCGTCCTGCTATTAGCTCCCCTTTCAAAGAGTTGAAGGAAGACTGCTCTGGTTGTGTTGGGAGCACACTACAGCTGTGTATAACTACCATTTCCACAGCGTGCTCCTCCTAGTTTCTTCAGCCAGCGTTTCACATGACGAAGCCACAGATTCTTCCATAAAACAGGTTTAGGCTCACAAGTGATAGTTTTGGCAAGTATCCCTGAGTGGCAAACAGAAGGAAGCAACTGCTGGCTCTTTAGGATCCATGCTGCAACAACTGATCCTGCACAACAAGGCTGCAACGTGCTGGCAGCCTGCTTCCTGCTCATCCCCAGGCTCCCAGAGTGTGTCTGTTGGGGCCTCGTTGCAAGAGAGAAAAAAAAAAAACAAAAAACCACATAACAAAGATCCTCCTCTGTATGGGAAGAGGAATACAGAGCTTCTGAGCCTTCAGTGGGAACAATCGATTATTTCACGGACCTGTTGACAGGCTTACATGAAATTCGGATGAGCCATAAAAGTTTACTGCAGGCTGGATCAGTGCCAAGCAAGATGTGAAGAAGTTTGTCCTACTGGCTCCATCCCAAAGGCTGCCTGAACCACAAGTCCAAACCTCCCTATATAGGTTCCTTGACTCTCGTCATGTACAGGCACAGATCCAAACTAGCTATGTGTTTCCACCAGAACATCAATAATGCTAGAAAGGTAAACACACACTCCAGCATTTTGTCGGATGGAGGCCTTCCTCCGTCCCTGAGTGAGAAACCAGCAGCTGCTTGAGCACTCTCAGATGGAAACCATCTCCCAAGCCTGACACATCTGTGTTGTCTGGCTCACAGTCTCACAGCCATCTGCTCAGATGGCATCTGCTGCCTCGTAAGTGGGGTTGGCAGCCCAGAGGACACTGCCATAGGTAGCTCCTTTCAGAGAAGTTCTTCTATTTCTTCAGCTCTTAAGCAGCTTCCCCTTGATGAATCTGCAGAGGGAAATCTAACATGCTGGGTAAGAGGTGTGGGGACTCCTAGATGTGCTTTGATGTAACACAGTCCATCATCTGGGATCTAACGAAGGAAGCACCAGGGAAGGTTCAGGTTGGATATTAGGAAAACTTTCTTCTCCAAAACAGTGGTCAGGTGCTGGAATGGGCTGACCTGGGAGGTAGTGGAATCACTGTCCCTGGGGGTGTTCAAGTAACATCTAACTGTGGCACTAAGGGACATGGTTTAGTGTGGAAGTACTGGTGGTAGGCGGATGGTTGGACTGGGTGATTCTGGAGGTCTATTCCAACCTTGGTGAGTTTATGATTCTAAGCTGTCAGGTAAGCCTTGAGAAGGCACCATGCAAAGAGGTGCAGTGAAAAAAAAACAACAGTCCTCAGGCTCTTATTTCAAGTCTACAGGTGATGGACACCTGTTGAGTCCTTCACCTTCAGCAAAAGAGGGGGACATCAGGGAAAGAACAACTGTAGGGAGTAGAATTGTTATTATGGTCTACCTGGGTGACCACCAGACCAGAGTGTTTCCGCTTGCTATATCCCTCCACCCACAGTTATCTCAAGCTGATTTCTATCACCTACATTCAAACTTATCACTGATTTGCTCCTGGAACTTGTTCTTCTTAGTGGAAGCCCGTTCTCCCAGAAAGGCCATCGCAATGCACAGTTTGTTAAGCCATCAGAACAAGAGGGGATACATCAAAATTGAAATATTCATGCAATGCCCTGCTACACATTACTTTTCAGCAGTACTTCTGCACTTACAATACATTCTTATGCCTTTGAAGATATTTATTTGCATTTAAGAGCTTTAAAAATCATCACAGAATCACAGAATGGCCTGGCTTGAAAAGGACCACAATGATCATCTGGTTTCAACCCCCTGCTACATGCAGGGTCGCCAACCACCAAACCAGGCTGCCCAGAGCCACATCCAAAGGCTTCAATCTCTGCTGCATGGCTGCATGGACTGTATTTCTGTACCACGTAAGGGTGTGCAAGGATGGAACTACTAATGGGACGATGCCCCAGCTGTCATCATTGGGGCCTGCTTAGCTTCTAGGGCAGATGTAGACAGCTACAATGGACCTTTCCATCTTATGCTTAGAAGCACTGTCTACTTCTCCAACAGGGACACGTCCCCTCTTTCCCATGCCAGAAAACAGCTTTCAGCCTAGACCAGCATGCTCAGAACAAGTTTTCTCCAGTCTGCTCCTCCTGCAACACCTTGGAGGAGTCTCAGGAGCTACTGGAGATGCAAAAAATCAATTTCATCAACAAGCACGAGCCCTGGATGTGCACGCTGTCTATAATCCCATCCTAACCAGAATGGGAAAGGAAGACCCGCAGCCTGTGGCCAAACACAAACCAAGGTTTACAGCTGAGAAAGAACCCAAGAAACACCTCAAGTTGCTACAGATGGGCCTTAAAATCCTTTCTCTGGGGTATGTCCAGCTCTGTGACTTGAATCCTAATGAATAATACTGAATTCCTGCTAAAATCACACTAACATTCTAAAGAACTGATGCCTTTCATTTCTTTTTTCCCCCCATCATAACAGCAGGGGCTTTAAGGTTCGGAGATTCTTGCATATATGGTGCACCTCACTGTAACAACACAGGAAAATATCACAGTGACAGGGAGAAGCAGGGCTAACTCTTCTTCCTTTTAAATCTCAATTAAAAAATACATCGGGTGAGATTTCCCATTAGCTGGTACTATTTGTACATCCCATGTTCTTTCTTTAATTAAAAAACATGCTTATTGCAATACTGCCAGAATCGCTTTTACGGTATTTTAATTGTAATGTCTCTGACTGATTAAAAAAAGAAAATATGAACTAGAAACTGCCTGCAAAAACTATCACAAATGCATATCCCAAATGGGCTGAGTAAACGGCACGGTGAAAATATTTTCTAACCTTGGTTACGGACAAGGGATTTTAAAGCAGGTTTAGGGACAGAAAAACGGAGGGAAGATCTTATTCCACCTTTCAGTGAATTCATACCTAGTCTTTATCAGCACTGAAGCTGATGTGAAGCACGACTTATTTGACACATACGTAGGCAGATGTATCGGTTAATATTTGATGCTTTTTGATATCAGCATCAAAGCCTAGGAAAACAGTCAAGCAAAATCAGTATTTAGATTTCTTTCCTCCCCAGGTCTACAGGCAGCACCTATTGCCCAGAGTGGGTGCTCTGTCCCTGCAGGCAGTCAAGGTCAGGCTGGATGGGCTCTGAGCACTGATGGAGCTGTGGGTGTCCCTGTTCAGTGCAGGGAGTGGGACAGATGGCCTTGAAGGGTCCCTTCCAACTCGAACCATTCCATGATTCTACGACTGATTAAAGTAACATTTTCCCTTTTTCCTACAATGGTGGCCATCTCAAGGCTGCCACTGCAAAGCAAATGGATTGTGGAACGCCTAAGACCTTCAACCCCACCAGAAAATACCTGCAACATCACTCCAAAACTCACCGCCAAGCTACCCCTGGAAGGAGAACAGGCAGCTTTTCCAGTCTCCAGAATTCCCTCAAGGCTGTTCCTATTCAGTACTAAGACTTCAGATAAAGGTAAATAACATGTCTGAGGCATCAACCCACCAAAGACAAATGAGTTACTCCAGTGGAAGCTCTGCGTAAGGGAAATTTCCATCTGTCCTGGGTTACCATAAATATTACCATACTCGTGATGCCGAGATCTCAATAATAGCTGCAATCTGCTGAGTTTATGTAGTTATCTACAATCTGTCTATCCTGTATCTCTTCCCCAATCAGTATTGTCTGAGCAGTTTCGCAGTCTGGATATTAAACTTTCCACTGCTGACAATCACGTGTCCACACACTGCTTGTCATGTGGGAGGCAGAAGCTGGCGGTCCTCATGGTAGTGGGCAGGATCGAGCTGCTTAATCCCATTTCACTATTGCTTTAGCCTCTAGATCTTCTGTACAGCGACTCTGGTGACTACCAGAACCTCTACATGAGTTTGTCTGGGTGCTAATAAAGACAAAGCAGGGTCACTCAAAGGATGCATGTGCAGCTGACGTCCTTGTTGTAACAATCTTCAAGCAATTTCTACACTGTTGAAACCATCACGACTTCACCCTACACAAACCGTACCCAAAATCCTCATGGCGTCTTAAAGCTGAGAAATCTCAAGAAATGGGCCTACGTATATGGGTTGGGTTTGCTGGATACAGCAGCTGGATGGTCGGGTACAACAGCGCCTTTGCAGATGAGCAGACTCAGTAGCTTTATATGCTTTTTTCATCCATAAAGTCTGTTTCAGGTTGAGTGCACCGGCAGCCCGGTGCTGAGTCAAGAAAGCCAAAGGGAGCAGAACTACAATTTAATCCCATTCTCCAGCTCCGACTACAAAAACACTTCAGCTCAGGCTTCAATCAAAGTGCGCTTCTACACTCGCCTGCAGGCTTGGGGTTTATTGTCATGCCCATTTTGCAGCTGGGGAAACTTGGCAATTATTTGACAAGTTCAGAGACTCAGCAGTTGTTACTCTAAGGGGATCACCTAACTGAGATCCTTCTTAAGATGGGTATCTCTAATACCTAAGATGAGCATGTCTTTGGTGATGTGTGCTTCTCTAGATCAATACAGGAGCCTAAACAACTCCCCAGAGCTGGGCAACACAAAGAAAGGTAAGGAAAGATGATTCCAGCCTGGTCTTACACCAAACTAGACCTCAGCATATCCTGACTCTGCATTTAAACAAGGCTTTACCAGTCCTAACTCAAAGATAAATCTGCCTTTGAGTAGGCCCAGAGCTCAAAGGGCTTCTGCTACAAGACTGTGACCCCCTTCTTAAAGAAGTCAGAGGATGAGCTCCCAAATTCCTATGTAGATTTGCAGCCAGAAGTCTCAGAAAATCTGAGCTCTGACCTATCTCTTCGGCTTTACACCATAACCACACTGGGGGTTAAGAAGCACCTTGCGACACCAGGCTTTACCTTCTTCAGTGGGGCAGAAAGAGGAACAAATCATACTGAAGCCTTTCTTGCTTTTTCAATCACAAATTCTTACTGTATTATTTTGTGTTCCTGTCTCTTCGCTTTCAGCAGGAATGGTGCCCAGGGTAGCAGCTCTTGACAATCTAGACTGATCAAGTTCAAGCTTCATCGGAAATATTCACGCAATATGGATAAAACCTGTGAAGGTTTATCTCTGTAGAACAATCCTTCAAAATAATATCCCAACGTAACTGTCAGATACGTGTTTTCCACCATCACCTCAGTGGAAAACCAGTCCCTTTAACATCCTTACAGCATAAAATTATTAATATCAGTGGAGTAGTCCCAGGTCCTAAAGCCTCTTTCAATTGTCAAGGTTCACTTCAGCTTAACCTTGCATACAGGCTTAACTTTGGGCAAGCAACTGCACCAGAACAACTCATTTGCTTAATACCAAAGATGTGCACAACTTTCACCACGAGGGCCTAATGTTAGGGATGAGCATTGCCGGCACTGAATGTTACTTCCACACCCAATGCACAGCCCAATACTCATGCCGGGGCTGCACCAGGGTGCACGAACCCTGCACATCTCCTGGTATAGAATGGTTTGGGTTGGAAGGGACTTTTAAAGGCCATCTGTCCCACTCCCTGCACTGAACAGGGACACCCACAGCTCCATCAGAGCTCAGAGCCCATCCAGCCTGACCTTGGCTGTCTGCAGGGATGGGGCACCACCACCTCTCTGTGCAAGCTGTGCCAGCACTTCACAACCTTTATCACAGAAGCTTTTTTCCTTGTATCCAGCTTAAATCTCCCCTTCTTTAGCTCGAAGCCATCCCCCCCTATCCTACCACAACTTGCCCTGGGTTCCCCCCACACACACCCATGCCCTTCCATCAGCTCCAGGATCCAAACAGCATACACGATGCCATTGGCATACATACATACGAATTAAACGCTCCCCCCGTCCCCCAGCCCTTTGCACGTCCCGCCGGCCCACACACAGCCCGGCCTTCCCCATTCCCCCCACCCCCCCCACAACCCTCCTCAGACCTCTGAGGTGCAGCAGGTGCAGCGCGGCGGTGGCGGCGCCCAGCAGCAGCGTCCGGCCGGCTTCCACCGTGACGTTGGCGCCATCTTGCGGCGGGCGGCCAGAGGGCCAGCTGGAGGCCTCGGCCCAGCGACCGCACAGCTGTAGGGCGGGCTGCGGGAGAAGAGAGGGAGAGGTTCAGAGCTCGTTCTTCCCGCCTGTGGGTCCCCAGACGGATAAGCCCTCAAATCTGTACGCAACAGTTCTGTGGAGAACAATGAACAGCTCTTTTTTCTGCCCAGAGCCAGGCTGGATGTGGCTCTGGGAAGTCTGGTTGGTGACAGCGCGCATAGCAGGGGGTTGAAACTGGATGAGCATTGTGGGCCTTTTCAACCCAGGTCCTGTGATCCTATGTCAGAGGAGGGAACAGCTCCTGGAAAGGCACACGTTTCCCAGATAACGCTGCTTATCATCTCAACTGTAGCACGGAATTGCAGACACCACAAATTCCTGCCTGGCACAACCTCAACCAACGCTGCTAGCAAAACGCTGCACAATACGGCTATGTTTGGTAGCTGTCTAACAAGAGTGTTGTTTGTTTTTAAAGATAGTTCCTCCTTCTAGCTTGAATATCCAAGGCCACAAAAATGATCCCTGGGATTGATCACCTCTCCTATATGAGGACAGGCTGAGAGAGCTGGGGCTGCGCAGCGTGGAGAAGAGAAGGTGCTGGGGAGAGCTGAGAGCGGCCTGTCAGTACCTAAAGGGGGGCTGTAAGAAAGAAGGGGACAGGCTCTTTAGGAGGCTCTGTTGTGATAAGACGGGGGGAAATGGTTTCAAACTAAAAGAGGGGAGATTTAGATTGGATAAAAGGAAGAAGTTGTTTCCAGTATGGGCAGTGAGGCACTGGCACAGGTTGCACAGAGAGGCGGTGGTGCCCCATCCCTGCAGACAGCCATGGTCAGGCTGGATGGGCTCTGAGCACTGATGGAGCTGTGGGTGTCCCTGCGCACTGCAGGCAGTGGGACAGGTGGCCTTGAAGGGTTCTTTCCAACTCAAAATCTTCTATGATTCTAGGAACCTGTCTGAAAGGAGAAAAGGGATTTCGCCCAAAGCACTGAAAATTACCATGGCACAGAAGAAAGTATAGAGGGGCTATTGGGAAAGCAGCTCCATAGAAATCAAGGGAAGACATCTGACCAATGGAGGAAAACCAGACAGCTGAAGCTTTTATTTGGTGACCCTTTTCTTGTAGACCCGCTGCCTTCCCTCAGATAAAAGAATATTTATGGAAGATATTTGAGTACAGTGCAATCTCTCGTTAAAGTCTTGGATAAATGGTGGTTACAGAATCATAGAATCATTATGGTTGGAAAAGACCTCTAAGATCATCCAGTCCAGGTCCTATTAAGCAGCCCATGGTAAAATAAAACAAACTGAAATACACACAGGCTAATTACACATTCCTTATCAAGCAGAGTGGGTAGCAGACTCACAGCTCTGGAAATCCACTCTCTGGTCTGTCCTAGTTTGTTTCCCTCCATGAACTGAGGATCCCCTGAGGATCCTCAGTTACCACACCTGTCTTGCCCAGCTGCCCTGCCATCAGCACAGGCTGTGACTCACACTGTCCTGCAGACACCACACGTACCACTGTCAGTGCATGCTGAGGGTGGCACAGAGATGCTGCTGCTCTGCAAGCTGAGCACGTTCTGGGATATACTGGCTCACTTAAAGACTCTCAGGACAAAACAGTGAGACAGCCATTTCATCTCTTGAAGACCACATCTAAAACATCTCCACCATGCAGAGATTCCAGCTCCTTCTGCCCACAGCTGAGCAGGATAAGAACATCCTTCCCTATTAGATTTTTCATGGACTCAATACTCCTTCCATTCTTTTTTTTCCCCCTGCTTGGCACTCAGCATCCAACCTGTGGTTATTTAAACACTTACACAGAAGACTGAAGGGCAGCAGCAGCTGCAAGCAGCAGAGTGATGGCTGAGCGCCCATCCCACCTGTGTTTGTTGAATGAAGCACAATGAGCCTGCAGAGCCAGGAAAGCTGCCTGTCTGTGGCCAGCAGTGGGCACTTTCCTCCCGTGCTTTTATCGTTTGCAGCATGAAGCACGACAAATGGCAGGCAGACAGAAAGCCAGGATGGGAGAAAGAGGAACTGGAATAGAATGAGCTCTGAATGATGAGGCTGGAGCTGGCTGTGGCATCAAGGTGGTGGCTTCACACTCCAGTCCCAGCCTGAGACAGGTGAGAAATACATCCTCAAAGCTGCCTCGAACCCTTCTTTTGTACGCACAGAGGTGATTTAGGCAAAGCCTACTCTGAATGCAAACAGGCCTCCATTCTGGTCTGAATGGTTGGTTCAGGGTGACACAAAATGTCTTGAAGAAGTTCTCAGTTCATGGTAAGGGCTGTGCCCAAGTGCCGGGCCCCGTGCAGTTCCCAACCCCAGACAGCCAGCTCACATTCACTTAAATTCAGGATCAGTTTTTTCAGTGAGACAAACTGAACTTTTAAACTGGACTCCAGAATGTTAAAGGATGTGCCCTCACATTTGCTTTCCATAGGAAACCCATTCTGGTAACCAAGCCTGCAAAATAGCTCCCTCCCTATCAGAGCTCCCAAACAATGACCGATGTAACAATAAAATAATATTTCAATAGTACAAAACAAAAGATGCACAGGCTCCTTGCAATTCAGCACGCGATCCTCTTCTTCCCTCCTGCACCTTGTTTTTCCATTCTAAGGCAAGTTTCTTTCCACTTTCTGCTGTTGGCTGCTGCTGCTGTCAGCCAGCCCCAGGTTGCCTGCATGTCAAGCCCTGGGGTTACCAGCTCTGAGTGCCCGTTTCTCAGCTTGCAACTACCAGGGCCCACAAACAGCAGCAACAACTGAAAGAAGTGAATAAAAAACAGAGATATGTTTGCGTTCCCACACGGGCTGGCAGACAAACCACAAATAGAAGGGACCATGAGTCCCCATACTTTCAATTTTTGATCTGAACTGTTGTGAATTACAATCACTCTAATAGCACAACACAGAAGCTGGTGAGCTTTGACTCCCCTCCACTAAAACACAAGGTAATGTTTGGCATTTAAAAGGTTGAGAAACTCCTGTTTAGGCAGAACATAGCTCATCTGATGTCAATTTGTGGTGACATTTCAATTTGTTCAGTTAAGTAAAGTCACAATAGAAGGACTGGATGCATTCAAGGCCAGGCTGGATGTGGCTCTGGGCAGCCTGGTCTGGTGGTTGGCGACTCTGCACATAGCAGGGGGGTTGAAATGAGATGATCACTGTGGTTCTTTTCAACCCAGGCCATTCTGTGATTCTATGACTGCTAAAAAGCACACAGAGCTGCATCCTCTGATCAGAAAAAAAATAAATAAATAAATAAGCAGAAACTTTAAAATCAAACCTCGAAGCAATGGCTGAGCTAAGCAGCACAGATTTTGCTTGCTGCTGTGCTCCATGCTCTCATTTTCTGGTCCCAGCCTGTGCTTACCTAACACAGAGCCATCGAGAGCAACGCAAGGTCAGGTAGGGTTCCCCAACTTCAGTAGCCAGCTTCATCCCTTCCCTAGACACATCTACTAAGGCACAGAGCGTGATGCCTCTCCAGCACTGAGATCACCATCAGTTCCATCCCCAGCATCCTTCCTGCTGTGTACAGCCACCGACAGCCAAAGGTTTCGAACTTCTGACAGACTGACACACATGGGGCAGCATTTTCCTTGGTGCTGACAGATTGCCATTTAGCCAGCGCTTATGGAGAGCAAGTGTTCCTGTCCTCAGTCACCACAGAGAGACAAGGTTAACATTTGAAGTGATGGAGCACAGTGTGAAATTCCCCCACCTCGCAGACCCAGAACTCCACACCACATTTGAAAACACTGTAATTTCAGTGATGGATACAGGGAGTTCACTTTCCGGGCTGTGAACTCTTGACAGCTGCTCAGTTTAATACAACAGGAAAAGATTTACAGCCCCATGCAACCCCCACCTACCTGAAGGAAAGAAAAAACATGCATTAGGAGGAGACGAAAGAGGAGGGGAGGCATTTTATTACCCTAGATATCTTTTACAAGGGAAGTATTTCCAGCCATCTGCTCTAATTATTCCTCCTGTATTGGCCACCATCTTCATGCAACAATAGAAATAATTGTCTCCTCAAGGGCAAAAAAAAAAAAAAAAAGAAAATATTTACAGAAACAAACAAAAGTTGATTATTTTTAGCTCCTAGGGAAGCAAGAAACAACAAGCTACTTCTTAATGAAGGAGCAATTAGGAAGGTGGATAGAACATCTATAATTAAAACAGACAAATTGGTGGAGGCTCCTCCCTCCTACACACACTTGAAAGAGATGCAAATGCATTACATTTGCTGCAGTCGGTGGAGTCAGCATACAAGGTGCTTCCCAAGGCCCAAATAAGCTGAACTTGCCTCTTGGCATGATTCCTGCCTCATCTGCTCTTGGAAACTCAAACCCTGGACCAAATTAACTGAAATACATTCACCACAACTTAAAAGTCATAGTCTTCCACTGCACAACCTGTATCCCTGAGACAAGCGTGATAGGGACACTCTTTTATTCTGCTCTTCTATGTCTCCTGCACGCACGACATCAGTCAGTGTGAAAAGTGTCCTCGATATAAATCAAAATCAAGAAGATGACTTCTGCAATCTTCTTTTCATTCCTGACAGCATACAAAGAGTTTGCTGTAGGCAAGAATGAAAGCATACATAGAGGTCCGTGGGAAAGAAGGATTAGGGCTGTCCCGGAGAGTGCAGCAAGCGCCTTACATTGTGAAACACACAAAAACACCCAACACTTGAGCAGCAGAGAGCAACAGCTTATTTGGCACGCACATACATGTGCTTACACACTCACACCAAAATGAAGAGAATCCAGTTGACCGTGCCATGAAATCAAAGAGCAAACTGAAGATGTTCAAGTGGGACATAGAAGATCCAAAGACTTCTCCAAACATTCCCAAGATGGAGGGGGTACAACTCAATCTTCATTACAGGAGGGCAGCAAAATGATCTACCACCTGACAGGGAAGAGCTGCAATGGATATCCCACCTCAATTCTCTTAGCAAAAGCACCACGTTCTTTCCTATCGTTGCTATGTACTTTGATCAGGTTGCCTTTGGAAAGTCCTTTGAAAGAACAACTTGGCAGAAAGGGGAGCATATTTTGATGTCTCCTGTTTGCTCGGTCCTTCTTCCAAAGGAAGGCAGTCTCCTGGCTCCCAGGAAGACAGCAATCTCCTATACTTGAAAAATTCCTCACTTAGTTCAATTCTGTGTGATGATATCATGAAAACAATGCGGAGTAACTACTGATGTTCTTCTTCCATGAATGCCAATGTTAAGACAGGCCCTGATGCCAGTTTAGAAAAGAAGAACAGGGTGGTAGTTTTCAGATGTTGGTACAAACTGTGTTGGTAAAACAGTGAAGAATTTAACTGATAATCCAGAGATGTGAAAGGAAGTTCCCCTCCAAACTATGTCACAGCAGAGTCAACCGATGGCTGACCCAAATGAGCAGACAGCAGTAACCAAACTGTTCAACAAAGGTGGATAGATACTTGAATCATCTTCTTCCAGTAATTCTGAAATAAATGATATTAAAAAGACACAACATAGGAATGGTTGTGCTCAAGTCACAACTCACTAAGAAGCTGTAATTACATTAAAAGTCAAAAGAGAGAACACATGTTGTGGATGCCCCATCCCTGGAGGCATTCAAGGCCAGGCTGGATGTGGCTCTGGGCAGCCTGGTCTGCTGGTTGGTGACCCTGCACATAGCAGGAGGTTGGAACTGGATGAGCACTGTGGGCCTTTGCAACCCAGGCCATTCTATGGTTCTATGATTGTACATCTAAAGAACTGTACAGTAGGAAAAACAAAATAATTTCTGCCAAAATGAGCTCATTGCCTTATGAATTATTGTAGAACTTAACCGACCTATGCTTTTCCAAGGCCAAAACATGATTTATTTTTTTATGACTTTTCATCACACGTTGCTACTTAATTTCTCTATACCAGTGCTAAAACACAGGTGACATTATGCTACCCAAGAAATCCACATAGAAGCTCCTTCATTAATACTAACTGGATCAGGGCTGGGCAGGTGGCTGGACATGAGCTGCACTGAGTTACAACAACGTAATTACTTTCTTCTTTTTTTTTTACCCCCTTTAATTTTAACGGCCTTTCTGACTTCTGCTAAGCTGCACGAGCACAAGAAGAGAAGAATCTGGCTGGGTATGTTCTCTATGGGATTGATGAATGACCTATTCTCTTTCCAACTATTACAGGATAAATCTGTTTACACACAAAAAATTGACCTGGGCCAACGAGGTGGGACTAGAACCAGGAAGCTGGCACGTCCCAGAGGTAAAAATGTATTTGCAGCCAACAGCATTAGTAACTCAAGACCAAAAAACAAGCCATGCTGTCATTAATTACTCAGACAGGGGCAGCCACAAAAGCAGTGAGAAGACCCAAAAGCCAACTGTAAATAGCTCGTCTAGCTGATTAGTTCAGAAAAAAAAATGAACGGGCAGTTTCGGAGGTCAGGGCCCATGGCACAAGTCAGTCTCAGGCCAATTTGAACTGGACAACAGCATGGGAAAGAGTTTAACTCTTATTTAAAAAAAAAGAAAGTATTCAGAAATAATTGCCAAAAAAAAAAAAGAAGTCTTTTCCAGCAGGGGAGTAATCATTGCAATTTCCAAGCGCAGAAGGTAAGGCTCTTTGCACCAGAGGTATTTAATTAAGGACACGGAATATTAGTTTGATCTCATAGCGCTTTCGTAGGGCACTGAAAAGACATTGCTCTTGGAGGAGGGAGCACATGTCCCACACGTAGCATGTGTAGACTTCATAAACCCAAGCAAAAAAAAGCTCGCCTGAAAGTAAAGTAAAATACCAACTAACAGGAGGATAGGAGCAGGATTATACGACTCCATAACAAAACAAACCATGAAACTCATGGCAAGTCCCATGTCTATGTGAGTAAAATGTTGTTCTCGCATCTCCTGGGGTTTTATGAAGCTTATGGTGGGAGAATGATCCAAGTATCAGAAATCTTAATTTCGAAGATAAAGGAGAGCACCTTGGAAGGCAATGACTTGGAGTGCATGACAGTTTTTCTCTGTGGTGGTAAAATCTGCCCACGGTTGTTTGCTAAGATGCCCAAGCTGCACTGCAAGGGACCAAAGGGTCAGTGCAGGAACAGCAGCTGCTGCCCGATGACTCAGAAAAGCACTGAGATTCATGAGAAGAAGTGGGGAATGCCCAAGCCTGGGTGGGAAAGTGTGGAGGGAAACAGGGAAGGTTTTGAGGAGTCACCAAACTGGAGAGGCAGAACAGAAGCACACCGTTAGATTTTTCCACATACCTAGCAAGGATGCTCAACCAATGGAAAATGTTGTCTCTGATGGAATGAAAAGCAAAGCCCCTATTTCCTTTCAAAATAATAATAATAATAATAATATCTGACTGTACCTTTTAACAGCTTAGTTCAGCACAGAGCTGTAGAAGGGAACACCCTGCACAAAGGCTACAAGTTAGTACAGGCTGCCTTCTTTTTGATCACTCACACATTATCGGACAATGAAAATTCATGGCTGACTGCAGTAGGTTTGGGACTGACTGCAGGAGGTTTGGGAATCTGTTTGAATCACTGTCAGAGCTTCGTCAAAATATTTTGCCTGACCACATTCACCTAGAATGTATTTTTTCAAGCAGATTCCACATTTGAGAGGGAGGACCTGGATGAGCACAAGGAAATAGCTTGAGGCTGTGCTCCATCCAACACAGGCTAGGATCTGACGCAGTCCAGCAGTCTGGCATGCTTGTCCCAGTGCAGTGCCCCATGAGACCCCAGACGGTCCTCCAAGCTCATCTCCCCTGGGATTCTGTGAGATAAGAGCAGGTGTAACATATGTTTGGATGGTTGGACTGAATGATCTTGAAGGTCTTTTCCAACCTTGGTGATTCTGTGATTCTATATGGTTGGCTGGAACTAGATGATCTTTAAGGTCCCTTTCCAACCCAAGCCGTTCTGTGAGTCTATCTTCTGAGATGCAGACTGAAGCCTTGCAGTGTCCCTTCAATCCTGTACTGCCCAGCAGGGAGAGGGTTTCACCCTGCATGGCTGTTATTTCTGTAATGCAAGCTTTTTAAGCGCCTCATCCTAATCTGCGAGCTTTCAGAGTCCGCTTTCAAATGCAATGTCCTGTTTAGTTTTAGCACATCAACAACATGCTTTCTTAGCCTATCTGTATGCATTATCTAGTGCTGTAATGTATCATGAACTGAACTACAGCATCATTACAGGTAAGTGCTCAGGTTTAAATGCAAACATAATTGCATAATGTGGTACAGCCAGGAAGAATAATGCAGGAAATAGAGCCAGCTCCATCTGATAGTGCAATCTGACTGGGACGCTGGCCGTTCGGATCAAACGCACAGCCCAGATGGGGCAACCAAGAATAAAAGTGCTTTGCCGTATCTTTATTGTCATCATCAAAAACACTTATCTGCCAGAAAGGTAAAAAGGTGAAGATGGGACTCTTACAGAAAAGGTCACACAAGCAATAGGGGAACTCTGGGTTACGATGGCTATGGAGACGTCACTCCTCAGTAAAGGTTACCTTTGGACTGCCACTTCAAGCTGAATTTTCCAGTTCCTAATGGGATGTTGGGTGTTCAGTGGCATTTAAAATACCAGGCACATCCCACCTTCTTCCTTGCAGAAAAGGTGTTTGTTTAACTGCAATAAATCCAGATAAAGCCCAAGATCTTAACTGGCAAGGAGCTGAACAAACATTCCTGATGCAAGACAACTTCCAAACAAGGAAATATCTAGAACAGAAATGCACTTTTCCATACATTAAAAAAGTTAAAATTAGAATGGATTCTCCATGTAATAATGCTTCTATTTTTTTCCTCAACAGTTTGAGCTGACAGCAGCACACGATGGACAATTTCAGCAGGGGTGCAGACAGCACCATACCAGCAGCCTGAAGCCGGCTGACATTCATTGAGAGCACTTTGCACTGCACTGCTGTGCCATGAATAACCACGTCTGAGCCAAAGAGCAGCATCACATGTTGCAGGACAGAAGCTAGCCTTGTCATTTCAACAGATTTCAGCCCAAAATTCATTTTAATCGGATAACAAGATGAGAGAGTGGCGTGCAAGAGTGCTCCTCGACTAACACGATGCTCTCTGAACTGAGAGCCCTTTGAGTTCAAAGCACAAACTGCTGCCATCTGAGCTATGAAGCCATCCTTGTGTCTTTCGGGGCTGCAACAGCTTACCATTGTTGGGAACAGATCCCCTGCAGTGTGTAGTGGCTTTTACTGTCTGCCCACCCACACACAACGTTTGTCTGCCTCCGCATCATCTGGAAGGGTATCAAATCTGGGGTCTCTTTCCCGAGGAGCCTTGGTGGCACATCCATCCCCAGTGTATTCAAGTGCTTAAGGATGCAGATGGGCACCAGGTAGCATTTTCCAAGGGCAGATTTGATTTCAGGTAGAGACGGGCACTGCACCTGAAAGACTACGTATCTACACGACGTAAAAGTGAAGCATCTTGTCCATACCCCAAAAGCCTTATTTGCTGCCAGCTATCACCACCTGGAGGAATTTGCCAAAACTGCCAACAAAACTGTCACCCCATGATGTCTGCATCTCCCAGATGCTGAAAACTGTAGAATCACTCAGGTTGGAAAAGACCTTTAAGATCACCAAGTCCAACCCCAGCCCACCCCCACCATGCCCAGTCCCCACATCCCTCAGTGCCACATCCCCACAGTTCTGAAGCACCCCCAGGGGTGGTGACCCCACCACTTCCTGGGCAGACTGCTCCAATGCACTACCCACTCTCTGAGAAGAAATTTTGCCCAGCATCCAACCTGAACACTACCTTATGGCCATGCTGATGACCACTGAGTGCAGTCCTTCCTGCATGGGAAATCCCAATTTTTGTCTGAGCCATCTCAGCTTTGAACTTTGGCATCAGTTCACTGGGAGAAGTATTCAAGACATCAAGGAGCTAAGTACCAGTATC
Source organism: Alectoris magna (assembly GCA_030625065.1). Taxonomy (NCBI): domain Eukaryota; kingdom Metazoa; phylum Chordata; class Aves; order Galliformes; family Phasianidae; genus Alectoris; species Alectoris magna. The sequence continues at coordinate 109,662,946 of CM060562.1, read as the reverse complement.
AGGAAAACGGGGAAAGACATTGAGACATCTCTACAGTTAATAAAGAATTGCTTAGGGAGCATTGAGACACCACTCTCAGTCACATGGTCTGACTTTTGGTTAGTGAAGTCCAGCCAAGAGCTGGACTTCATGATCCTTGATGGTCCCAAGAGAACCACAATCCCCAAGTGATTTGAAAACTGAGTCTGACCTTTGATCAGAATCCCAGACCCAAAGAAGTTGTGTGAAAGAGGGAAAAAAATCAATCAATAAGTCTAGTGGCATCCTCTTGCTTCAAGTTTATTCAAGGAAGTTGAATTTACTAAGCACCTCACAAACTGTCTTTGGCTAAAATCACCTCTAATGAGCTCTGACACTTGAAATTTAACTGAATATGAGCTAACAGCTCCCAGCCCTGCATCACCCATGAATTTAACTGGGAATATTTTGCTAATGCCATAACAGCCACTCCACCTGATGCTTCCCTGCCCTGGGACTTCTGCTTTTCATCACAGGGCCCCCAGATCACGCAGTACCCTCTGCTCCTTCCCATTCTGATGGTAATCGTTTGCTCATTTTTATGAGGCAGCCTTACCATCCCTTAATGAAGTCCTTTGCTCTGCAGCTATCCCCAAGGACAAATTGAGAACGAGGGGTTTCCACCTATGGAGCTGCCAATCACAGGCACACACCCAGCACTTCCAAGAGGGTTGTTAACTCAGTCCATCACCCGGCTGCTGACAACTCACCATGAGAACAGCCTGCTTTTACTGGCAATCACATAAAAATTAATCCTGTTGTTAAAGACAGGGTGAGGGCTCCCAGGTTAATTGTGGCAGAGGGCTCGAGCATGCTGGTTTTCCCTCTTGCTACAACATCTTTAATTTATTTTTTGCTAACGAATGTTTCTGAACTGAAATTCAGTCATCCTCCAGTTATGTACTTCTTTCTCGTTGTTTAGTCTGGGAAAAGCTTTGCTGTAAAACCAGCAGTAACAAAACAAGAAAAAAAGTGTAAAATACAAATACAAGTACTACTCATCCTTAGTCCTTATGCCAAAGTCTGTACACAGAAGAAATTATGATACAAGATGATTATGTTTCCAGCAATCCTTGTAGCTTGCTACAAGATGAAGTTTTCAGGTCCTTGTTATCCTCAGGATACAGCCCTTTTTTCCTCTAAATGAAGCAAAACCCAGCTATGTCCCCCACCACATTAAACTCCCAAGATGTGTTCCCATTCTCCCTGGAAGTCTGATCTTATGGGTCAAGCCACAACCAGGCACCAAGTTCAGCTCTCTAGAGCTACATTCTTATAAGAGCAATGTTTGTAACCCAGCATCCCCCTCACATTTAATGTCATAAATGACGCAGGCATTACATGTCTAGACTAAAGCCTAGCAGAAAATATCCTCAAGACAAAATATGAAAGAGCCCCTGGTCCACCAGAAACTGTGGGCTAAGGATAACCAACACCTGAGTTACTGTCCTATACCCTTCTAGTGCTTATCCAAATGATTTTATTCCCAGATAACTCTCCCATGTTTTTGTTCTGCATATATGTCTGGAAATAAGCTACTAATAAACAGGAGTGACCTACACGAAGATGGAACCACCACAGCACCTCATGCATGCCAACACTCATGCATAGGCTCAGCATTCAACAAGATTATACCCAATCAATTTTAACTTGGATGAGGGAACAGGGGAACCAAGAGGCAGGTTGGTTTATAATGTGTTCGGGACTGGGCATCCACATGTCAACCAAGGCTGCAGCGCAGCACCTTTAGTTGCCTAAAACAGAGCACCAAATAAAATCAGTGTTGATTACTGCTCAACTCTACCTAGATTTGACATTTCAGTGCTTCAGACTTGAAACTGGTCAAATCCAGTCTCAAATCTTCATTTTTAAACAGCACAAGGACATCTCCATCCATGTTCCAAGCAGGGCCAGGACCTTTCCAATGCCCACACACTGGCCACAGCCACGCTACTATCGCAGCTATCAAAATGGAGCAGACAGCACTGAGCCTTTTGCTGGATCCCAAACTGGATGCCAGAAACATCAAATGCAGCAGAGTAAGCTGTAGGACCAAGCTTCATAGAAGAGTCCTACATGCAACTTCATGTCTACTGGGTGCTCTGCTTAGGATCAGAAACAGGACACAAATTCAGACGGTGACACAGAGGACTATGCCAGCAACGCAAGAGCTGTTGGAGACATCTTCAACCCACATCACACCAAAGGAAAGCAAGACCCGCTCATACATTAAGCCAAACTCCAACACAGGAGAAGAACAAGCCTAGGTTACGTTTACCTCTAAGGAGCACAACCTTTTCCATTCAAATTCACAAGGGTGAGATGGAAAAGCTTCCCTCTGAATTCATCCAGAGCCCAAAGCCTGCACGCTAGCATGGAACCAGCCACTAAACACCCCCAGCACCTTTCATCCAAGACAAGAGTAAGTTCTACTTGATGGAGATGGAGAACCAGAGCTGTGCTTCCACCACATACCACTGTCCCCCTCCAAATCTACCAAAATGCCAAAGGAGCCAATTAAAGTCTTTCATAATTAAACAGGAATGAGACAACAAGGCTTTATGTAAGAGTCTGCAAGAAAACAGAGAAAATTTGCTTGTAGTCCCTTGGGAAAGCTTCCTTGCACTCTCTTGACCTTAATTCAAGCCTTTTCCATGTCAGGGAATGGAAATCTTTGTTTTCTGCCCTGTAGAGCTGTGCCTCTAAAATGACTCTTTCTACTCTCCATCTGTTTTTCTTTTTGGGATGAAATAAATAGAGGGAAAGAAGCAAAACAGTTCTTCCACTCGATTCTGATTTCATGTGGGTCTGTATAAGTACGAGTGGAAAGCTGTCAGTGTGCTGTGGGTTACAGGGAGGTGGCATCCTTGTGGAGACAAAGCGATAGCCAAAAGGGCTCCTGCGCAATGGGTGAGGAGAGCTCCCAGGACCAACTTCTAACACTAGAAAGATGGTGGGATGAAGGAAGGGGAATAGAAGTAAAATAAAGGTGTGAGGGATAGAAGAAAAAAAAACCATGTAATTCAGCCTTTTTGTTGTCGCCGTTTTTGTTTTCGAGCTGAGAACAGGAAAGGAAAGAGTTAAACTTCAAATCAGGAAGCAAAAAGTTAAAGCAGAAGAGAAAGAGGAAAGAAAGAGGAAAGAAAGAGGAAAGAAAGAGGAAAGAAAGAGGGAAGGGAAGGGAAGGGAAGGGAAGGGAAGGGAAGGGAAGGGAAGGGAAGGGAAGGGAAGGGAAGGGAAGGGAAGGGAAGGGAAGGGAAGGGAAGGGAAGGGAAGGGAAGGGAAGGGAAGGGAAGGGAAGGGAAGGGAAGGGAAGGGAAGGGAAGGGAAGGGAAGGGAAGGGAAGGGAAGGGAAGGGAAGGAAAGGAAAGGAAAGGAAAGGAAAGGAAAGGAAAGGAAAGGAAAGGAAAGGAAAGGAAAGGAAAGGAAAGGAAAGGAAAGGAAAGGAAAGGAAAGGAAAGGAAAGGAAAGGAAAGGAAAAGAAAAAGCCCCACCAGAAGCAGATCTCCTAAATTTCCCATTGCAGCCCAAGGCTGAGATCCTATTAAAAGGAAAAAGAAAAAAAAGAACAAAGAAAAGAAAGAAAGAAAAAGAAGACAGAAAACAAATAAAAAAAGAAAGAAGGGGAAGCAATTTCGCTTATCCTTTTCCTGCACGCCTAGCAGCAGATTTTTTTTTTTGTTATTTATTTACCTCCCCTTTCAGGGCAAGGCCCTCATTTTCTGATTCAGTCCAACCGAGGCCGTCCTCCTAGAATGACCTTTTCTTTCCCCCCTTTCTCTTTCACTCCTCCTCTCCTTCGTCCTCCCCCCTCCTCCTCCTCCTCGCTGCCTCCAGGCCATTGCCCTCATGCCAGTAACTAGATAACACACTCTATCAGAGATTTTTAAAAAAAATCATTGCAAAGGCACTAGGGCTGATAGTGGCATCAATCCTAGCCTGACACAGGCTCGGGTCAACCATTTATCTCTTCGCATTGCCTGTGGTTAACTGTGGAGGCCATCTTGGTTCTCTACATCTTAACAACCTTGCAGATGGTCCCTTCGCTGCTCTGATAGCATCTGTACCCCAAGACCGGCTTCGTGCTTCTTTTGTTCGTGTTAATTTGTTAAAGGCTCCTCCGCTTCCTTTCTGCGAGGCCTACGAATCCGACTTGGTTTGGCGTGTTCCTACCCCCGCCTCTGAAAACAACCACGACCGAGGCAGGAGGTTAAGAAATAGAGAACATAAGGGTGAGCTTGCTGGGTTGCTAACAGTGAAGGTTCATAAGACATATATATACATCACATTTTAGTAAATTTTCATCTGGTCCTACTCTTGACTTCCCATCCATTCCCCAGACCAGAACGCATCCATCCTTGCAGGTGGTATATTTCACTCCTATCCTGTTTAACCATTCTCAGTTTGGTGCAGCGGTTTTCCTCAAAGGGGAACACAGGAAAAAAAAAAAGCAAAATGAGGATCTTTTTCCTTTCTGACAGCGTTTGGTGCTTCAGGAAAACAGGACAGATGAAGATGGACACCAAAGGACACAGAAGAGAGCATAAGAATGAGAATGTGTTAGGGCTGTACCAACTTCTGGAGCTAAAGGATGAAGAAGCTTGAAAGACAACATCACACCTTCAGCTTTAGGTAATGTTTCCTACTGAAGCTACTGGATCTATTTTGTATATACACATATACTGGGTTGTGCTGTGTGGAGCCAGGAGTTGGACTTGATAATCCTTTTGGGTCCCTTCTAACTTGGATTTTCCATGATTCTGAGATTCTACATATTTAAATCATACATTTACAAGCAGAGGCAACTAACTACAATCTACTCATCCTCAAAGTGCACCCATCAGGCAGCAATGCGGTACAAGAATGGCACTAAAGTGATACTGAAAGAATATCACGTATCTACTACATAGAGCACAAGAACCCTGCTGGTCCATCACCTGCAACCCTCACAGACACACAGCATGGTCAGGGGATCTGGCATAGCGCTGTTGAGAAAAATAAAGCAGCAGCCCTTTATGTCCAGCATGCTCTGTGCTTACAGAGAACCCTATACACTTCCCAAGATGCTGTCTTGGAATTGCCACCTACATAAAGTACCAGATAACTCCAAAATGCAAAATTGCCTCTTCTCCTTCCTCACTTACAAATAACGTGGTGCCCAGAGAGATGGTAAGTGAGGAAAATAAGAACAGAAAAGAAGGCTCTGGGCAGCCTGGTCTGGTGGTTGACAACCCTGCCTGTGGCAGGGGGGTTGAAACTAGATGATCTTTGAGGTCCTTTTCAACCCAGGCCTTTCTGTGATTCTAAGGGAAAGTGTGATTCCAAGATAAATAGGAATACAAGAGATTGGGAAAACTAGACCAAATTGCATAAAGTGGAATCTGAAAAGCAAGAGTCCCTTAAGTGACCGTGCAGTTCTCAGATGAAGCCTTTGCTTTTTTGTTGGTTCTACTTTTTCCTCTCTGAGAAGCAAACAAAGCAGTTATCCCAGTTTCAATCACTGAACAAAGAAGTCAGTGCTATTCTTACATCTCAAGACCTCTCCTTAATGCCCTGTTGAAAAACAAAGGGCAGTGCAGCAGGCCCAGGCAGAGACAAAGTCCAAGAAGGCATTTGCATCTAGCAAGTTATTTTTCCATCAGCCCTCTGTTTCTTAATGGAGACTACTTGAGGGCTGGGTTACAGAGGATGCGCCAGCATACCCGTTTAGCTTCCCTATGACTGACTTCATGCACATGGCATCTGCCTTCCAATGAACATTATATCACCCACCTGGGCCAGAAGAGGAAGGAGGAATCAGCACAGGGCAACTCTGCTCAAACAAGCATGCTTACACGACGATTAGGTCTGCTCCACTGATCCGGAATAATAATCTGAAGGCTCACTAAGCATAATGGATTTGGAGACACCTAAGCCTGGCCAAACATTCCCATGAGCATCCTTTACACACTGTATCAGTGTTTTGCATGTCTCATCAGCATCACGGTGGCTGACATCTCATTACGCAGCCAAGGTGGCAGTGGACAGGTACCGAATGAGCATTAGAACTTTTCCCTTGCATTATTTAATTTGTATCCTCCCATTATCCAGTGTATCACGAAGCTGTGAACTAATTAAGTCCTGTGGGATACACAGCCAGTGTTGGATTTTCTCTCCCCCCGCCACCCCCACTTCTCCTCTCGGTAGTCTAAACTGCATTACATACAGATATAAAAATAATTCTGCAACTCTTCCTGAGATAATAATGGAGCAAGTTACAAACACTAACGATGCTGAATACAGCAGTGGGGCAGAGGCCTGCTGCTTACTTTCTGTGACCTACTTAAGTCTTACGGTGGCAAGTATTTCAAATATAAACGGAGGAAAGGGGCCTGACTCAGTCTCTAAAGAAATCCATTAAAGCTATTTTGGAGGAGATATTTGGGCATGGAGCAAATCCCAGGAATGAGCCAATCTAGTGAACTTCAGCCCAATTAAGCCTGCCAAGCAACAGATCTCCAGCCAGCAGCTTGGAAACTCCAGCAATCTGTGGGGTCCTCTGAATTCCAACACAAGCCCACCTTATTCCGCACCCATGGCAAACAGAGAACAGAGTTGAAAGGATAGGTTTTGCCTCGCATCTCCAGAAATACAACTCTTTTCCTCAACTGAAGATCCTACCCAAAATTCTTCCAAGAGGTTTAACCAGAATGGCAAATCTGAGGAACTGATTCAAGGCAACAGCATGAACAAGGTGAACAGGGCAGATACAGCCTTCTAACTCTGGATAGCAGCTACAGCCCAATTTTCAAGGAGAGGTATGTAACAAGAAGTGGAAGAGCTCTTTCTCTGCAGAATTAGGCTTCCCTATCTCATGCAGATCATCCAAAAGTTAAGCTTCCTAGAGTTAAGATCTTCTCATTTAAATACATCTTCATACCTAGTGATGAAGAAAAATCTCTTCTCAGGAAGAGCAGTGATGCCCAGGGAGCTGGTGGGGTCACCCTTCATGGAGATGTTTCTGTGGGGATGTGGCACTGAAGGACGTGGGCATGGTGGGGTGGGCTGCGGTTGGACTTGAGAATCTTGAAGGTCTTTTCCAACCTGAATGATTCTATGATGATTCTCTAGTATTTGGAGCTTCTTCATATCCAACATGACAAAAAGTCTGATGAACAACCACTTCAGTAACTCTCTGAGAAAGTATGTGTTACTTTTGCTGAATTGTGAAGAATTTTTCTGTTTGTATCCACAAGAACTTGCGGTTCAAACAGAAGGTGAGGCAACAACACGGAAATGCTCATCATATACTTATATGTGGAGGCAGAGAGGCATTCACAACGTGTTTCTATTCCAAATCCACCTGGCATGGCTATAGTCTAACTCCTGGATGGATTATGTTAACTATTTCATGCAATTTTCAGTAATTCTGACACACAGATCTGGGGTGAATTCACGGGCTGAGTCAGCCACTGTTTGGATACTGCTCTGCAGAAAGAAGGAAAGGAAAAACAGATCGTTTCCAGTGCAAGGTTCTGGTTGGCCAAGGAGAAGATCAGGCTGACAGACCTGTCTCTTCCACTTGCCCTGAAGTAGGATCCTAATGCATGGATTCCTTCTTCAATCTCACCAGGTCCTATCTGTGTGCCGCTGGTAACAAGGCTGCTAAAAGCATCATCTCATTGCAGCTTGCGTTTGTCTCATTTCTACCCTATCTGCCAAATCCCAACTGTTCATACTACTGATAACTACAGACAGGTCCTACTAAGTGTCTTACAAGGACTGAAGAAAAGAATGCCCTTTCCCCAAAGCTCGTATCCCTTACACTCCAGCCTCTACAACAAATATTTGGAGGTTTTATCCCATTTTCTGCCCTGCAACAAGTTGGTTCTCTTTTTCTTACCAAATGCCCACTCCATGCTCTTGGGAACACAAGACTATCAAGCCTTTCTGTCATGCCTCTTTTCTCTTCTGCCACCCTGGAGCACACACTGCTCCAACACCATCTCACCACCTCTGCTCCCAACCTGCCCAATAACTCAGCTGTTTTAAGGCACACTTGCCTGGGCATCGTGCAGCTGGCAAAGGAATAAGCAAGAAAAAAACGAAATGGAAAGCACAGTATCTGTGCTTTTGGAGTGCTTCGAGATCCTTCCATGAGAGTGCGATAGAAGTGCCAGATGTTATTATAAAGAGATGCATTCCCATTACTTGTACACAGAGTTGTGCTGCCTGCTAATAACACCATTATCCTACGGCACGTGGTGCTATTAATGCATTTCACTGCTTGGTGCAGAACCTGGGGACCATTATTTCCACTGGAAAGGTAAGGCCAGTTCACATGACATGATTTAAATCTCTACAGTGAAGCATGCATATGCTGCACCAGGTCGTAAATCTTAACGGGATGCTGTCAGCAAGAAAGGGACCAAAATTGAAACCATTTATCTGAACTCCCCACCCATCCACCTCTGCTCACCCAGGCCGGTTTTGGGAAGAGGGATAAAATGATTCCAAATGCCTGCTGGGTTCATTAAGCAGCAGCAAATCCCAGATCAGAAAGCACTGCTGGTTTCATCCTGCACTCCCTCCATTCCTTCAGGATGCTCAGCTCCCCGATTCACCCCACACTGGGTGGAAAATCCACAGCAGGGACAACCCTCACCGCTTCTTCCTATTCCGGTTGCGACCTGAGCCAAAAAGACAGACTGTCACCACCTCATTGCTGAGACTAAGAGACAACACAAAGCAGTGGGTGACAGCTCCTCTACGCTGAGGCCTATGCTCTACAGCAGTAGAGACATCTTTTGCACACTGGGTGTGGACAACCTAAAGGAAAGGAGTAGTTGCTGTCTGACCTGACATGAGCCTAAGCACGCCCTTGTGCTGACCTCTTGCATTTCCTAACCAGAATTTATTTTGTTTGCCTTTCCCCATTGCTGTGTGTGTTGCGGGTAGCAGAGCAAGCCAACAAGCACATGGGAGAGGAGTCACCCTGCAGAACATGGGAAGGCCAGCGCACTGCAAAGGCTGGCAACTCCAGGAGAGAAATGGCTGCCTATGATGGTCCTTCCCAGGCCAAGGGGAGACTTAAAAATTACTTTTTTTTCCTTCTTTTTGTAAAGCAGAATAAAGAAATCACAGAACTATAGAATGGCCTGGGTTGAAAAGGACCACAATGATCATCTGATTTTAACCCCCTGCTATGTGCGGGGTCACCAACCACCAGATCAGGCTGCCCAGAGCCACATCCAGCCTGGCCTTGAATGCCTCCACGGATGGGGCATCCACAGCCTCCTTGGGCAACCTGTTCCAGTGCGTCACCACCCGCTGGGTGAAAAACTTCCTCCTAAGATCCAACCTAAACCTCCCCTGTCTCAGTTTAAAACCATTCCCCCTTGTCCTACCACTATGCTGCAATGGTATTTTAGGATGCTTGGTTGCAAGAACAATATACACGTAAAATAGATTTACAGAGCAAATATTCAGAGAGTCTCAGCTTATTAAAAGCTTCAGAATCTGATGCTGGAAACACACCAAGATGACTTGTACAGAATACCGCTGCTGCTCTTGGGCAGGGTTGTAGATACAGCAACAGAATTCTCATTGTGGATAGAGATAAAAATTACCAGGAGAGCTTTAACATAAATCCTGAGCAAATGAATTTCAGTTTCCCAGGTCTCACCTGTACAAGGAAGGCTGCATGATAATTTGATTTACCAGAGGAAAACCAGCATTTGTTATCATAAGCCAGGAGTGAAACTCTTCCCGGTACCGGTAGAACTCCACCAACATGTCAGGAACTGCTCATTTAGGATGATGACAGAGGGATATTAGGCAGTCACAGAAAACCCAGCTGCTCTGAATTCCTTATCACAAGAGGCACAACCCAGAACTCCAGCTCAGCACCTCCAAAAACACCGCAACACCCCCAAGAGCTGTGAAAGGTTTGGGTCTGTAATCGTATTTGTAGTGATTGAGCCTTACAATGATGTTAGCTCAGAGTCATGAGTTTTTGTGATAAAAACACTGTGGCTGTATTCCTGCAAGAGAAACTGTCCTGTCTCAGCTCTGGATACGAAAGAGGAGCAAAACCCACATGGAAGCAGAGCTGCACAAATGCCAAATGCTAAGCCTGTATTGGAAAGCTGGAACTCCGTGTCTCGTGGACAAGATTTCAGATCAAGTAACAGAAAATAACACTTTTAGAACAGAATTTGCATTGATACATCAAAAGGGAGAGTTTAAAAAGCATAAAAGGTACACACTGCCCAGAAAATAAGGTAGAGCTCATTTATGTCTCATAAAACACGATGAACCAATAGTTAACCATGAATACAGCTGTGCAGCATTACAACTGCTATTCAGAGTTGGAAAGCTTTTAATATTATATATTGCTGCTGCTCAGCCTAAATTGTTTCTTCTCCTTTTTTTTTTTTTCCCTTTTTTTTTCGCCTCCTTTAAATGTACACAATATTACAAATTTAATTTTAAGCTGTTTGAATCAGTCTGTAAAAGAGATTTGATTATACCTGAGTGTTCTGGCCCCAGTTTTTCCATATCTCAGTAATCTTGGCGGTAATTGGCTGATTAGCTCCCTCACACTCCATCTCTGCCTCAGTTTCCATGGTAATGTTACAGGAGCTATTATAGATGAGAACTTCATCTCTTTCCACTTTAGGGCTGAAACGAGAAGGGAGGTTAAATGGGGTGTCATCAATCTTAATGAAATGCAATTATTTTTACTCTTATTAATCATTGCAAGCCATTAGCTTGTGGCAACTCCTGGCCACCATTTGTCAAACTTTGCAAATTTCTGTAATTTTGTTTCCATTCTTTTATTGTTTATTTGTTTTTCCCCCCTTTATCTGCACACGCTTACGATAAAATACATGCATAAATATCTCTCAGTGATGCCTTTCTGCTTCTCCAAACTATCGCAAACAGCAGCAAATGCCATTCTAGGACCAAGGAAGATAAGTGCAGACAACAGCTTAGGAATCAGCAGTGCTGGGATCAAAGATGGACTCCTACATGGAGCAGGGTTTGCTCATGTCCCCCCTCCCCATCCTAGTCACACTTAGCAATAGGGAATGAATAACTTGCGACTCCCTTAGGGCAAATGGAGAAATTGGAAAAGCCACACTACTGGCTAACTGGTCCCTAATTCCAACTGTGAAAAAATGAGCTCATTTAGGGGTTCCAATTCCTGCTACCCAGCTGATTGCAATGATGCTTTGTTGCTAGCATTGGAACATTAACTTAGTAAATTAATTAAACTTACTTAACAGCCCAGACTAAGCAGATTCGATATATGTGCCAGTTACACTAACAGACATTTGCTCCAAAGCCTCCCCTTGAACAGGAGAGGAAAGTAATAGAAAAGGTGGTGGGGAAGAGATATTCTTCCTGGCTCTTGCTGCTGACAGCTGCTGACTTTGGTAGCATTTTGTTACGAGGAGCTATAGGATCCAAGATCCCTCAAAGCGAGGTGAAGGCTTCCCCATTTACTTCTGCAGACTTTGGGACACTTTAGGGTCACTTTTCATTCCTTCCTTTGCCACCATGCCTTCTTGTCACCCATCAAATACACACCTTGCAACTCATAGGAAGGAGAGCAGAAGCTTCAAATGCTGATTTAGAATCCTAAAATGGTTTGGGTTGGAAGGCATCTTAAAGCCAACCCATCGGCCAAGGAAAAGGACACATCCCACAGCCCAGGCTGCCCACAGCCCCATCCAGCCTGCCCTTGGGCACTGCAGGGATGGGACACCCACAGCTCACCTGTTCCAGTGCCTCACCCTGCCCCCCCCCCCGCCACATGAGGACTTTTACTCAACAAAATAGAGGATCAGTTTGGTAGAACCAGGATTTTCAGGAGTTTCCAGCATCCTGAAAGACCCAGCTAACAGGATTTACTGACGCACCGATATCAGGAGCCCAACTTCTACCCAAGTCAACCCAACAGCCAGAGCTTCCTTCAAAGCACAGCGATCAGGATGATTTGGTGAACCTGAACTTTTCAAGCTGGGCTGAGTGTGGTGGCTCACTGAGCAAACAAGGAGCTGCTCTAACTGCAGGTAGGGGCCTTTGTTCTGTTGCCCCCTTTTTTAGGGCAGGAGGAGGTTAACGCGCTAAAGGAAGCAGCCACAGTAGCAGCAGCAAGAGAAAAAAAGTGGGGGGAAAAAAAAAAAAGCTTTCTGCAAGTAGCTGAACCTTTTTAACAGCGAATTTTTATTTCTATATTTAAATGAACCTTTCCCTCTGCTGTATCAATAATCAAAAGCCAGCCGTAGGGAACTACACTCGCTTTTGATAGCAACACTTTGAGAACTGCTCTTGTCCTGCACGATAATTCAATGGACCGGGCTATCTTTCAAGACTGCAGAGTACTTCTTTTTCATGCTGCAAGAAAAAGCTGCATCTTTAAATAACCATTTTAAAGGGAGAAGGGGCATGTTTTTGGCTCAGCGCAGCTCAGTTGGCAACTTGCCGCTAATTGAAGTCAATGGCGAGGAACTCCAAGTGGCAATCATAGAATGGCATGGGTTGAAAAGGACCGTAATGATCATCTGGTTTCAACCCTCACCACCAGACCACGCTGCACAGAGCCACATCCAGCCTGGCCTTGAACGCCTTCAGGGATGGGGCATCCACAACCCCTTTGTAGGCAAAGAGCCAACTCCCCCCTGTCCCTGAAGAAGTGCACCTGTATCTGCGATGTAGGACGACGTTAAGGAATGGCACAGTTCTACAAGAAGGTGCAATGTGCAACAGGGAATCAAGGGAGCTATTCACACAGCAGCGACGTTAACAGTAAGACTTGCCCCTTTCCTAAGGAATATGCATTTGCCACTATGTGGGCTTGAAGTACAGACTACACTAGAAGAATCTTTGTTCAAACCACCTAAAACTAGTAAGGAAGAACAGGAAAGATTTAACATCTAGTTAAGTCAGCGATGCTTTCTGTGCCTTAGTTCCTATCCTGGGATGAATGTCTGAAACGCTGATGCTTTCTGCAGACCTCACTCATCTTTTTATTATTATTATTATTACTTTCACTTACAGTTATTAATTAGAGCAGCCAGCATGCATTATTTCAGGAATTCCCCAAACAATTCACTTGATCATTTACAAACCCTTTGCTACAAACTGCACTCAGTATTCGGAAATGGGACGTTTTGAGTTTGAAAACACATTTCCAAGAGCTCTGAGACAGATCATTTGGTTCACTTCAACTCCCTTCCTCTATTCTTCCCTAGATTCTCAGATCAAGAAACTCATCTGAAATCAGCCCTTCTTCTCCGTCCTCTCCCACCTTCAGCAAAACCTGGTTTAGAAATGGACTCACCCAGAAAAAAAACACATCAACCTGCTGGAAAATTCCTTTTGAGCCCATACTTGGAATTCTACACAAGGTATGAGTGTGAACACAACAGGAGGGAAATGCAGTGACAACCTAAAAAGGTTTAAGTTTGAAAAAAGGCAAGAACAGTAGGTAAAATGATGACTGATTTGATCTAGAACATAAAGAGATGTTCAACTCTGTTTCTGGGACGCAGACAATTCAAAGGGCAAAAAGATTGTTGAGAAAAATAATGAAGCAGCCATGAAATGAACTGTGTGACTTTTCATCACCATCACGTGACAAACTCAGGTTCAGACCTCCCACCCCTGTCACTCCACTGACACCAGGATGAAGCATCTACAGCAGCAGAACTGGAGAAATCTAAACCAGGAAAATGAGCCAAAAAGAAAAACCATCATAATAAACCCCATAATACAGATGCGTAATCAGTAAAGAGCTGAGCATAATTTTGAAAGCAATAAGTAAAAGCAGTAATCTTGGGCTGCTTCATCACTTATGAGTCTGAGTTACCCAGTGCCCTTCTACGACAGCATAACTGCATCCGTGGACAAGGGAAGAGCCACTGCTGTCATCTATCTTGGCTTCAGTAAGGCCTTTGACACAGCACACCACAACATCCTTCTCTCCAAATTGGAAAGATATGGATTTGATGGGTAGACTGTTTGATGGATGAAGATCCGGTTGTGAGATCGTACCCAGGGAGCTGTGGTTCAATGGCTCAATGTCTGGATGGAAATCAGTGATGAGTGGTGTCCCTCGAGGGTCAGTGCTGGGGCTGGTGCCCTCTAACATCTTCATCGGTGACACCGACAGTGGGCTCAAGAGCACCCTCAGCAGTCTGTGGGTGACATCAAGCTGTGGAGTGCGGCTGACACACCCAAGGGCCAGGATGCCATCCAGAGCAACCCAGCTGAGAAATGGGCCCAGGTGAACCCCATGAGGTTCAACAAATCCAAGTGCAAGGTCTGCAACTGGGTCATGGCAACACCCACTGTCAGTACAAGCTGGGGGATATAAGGGTGGAGCACAGCCCTGCCGAAAAGAACCTGGGGGTACTGGTGAATGGCAGCTGGACATGAGCCAGCACTGTGCCATAGCAGCCCAGAAAGCCAACCGTATGCTGAGCTGCACCAAAAGCAGCCTGTCCAGCAGAGTGAAGGAAGTGATCCTGCCCCTCTGCTCATGTGGAGTATTGAGTCCAGATGCGGAGCCCTCAGTACAGGAGAGATGTGGACCTCTTGGCCCTCCACTTGTTCAGAGGAGGACCCCAAAAATGATCCAAGGGATGGAACACCTCCCTGTGAGGACAGGCTGAGAGAGCTGTGGCTGTGCAGCCTGAAGAAGAGAAGGCTGCAAGGAGGGCTGAGAGCACCCTGTCAGTATCTGAAGGAAGGCTCTAAGAAAGAAGGGGACAGACTCTTTAGCCAGATCTGTTGTGTAGGAGGAGGAGAAATGGTTTCAAACTAAAAGAGGGAAGATTTAAACTGAATATAAGGAAGAAGCTTGTTATGATGAGAGCAATTAAGCACTGGCACAGGTTGCGCAAAGAGGCCATGGTGCCCCATCCCTGCAGACAGCCAAGGTCAGGCTGGATGGGCTCTGAGCACTGATGGAGCTGTGGGTGTCCCTGTTCACTGCAGGGAGTGGGACAGATGGCCTTGAAGGGTCCCTTCCACCTCAACCCATTCTATGATTACCTGCCTTGGAGTTGCCCTGCTAATAGCAAAAGGAAAGCGAAGCTCAGCAAGGCCCCTGAAATTTCTTGTTTTGAAACAAAACCAACCAGCTTAATTTCAAGTTGCTCCCTCCTACCCCTTAAGTTTCTCTGTTCTTTTGTCCCCCAGTACAACCATCCTCCCCATCTCCCAAGATGCTATCAGACACTACTGAGGCACAGTGAGACTTTGGACATGCCAGTTGGCCAGCTGTACGTATCCACTGCCTGGCCTGCAGCTTGCTGGCAATGTATAGATTAGGGTAGAATTCTACTTTCCTCTCCCTTAAAAGGAAACGAATTTCTTCCTGCCTAGCTGAGATTTTCTCTAAACTGGCAAGAATTCCATAATTCTTAAGACATCCACTCCCTGCGAAACCCAGCTCGAGTTTATCGGAGCTTAAAAGTTGATGGGGTGAAAACGACAGACCAACAGGCAGATGCTCTAACTATATTACTGCTGTCCTTGTTCAGTAATCACCAACTCTTCTCACCTCAACACAGGGCATCCAGAAGTCCCTTGATGACTCATAACACTGCTGGTGGCATAAGTACCAGATAAAGGACGAGGATCAAAACTCTGCAACTCCACTGAAGTACCTGGACAGCACCAACGAGCACTCCCCATTGAAACATAGCATATACAGTGCACTGCAACAATACTCTAATTCCCTATTTAGGGCTTCAATGTCTTCTGCAGAGTGCAATTCATCTATTTATTCCTTAATTCGAGCTTCTCTCTCGCTCCTGAAAGTACGTGCTCTGCAGACAGAAGTCCCTGCAGCTCTATTAAAGGCAAAGGTAACAATTCACATTTCCAGGCAACTTGGCCTTGGAACTGCAAAACCCGAGCACCCCTTGCTGAGTAAATGTTGCACAGCCTGCTGAATTTTCTCTGCAACTTTTTACTCGTGAAACTGCTTGGAGAGAGGAAAGGGAGGGGAAAAAAAAAATACAAAGGCTTCTGCTTTTCATAATGCCTAATCTTTTTCCCCATTGGCATCCACCAGATGTTGCTTTGGATCAGAAGATAAATATTAAAACCTAAGAAGGAACAAAGCAGGCTGTTTACGAGATGGATTTTCTGATGTTTCTCAAACCCTTTAAAAAAGATGGGAGAGGAGGGGAGGGGGAACAGAACTGCTTTGATAGACACAAGCAATGAATTTCACGACCCAGCGGAGCTCTCTAGCGGTCTCAAGGCTAAACCGCTCTGCTGGCAGCAGCCTAAGAATTAGGAATCATATCCTGGTGTCAACGTGAGAATTAGGAATTATCTCCTTCTGCAGTCCACCGTTTGGCAGGGGCAGTGAATACCTTCTGGGTACAACTAACCTGGCAATGAGTCCAGCAATGTGGCTCTGGGAAGGGCCGGTGTCCCCATGCTGCTCTTGAGCTTGGCTCTCCCCACACAGGTATAGGTAGGACCTGGGTCCTTGCTGGCGGTAGGAGCCCACCATGACTTGGACATCACATTCAATAACGGTGGATCTGTCCTCTTGGCAGTTGGCAGAAGAGTGGGTCAGGCTGCAGAGAAAGGCCAAGGATGCTGCAAAGACAGGAAGGGAATGAATCACAGAATGGCTTAAGTTGGAAAAAAGCTTAACCCCTCCCCCCCCCCCCCCCCCCCCCCATACCCAATCCTGCTAAGGATCCAGATGGACTGCAGGATGGACTTTTTGTAAAAACCCCATGTGGAACCAGCTACACTTCTCTTTGTTGAGGGGTACCAGGGACAGGCGAAGCAGTGCCCAGACATGGCACCAGGCTGGGACATCCACTGCCTCCCTTCCAAAAATGGGATGAGGGAGTCACAGAATCATAGAATGGCCTGGGTTGAAAAGGACCACAATGACCATCCATTTCCAACCCCCTGCTATGTGCAGGGTCGCCAACCAGCAGACCGGGCTGCCCAGAGCCACATCCAGCCTGACCTTGAATGCCTCCAGGGATGGGGCATCCACAACCTCCTTGGGCAACCTGTTCCAGTGCGTCACCACCTTCTATCCAGATACTTCCCAAAACAGGTCCAGAAGGCAAGACCTCTCTGCCAGGGCACATTTGCTGCCCTTTGGTGAAGCTTTGGGATCTGGAGCTGGAGGGCAAAAGAGCTGCCCCTTGGGCCAGCCATCCCATCAAACCGCCCCAGAGATGGGGAGATGCTGACCCCGGTGTGATTTGAACACACAGCCTTCTGATCTGGAGTCAGACGCGCTACCATTGCGCCACGAGGTCAGGGACAAGCACCCAGAACAGCCCACGGGTCACTGATGTTAAGCAGATGTTAAGCAGATGTTGGCTACAAGTGTCACTGCTACCTGCTGTGCATCCCAACCTCCAGTTTGGTACACCTTTCTGGGGGTGCGTTGGTTCCCAGCAGTTTCATGTGTGTGCCTTCACGTAACTACCCTTGTACGACAAGGATTTACATCTCTGGGATTGAAAGATCTGAAATCCAGATACAGATTTAGTGACTGCTGTGCAGCTTGAAGGGCTTGTAGGGCACTTGGGTGAATGGGGGGGACCGGTTTAGCACCATGGGTATGCTAAGAGGTGTGATGGGAGCAGCTGCTTTGCTTTGAAATGGATTTAAGGAAAAAGATGTGAACAGAAATTAAGTTTTCCTATTGCCAAATCTAGAAAAAAACAAACAAAAAAAAAAAAAAAAAACTTTAAAAATATGAACCATTATGTGGTATTCCTTTTTCTTATTAGAAAAAGGTTGCCTGCATCTTCACACAGTTTGCACTGATAGTTCTCGCAACCAAAAATGATCCCTTCCTCAAAGATCTCAGGAACAAGAGACAGAGCTAAAAGGCAGAGAATCCTAAAGGAGTGATGGTATCATGCCTATATTGCTACTTTTATTGTCCAGAAACTATGCCTAGAGACACCCGAGCAGCCCTATAGGTCCCAAAGAAGCCTCATGCCTTCTTGAAGGCCAGGTTGCCATTCCCGGGCATGTTTCAAACAGTGCTACCTACACATGTGTTTTGGCAAATGACTATAAGACTATCAGCAGGACTAAATGCTGCAATATCCTTGCCTTTGCGATGTTTTTATCTACGGTAAAACAAATTCATTAAAGGAATTCCTTCCCATTCTGTAAGAGGTCAAGGCTCCTTCTGCCTTACTAGCGGTAGGAAAGGCTGTGACGCAATCAGGTGTGGTCATGGAGATGATACAACTAGATCTGATGTCTAACCAACAGCAGCAATAATAAAGGGCATACCACTCCATAAACACAACTAGAACAACTTTTTCCCCCCTCACGGGGAAGGAGACTTCATTTCCATCCCCTACTGCTTCAGTCCGTCCAATGGTGGTACCACTATCTGGGTCCATTTCTCATCCCTTGAGGTTCTGATATTTCCGTATTACCACATTCCCCTATTCCCAGAGGATTTAATACCCTTCCCAATTAGGAGGAAGTCTTGGCCCCCTTCCTCCGACCACTAAATGCAAATAACCTTTGGTAGCAGAAAGCTGCTGTTCTCTCCTGCCACAAGAGTAATAAATAAATACCAATTAAAGATGGTAACACACTTGGCATATCCTGGAATTACACAGTCTACTCATTCCAGGATGCTTCTCCCTGCTTAACCGATAAGTGTTTGAACCCCAGAATAAAGCTTCTTTATGCTTTATCTATCCCGTAAACATAGAACCCACTGATCACACGTTACACAATCCCATCACCAAGATTAATGCATTCATCCCATCACAGCATCTCTTCTGAGGTCAGACATGATGGCAGCCAAAACTCTGCATGTCGGTGATGGGTTACGGACCGGCTGCCCCCAACCCTCTCTTCGAAGGATGCTCTGGCTTAAGCCAGAATCCTGTTCAGCACCAGGGCTTTGTTCTGGGTCACTGTTTAATAACAACTGTTGGACATGTGATGAGGTTACACCCTTCAGGAGATCCAAGGGCAGCTGCAGATTGATTGAACGCCTGCCCAAAGAATCCCGGTGCCAAACCGCACATCTATGCACTGCTCACATAGCAGGCAGCAGAGCACAACGTTAACTTCCACTCAGCAGAGAGAAAAAGCTGGTTACAAATGAAAGAAATAAAAACTGAAAATAAAGGTAAAAGGAAAGGGAGAGGAAAAAGAGAGACCTTCTAAGGTCATAAAGTCCAGCCTCTCCCTATGAAGAATTGCTCCCTACGAGACATTCATTTTGCACAGCCAGGTTTCAGAAGTCCCAAGAGGTGACTTGGCAAGCATCTATTCCACTGCCTGATAGATCTCACTGTCAGAACACTCTTGCCATGTAATCAATATGCTTGTATTCTTTTTTTTTTTCCCCCTCCTCTTTCTTAATTTCATTTCCAGATTTGAAGGGCAGAAGGGACCGTTCGGACGCTTTGGTTTGATATCTTCAATAAAGGTGAGAGACCCTTGCCACTGCTCACATTTCAATTGCTACAGCTCTTCCTCTTCAGGTCCTCTGCACCTATACATGCAAATCTCCTCATTTCCCTCGTTATATTCCCTGTGGTCCTACTCAGTGCATCCCCTTGGTACACATTATTGTTGCATCCAAAGCTCCTTCCCCTTATTCCTTCTGCTCCAAACAAGGAGCTCCAAGAAGCCACGTCTCTCTTCTTTTTAAACCAGCCTCATTTCATCCATTCCTAGTTTTTAATCTAAACCATCTTCCCTAAGCATCTACTTCTACCAATGTGACATGGCTAATGGCAGGTCAGAGATTTGCTCACAAAGATCCCACATAAAAAAGCCTGGGCTTGCATTCTTACTTCTTATGCTCTGAATGAAGCACACTGAAGTACTTCTTGTGCCCAGCTCATACCAATGGTCAACCCAAAACCTCGCTGCAAGCCCTTTTCTTAAGGGAAGACCCCATGGGATGGGCTCATGGATGACCTGCAGTTCCTCACACCTTAGAAAACAATCTGTTTAATGGGAAAAAAAAAAAAAATCCCATTGCATTGCAGTCCCATCTGCAGATGTAAGCTTCTAAGGATTTGACCACATAAGAAAGCCAGATGGACCAGCTAAGGGCTTCCACAGGAACATATCTCATCATAAACAGGTTGAGCACAACACCACCCATCACTAAGAGGGGAAGAGAGCTTCCCCGATATCCCCAAGCTATGCAGGGGAGGCATTTCCACTTCATCCACTTCAGGGTGTGTTCCAACAGGAGAAACACAGCTTGAATTCTCATTTAGCATCCCCTGGGCCAAGTGAAGAGCTAGGAAATGGCAACTGAGCTTCACATCTGGCTGCAGCAGCCCCTGCACTGAAGGGGCCTTACAGGCCCGGGACCCCTTCTTCTGCTCTTCTTCACAGCTCACATCCCTAGAATCCCTTTGCTACCTCTTTCACATGGAGGAAGCAACAAAAGAAAGGACGTGAGAGTTGCAAGCGGCAAACTCCTCCAGGCAAATGGCAGCAGGTAAAGAATGAGGTGAGACTGCACTTAATGCCCTAAATAGTGGGGGATGTAACACCCTAAACACTAGGAGGAAAATAGTCTGGAAAGCAGCACTAATGTTACACGTAAATGTGCAACCACATACACACAGGCTACACACACCTCCCAGTGACTGCAAATAGCCCAGTAAACCCACAAAGGACTTTTTTAATTGGGAGAAAAAATCCTATAAATGCATCGACACACATCACAGAAAATAATTCGGTAACTCAACTGCTGAGATGAGTACAGTGCTAAAACAACAGCAGGAGACAGAGGAGGGGGGTGGCTTCTAGGTGGACGTAAGCATGTGTCCCTTTGCTTGGGGAGGTCTCCCTCCCTTCTCATTCAAAAACTTCAGCCAGCAAGCAGGCAGCAATCAGCATTCACTTGCTGACATCTCGTGTTGGGAACAAGAATTGCAGAGCTGCCTGTAAGATGGATTTCCCCAGGCTCCCCCCTCTGCCACCTCACCGCCCAGTGAATTTCCAACAGTTATTACTGGTTTTACAGTTGGGATCAATTTGATCACATTTTGGTTCTGCTGTTCTGGGGATGTTCAAGGAACGATTGGATGTTGTGTTGAGGGACATGGTTTAGTGGGAGCTATTGGTGATAGGTGAACGGTTGGACTGGATGATCTTATAGGTCTTTTCCAACCTTGGTGATTCTATGATTCTTCCTGCAATGACTAAAACGCCTTGTTTTTTATGCTGATTTTTTTTTTATATTGGTCAGTTTTGTTTTTTTCATGCCGTTTGCGCTCCAGCTTATGAACGCAGATCCCCGTTGATTGCCTGAGCTTTGGTTTGGGATTCTCCAAGCCTTATCATTTTTTATTATTATTATTATTATTAAATAATGGTATTCCTCATGGATCAGCAAAGTAAACAATTCTGAAAGACAAGAGAAACTTCTGCATTCCATAGTAACTGAGGCTGGACGCGGTGGTGATGTGTTGACAGTCGGACTAGATTATCTTAGTGGTCTTTTCCAACCTTAATGATTCAGTGATTCTATGGAAGGCACTTCAAGACACCTCTCCTAAACCCTGTTCAAAGCAATGCTAAATTTCACATTGGATTGGATTCTCAGCAGCTAATCAAGCTTGGTTGGACTCGGTTGGACTGGATGATCTTGTAGGTCTTTTCCAACCTTGGTGATGCTATGATTCTATGATTCTAAGCCACCTTCTGACTGTTCCCAAGGATGGAGTTTCCACACATTTGAGGACAACCTTGGCGATCTAACTTCATGGAAACCTTCAAAGCCACTTTTTTTTCCCAGGTCCCCTGGAAATGAGATCTCTGGTCATTTGGACGGCCACAGAATGACAAGGATTTCTGTAGATCTCCAGATTTTCCTCCCAGCATCAAACCTATGGAGCTGCTAAGATTTGTTCCACCACTACTGCAATGCTGCAGCACCAAGGCAGTCACTCTGTACATAGTGTTTAGGGAATTGAATATATAGAAGCATAGAATCATAGAATATCCCAAGTTGGAAAGGACCCACAAGGATCATCGAGTCCAACTCTGGGCTCCACACAGCACCGCTCAAAAATCAGAGCTTTTATATCAGGATGAGATTTAAAAATCTTAAATACTGCCTCTTGCCAACATTAGGAGCTTAATAATGTGCTGCCAATAGGGGAGGGAGGAAATAAGTCTTGTTCGAGAATGTGCCTGTTTGGAAGAGTTTTCTCCAAAACTGGGGGCAGTTATTTCTCTTTGGGAGAGACAGAGCTGGCAACATTCCCTACAGTGCTGCCTCTCTCCTGTTAAATAGGATGCTCTACCTGAGGGATGATCTCATATTGCTCTCAAGGAATTCAAATCCTCAACTCCAGCTTTCCAAAGGTATGAACTGGCCATAGTGTATCATTCACCCTTCTAGACAGACATTCACCTTGTCCCACCAAACTCATATCCCACTGAAGCTGTCCCATCATACAGCCAAAAGCCACACAAGAGACATTTAACGTAGCTTGGGTCATAGAGAGTGGCTTGGGTTGGAAAGGACCTCAAGGATCAACAAGTTCCAACCCTTTTGGTTCTGAGCCCTAAAGAACTGCTGTCACTGTTCACACCTCATACACAGCCATGAAGCACATGTGGCAGCTGGGGCCACAAGTGGAACCGAAGCCCACAGCCACAGATGCAAAAACACCCCCTAACATCAACAGACTTTGGAACGAACTCAAAAAACAGAAGCCTATGTTGATTCCTCTCTTCTCTCCAGGGCTGCTTCTACTTTCTTTTCCCACAGGACAACGTACACTGCAACCACTCCCCCTTTTTGGGTCAAGATATGGTTTTAGGGGGTATTTTTAACACAGTGCCAGATTTTGTGTCTTAGCTGACCATGTAAGCGTGGTGCAAGACAGCTAACACTCGTTGTCGTTGCATTGCCCAGCATTTCACAGGGGCTGCCACAGATGGTGACCGAAGTCTGCCCTGGGGAAAATCCAGTTCCATGCAGGTGAACCACTCCTCCATTCAAGCCACCTTGGAAAAGAACAGAAAATGAGATGTAAGACATAGCCCCGTAGCTAGCCATCAACACGAGTATTTCTATGAACTCAAAATGTTTGCTGTCATGCAAAAAAAAAATAAATAAATAAAGCCAATCCCAATCCCTCACAAAGCACCTCTTGGAGGAACAACCTTTTGTGACTTACCCCAGTTGCAACGCACAGCCGTCACCGTCAGCTGAGAGATGAAGGTCAGGTTGGAGGAAGCCCAGCCCCTGGGGACATCCAGGCCCAGCACAGGGTATTCACCAGCAGGGAGCAGAGGAAGAGAGCACTGCAGCTCCGAGTGGGTGATGGTGACAGCCCTACATGCAGAGCCTCCAACAAATACATGGATGGTGTCCATCTCCATGACCTGTGATACATTTATTGTTAATTGGAGGCCAGTCACAATAAGCGAAAGGAAAGTTGGTGTAGACTCTTCACTGTAACTAATTTGTCCAATATCATAGGAGATGCCATCTACTGTCAGCCTCAGAGCCCTAGAACCATTGCCTGGGGGCACCGTGCATTGGATGGCTACACAGGAGACACTGAGGATGAGGCATGGTTGTTGACCAATGAGAACAGATGTCCTGCTCTTTCCTTTCAGTGCCGCACCTGCAAAGGTGAGCAGGCCTCCACCATTGGTACTGAAGTTTTGGGGGTAAAACTGGTGCACTTGAGGCATGGTGGTGAGAACACTGGATGTACTTCTGAAGCAAGCTCTCCCACTTCTGTTGGACAGGGAGATGTTATGCTCCCCTGGAGTAATGCAGTCCATCCGGCACCTGATGCTGGTCTCATTCCAGAAAGTGACCTTGCAGACAGCCTGGTCATTCACATGCACCACAGGGCTGTCAGCTGGCCATGCCAATCTCTGCCCTTCGATGGTCACATCAGTGTACATCCCATTGGTCTCCCACGTCACCGCATCTATCAGGGGAGTTAAGTGCTCATGAAGGTGGAGCGTACAATCCCCAACGCAGACACTGCTGATTCCACTGACAGTCACTGTGACATTAAGAGCCCAAGACACCTCAGCCCACCACTGGTGGGGCAAAAGGTGCGTCTCTGGAAGGACCACGCACTTAAAGGTACTGCTGTCAGAGCTCTGGATCTCACAGGAATAATTACCACCCAGGCTGACCCGTCCCGAATCTCTTCTGGATCTTAAAGCAATCCCTGATATAGTAAGTAACATCCCACCACAAATAGACCCTTGTGATGGGAATATGGAGGTTATCCGTGGAGTCACTGTGATGCTCTGCTGCCTTGCTGTCACATGAGAATATCCAAGCTGTCTCTGGATAACCTGGACAGGGTAAATCCCAGGTTCCAGGTTGCTCAGTGATAAAGAGCACTCATAAAACACTGCAGACTCATTGCCATGTCGCAGCTCAAGCTCACACTCGCTGTCTCCCAGCTTAGCCACAGATCCGGTGATGTTTACCCCCTGGATGCTCAAAAGAAGGCTACTCTCCAAAATTTCCAGTTCAACTGTGGTAACCAAGGGTGTCAAAGCTCTTTGGTAATTAAAGGTGATGCTTTTTGCAACGGGAACATTTTGAAGTGAGCTATTGCTAATGAGTATATTTACTCTGACAGGGACATCTTGAGAAACTTCATTAGACAAGTTAGCAGCTGGTGGGGTCAGGCACCAAATGGTCTCTTCTGCCAAGTGGGTAACCAGACAGGTTTGTTCATTTATTGAAACGGAAACCAGGGACCGATTTTGGCTAAAGCCCAGCCCAGAGACTGTGAGCAGCGTTCCACCTTAGGAGGAAAACAAACAAGAAGAATATTATGTGCAAGAAAGGAACGAATGACTGTTTGTGAACTGCCTGGGCGCTGAGGGTAAGAACAGCACTGAAGCAGCAATCTGGATTTTTCAGGAAGCGATGAGAAAGATGCAAAACCTTCAGCATTTCCAAGTTAATTCCAAGCTTCCAAGCCCATAGCAGCCTCACAAAGCCAGCTGAAACATCTCCCCACCTCCATTTGGTTAGCCTCTCCATGCCCTGCCTGCTTAAGCCCTTCACAAAACTGCAGCCAAGAGTTAATCAGTGGCTACCTTCCAATATACCCCCTAAAAATGAAAAGAGGGGTGCAATATTTGTTCTCCTTAACGCAGTTAACACTTCAGAAGTAACGGCCTTTGCCCTCTAAGCTCAAACTAATCTCTCTTCTTTAAAGGCTTCGGCACTTCACAAATCATTGAACTAATAACACAGCACAAAGCCAGAGCTTTTCCTATCTTTAAGCATGTCGTGATGCTAGGAATGGAATCTGGGGAGGACCTGAAGTTACAGCACACAAACTTCTGCCTTCTCTATAGGAGTTCCAAAGAATTCATGTAATATTCACCAAATGGATTCAACCCTCCTCCACCCCGCAGGCAAATGACAAAAAGGGATAACCCATGATCTGTGCTTTAAGATCTCAAGTGAAATTTTTTGTTTTCACTTCAGTGATAATTTGCTCTGAAACGCAGTTAAATGATTTCCAATCTTTAAAGTATGGAATAGGATTAATCAGTATTTCAGTTTTGATCGAAGTTAACACTGAAAAAGGCTTCTTTGTGTTTGCAAGTTCACAAAAATAGATATCTCTTTTGGGATCGATTCAAAAGAGTGTTTGCTCGAAACCACGATTGCATCCTACCATCCACTTAACTTCCACGCATAAAGCCATGAAAGATGGAGGCGTCATGATTGAAAGATACAGCATGTATGAGTCAGGTGTGGGTGTGCTTTGTTCCCCCAGAGGGAACATGCAAAGACTTGGGGAAATCAAACCCAAAGCACTGGGACCCCTGAGCCAGCCAACCAGATCGAGGGATGCTTGCTGAAATCCCACATTCCCAGGCTGCTGCAGTCTTGAGGTCTGCATAATAAAGAGTCGATTTAAGACACCCTCATTTAAACCGATGTGAAACGGGATGCCCTTTCCAGTCCTGCAGGGAAACTGTGCCCTTGATCCCTTTAAGCTCTGTAAGTGGCTGCAGATGTACCACCATTACTTACCCAGGAAAGAGCCGCAACACGGCTCGATGCTGAAGACCACTGAGATGTAGTGGATTAACGGCTCAACCCTGCAAAACAAGCAACACAGAAGGTTTGGGGGTTCTGCTTTCTTTGTGGAACATCTTTGATTTCTTAAACTGGAAGAGGGCAGATTTAGACTAGACATTAGCAAGAAATCCATTACTGTGAGGGTGGTGAGACACTGGAACAGGTTGCCCTGTTTGTTTTTTTTCCTCCTTTCAAAAGCAATCCTTGTTCTAAGAAGATGCTCTACAGAAGTAGACCTTCCCACGCCTGCAATTTATCCCTCTAGAGACCAGGGTTGTCATTTGAGACGATCAAGCTCTTTCAAAGTCACAGAATATCCAAGTTGGAAGGGACCCACAAGGATCACCAAGCCCAACTCATGGCTCTACGCAGCACCACTCAAACCCAACAGTTGAGAGCAGTTTCCCAACACACCCTGAACTCCGGCAGCTCAGGGCCATGCCCACCACCCTCTCAGCAAAGAATCTTTTCCTAACACCCAGTCCGAAGCTCTGCTCTTTATTCCTGGATACAAAGCACTGCTAACAGACTCCAGTATCAGACGGGATGAAGCCCTGTGCATCATCCCACTGTCCACAGCTTCCTACTTCGGAAGTTCATTGATGCAGCTGTTTAGAGTGGTTTGCAAGCAACACATGGCAGCTTCTTTCTCCCTAACACCATTGTTTCAGGATCATTTTGAGCAGCTGTCACTGATTAGAGCCAAGCAGCTGATGAGTAAAACTGTGCTGCTTATGAAAGTATTGGTTGCATATCACTTTTGGGTGGGTTCCCCCTGCGTTGATTTATTTTTACTGCTTTTACCTAGGAATTAACCCAGAGTCACCACGAAAGACACAAATATAATCATGGGATTATTAAGGTTGGAAAAGACCTCTAAGATCATCCAGTCCAACCGTCCACCTACCACCAATACTGCCCACTAAACCGTGTCTGTAACTACTACTTCTATTCTTTCCTAAACACCTCGAGGGATGATGACTCCACCACTTCCATGGTCCAAACAGAATAATTTAACAATCTCTAGACAAAGCATACATATATATTTTTTAAACTAGCTTTTGTTTCTCCCATGAAGTGTTTCTTTTCTTTTTGTTTTCCTACAGCAGGATTTATCTGCATTCGACTTGAATTTCTGAGTACCCTTGATTGCCCGAATATACGTTTTGTTCCATCAAATCAACTGTTTCTCTAAAATGTTTCTCTCCTACCGATCCGAGGGGAATTAGCTGACTAGCATTAGCAGTTCGTCGACGTGGAGATCAACAAGTGCCTTGATAATCATCTGTAATTTTATACCGTACAGCAGATTAAATACAGCATTTGTGAATTCTTACCTCCCTCTTCAAATGAACTCTAAGACACCAAACAGGACGGAGAAGAAAATTTATATCTTAAGGGAAGTGCACACATTCACACACCTGCTTGAAGCAAGAGCAACACCACCGATGACGACGGAAACGTTGTACCATCCCGCAGACAAGGCTGGAAGCGTCACGTTAAGACCATTGTCCATCTGTGCCTGGATCTGTGCCCACGTGCCCCCAATCTGGACCTTGATATCTGACCCTCGGTAGTTCACAAATGAGGATATTCCAATTTGAAGCTCCTGACCCCCTGCAAAGAGGAGAACCGATGAAATTATTTCTGTGGCAGTGGTTATTTTAGCACATACAACCATTAGGTCCAGGCAGGTCTATCAGCCAAAACCCAGAAACTAGAAGACTGCAATGTTTGTCTTCCATTTGCCATTCCTTTGCCTTCTCAATAAGATCACCAGATGTTAATATTGTGAACTTGGCAACAGTCACCCAGAGCCATTCTCAGTCCATTGATAGATATTTAGGGTAAGATCTATGCCCTCGATATAGATATCCTAAACATCCACACCTTGCTAGAGTCAAATCCAGACTTTCTGCAGCTCACAGACTGGAGCTGAGTGAGGGATTGTTCCTAAATCCCTGCAAAGATCCAGACCACTATTTTCAGCACTATGGGAGTATATAAACTTTAGTGGAATCTCCTACAACTGACTGAAGATTCCCTTCAGGGACTAAAATCAGATGTCCACGCATGCTCCATAGCACCTTGTTTGCAGGACACAGGTCAGTCTCCCCAGTTTAAGTTCCGTTGTGAGATAAATTATACTGAAGATGGAGGTCATTCTGCCTTGTGTTTTCTGCAGTAATAGAAAAGGACAAGGACTGTGGGGCAGAGAATTGCATAACCTGAATTCCTCCTGAAATAGATTAAAAATTTAGGTTGGCATCAATCAGTCCAAATAAAGGCTCTGAGATGATAGCTTTCTCACCAATGAGGAGAGAAAGAGTCTTTATGGTATAATTCACCTTCTTTTAAGGAAGATTTCCAAGAGACCAGTAGTGAATCCTACCACAAAACTGCCAAATTCTCTTCACCGACCACATAACAAGCACAGGCAGAGATGTGTTTAGGAGATGAATCTCATCCCTTTATCACCTCCAGAAGACACGGATTCAATTAAACAGAAACAAGCATACACAGGACAGAAGGCGTCTTCCAGCCCAACTCCCTATAATCATGGACAATCCTGAATTCAGACAAAAGGTGCTTAAATAACCTCTCCATGCACACGAGTGGACCAGCCTGACATGCTCATCTACACACAGAATATCTACCAGGGTCAGCTCTCCCAAAGCAGCCCCCATTTTCACCCATCCCTCTTCCTCCCTGAGCTCACTTCACATTAGAAGGTGGCCATGCCACACGTCACACGGTTATCCCAGCCACACAGGGATGGCTAAGCTGCTTTATTAAGACAAAGGGAGAGCACAAAAAGAACTTTTATAGGTTAACTCATCCTAAAGCTTCAGATCCGAGTAGCAGTTTTGACTACCAAGCACAGATTGAGGCAACTTGGCTCTAACACAGCCTTCCCAGCAAGCACGATCACTGCAGCCTCACAGAATCCTCTCCTTTCCACAAAGCAGGAGGATGTGTACAAAGCTCCTCTGAGAAGACGTGGAAACCAATGCTCTTCCATTCAGCATGCACAGAGTCAAATAAAGTTTGAAACCCTGTGAAGCCGAATACATGAATAATGTGAACTCTTTGGACTCTTGGTCAATTGTCAGCTTAATCCTAGATGCCTGGAAGGCATCAGTGTAATTTATTTATTCTTTTTATTATATAGGAGGAAAATTATATTAAAAGCTGAAGCTGCAGAGGTTTTGAACAGAAGATTGAACTGAGTCCCAGCATCGTTCAGGAGACACTATAACATTAAGGAGTTCCTTGCACCTGGGCTGCCCACGGCTAGAACAATCTCCCCTTGGTGCTATCGTATCCGAATAATAGTCAGATGATAAAGGACGTTTTCTCTTACTCAGGCATTCTGGAGTAATAAGAAATGACAAGGGCACTGGGGAAAGGCATAAAAATGTCAGGTGTGCAGCAAGCACTGCGTCTTGCTGCCATCACAGCTGTCTCACCCCCTGCATCCATGCCAACTCACTGAGCTGGAGGGAACTTTGTTAAGCTATGCATTAAGAAATTGGAAAAAGAAACTTCAGAGTGTATCCTTGTAGGAATGGAAGTGGGTTACATAAAAAAAAAAAACAACACGAAACAAAACAGGAATATTTCTGTTCTCTTCCTAGTTTCCTAGTGGGAGGTATCCCTGCCTATAGCAGGGCGTTGGAACTAGATGATCTCAAAGGTCCCTTCCAATCCAAACCATCCTATGATTCCTCCTCTTCATGTTTTTCCTACAGATGGAGAGAACAGCTGAGGTCAGGTTGGGTTCTTCAGTCTCACAGTATTGGAATCAGACCTGGACCTCCCTGAGTCCCAAATCACAGGCTTGCCTCAGCCAGCACAAAGAAGGAAGACTGTGGCCAAACTCCTGTTCGTTTCTCCTTTGAGAGCATTGAGAGTCAAACCCTACAGTGCAGCACACCTCCTTGGGTGGGCAACATACAGAAAAGATCGGTCTGTGTGTGTATTAATGTATAATATTAGAACAGTAGGATCCCACATCTCTAGCCCTGCTGTGGTGGGAAGCCTACTGCTCAATCCATTGGTAATAAAACAGATTTGCCTGCTGGGAGACTTTGCAGTATCTGCAGAAGCTGTGAAAGAAACAAACAAACAGCCTCAAATCACAGAATTGTAGGGGTTGGAAGGGACCTCTAGAGATCATAGAGATCATAGAGATCATAGAACCCAGATGCCAACAGGAAAACAAGGAACAGAGGTTTCATTTCCTAACTCAGCATTTTTTCTTGTTAACCAGTGCTGTGCTAATTGTCAGGGCAAATAAAGCTAAACACACCTACAAAAAGTCCTGGCAGAAGGCAAAATGATCTCAGTTTGGGAGACGCTCGGTCCGAGATCATTTCAGTCAACCCTAAAGGTGGTGTAGCTGAGCTGGTGATGGTTTGCATCTTAAAGTGAATGTTTAAATCTAGTAATCAGCAGCTCTGTCTTGTTGCTGTCATTTTAAACTCAATTTCAAGCTAGTAAGGCAAGAGTCTATGGAATGAGTCAGGAAGAAAGAGGCATCACCCTCCGACTACAGCCCACTCGTTAGGATCCTGGAGAAGTGCATTCTCTAGCACCCATTTCTCTAGCCACTGCTGAACCTGCTACCAAGAATGAATGAGTGGGGCCATTCCAGAGCAAAGCCAGAGAAATATGACTTTAGAAGAGCATCCCAGCACACTTAGCAGAAGACGTGACCCATATTGGGCTAAGGGCAACTCATTATCAGAGCCAGGCTGGATGGGGCTCTGAACATGTGTTGGAGCTGTAGGTATCCCTGCTTATTGCAAGGGAGTGGGACCAGATGGCCCTTAAGGGTCTCTTCCAACACTCATGAGTCTACAGTCTTGTGTAAGCTAGAAAAAATATACATATATATAAAGCAGCCAGGAGTGATCAGAACTTGCAGGGGACACGTGGGTAACAAATTAAATCAACAGGGAAGAGCACAGTGCCACTAAACTCCATAGACCTCAATTGCCTCCATCCAGCCACCACCGACAATAACAACAGGGCTGCAGATGATGTCCAGCAAAGTCGTTTGCACTTAAACACTTTTCACCTGCCAAGCCACTTCTGTTTCTGCTCAGTGATACAACTGCAGGGTTTAAGGAAGGGTCATACTGGAATAAGCCGGTGACTGTTGTTGATTGGTACCCAGAAACCAGTGTCACGTGGACAGCAGCATCTTCTGCCCCCTGGAAACAGAAGCAAAGAAAGCATCAGGAATAAGACTGAGCCCATTAAAGAAAAATAATTATCTTCTATGTTCATGTATCTCCCACACCCAGTAAGTCAGGCACGTGGTGTTCCCAAATTCGTATGTGCATTATAGACCGTGCAATCCGTTGGTATTTCTGACTGTTCCACTCAGTTTCATAAATCAAACACCGTCGTTAATTAGGCTGGTCTAAAACGTAGGTGGACTCCAGGTTCAAATGTCCCACAGCCAGGACTTGGCTGACGGACTACCATTTGCTTAGGCCAGGGCAATGTAAAAGGCTTGTAGGCTATCACTTAATTGACTGTATCCCAAAAATTCATGGTATCTTACCCGAGAGGGAACTTTACATTCAATTCGTGTCGAATTTCTGGTATCCTCCAAAACTGGGCAAGGCTGAGATCCAAACAACACCACGTTTATCCCTTCCAGACCAGTCCCCCTGAGAGCCACTCTCAGTCCTCCTACAAAAACAATTATTTTTAATTACATGAAAGATGTGGAATAGTCTACTGTATAAAAGATCCTTTACTACTAGGCGACTACAGAAGGGAGCAGTCTACTGGCTGATCTGGGGATGATCATCTTCCACCTTGCTTTGCCCTAAGTTGCCTCTTTCACCCAAGATCCTTCTTCTCTGTTATCTTCCTTTCCCGTCTGTTACTTGAATTCTGGTCCATGATACACAAGAGAGCTGTTTATTTCTCAGTTTGTCTTTTAATGACACACTTATTTAAGCCAGCAAGGTCTGGTCTGTGATCTCCCTCCTAGAAAGATACCCAGCCCAAGAATGAAATCAGGAAAAAAGACTAAGAACCAAAAAAATGAGCTTGACACAGCAGGTGTTTTCACAGTTCAAAAAGCTGCCGAGCACCCTGCTGC
Source organism: Alectoris magna (assembly GCA_030625065.1). Classification (NCBI taxonomy): domain Eukaryota; kingdom Metazoa; phylum Chordata; class Aves; order Galliformes; family Phasianidae; genus Alectoris; species Alectoris magna. The sequence goes on along the minus strand of CM060562.1, from coordinate 109,630,712 downwards.
CAGAAAAGCCTCAAGCATGAGGTTAGGAAATTTCACATAGATGGGAATTTGGCAGAGCTTGGAACTTAGCAGAGTTGTGAGGAAAGTTAAGAGGGTTCTCTAAAGCAACAGAGAAGTCTAGAAGTATGTCCTAGAATTTCCCCAACTGGAAGCAGAACTGGGTAAACAGCAATCAGGTACATTAGCACGAATCTCCTTCCACTCAAGAGGGCTGCAGTACCTCTCCTATGAAGAAAGGTTGAGGGGACTGAGCTTGTTTAGCTTGGAGGAGAGAAGGATCCAGGGAGACCTCATTGTGGCCTTCCAGCACTTGAAGGGAGCGTATAAACAGGAGGGGGAACGGCTGTTTGTGAGGGTGGGCAGTGATAGGGCAAGGGGGAATGGTTTTAAACTGAGACAGGGGAGGTTTAGGTTGGATCTTAGGAGGAAGTTTTTCACCCAGAGGGTGGTGACGCACTGGAACAGGTTGCCCAAGGAGGCTGTGGATGCCCCATCCCTGGAGGCATTCAAGGCCAGGCTGGATGTGGCTCTGGGCAGCCTGGGCTGGTGGTTGGCAACCCTGCACACAACAGGGGGGGGGTTGAAACGAGATGATCATCGTGGTCCTTTTTAACCCAGGCCATTCTGTGATTCTATGATATCTAGACAGGCACCTCATGCTTACACTGTGGGGTCATCGTGAATCCCCAGTGTGGCACCACTGAGACCAGTGATATTATAGTCCAAGTCATCCCCAGCAACACTAAGTCAGAAATAGGAATATCTCAAAACTGAAGCCACTTGGCTCCTGTGATTGTTGCCAGATAAAGAGACGGATTCCATGCATGTTGTTTCAAGACTAATGGTCTTAAGTTTTGGTGCCTACACTTATATCCATATGCAATGAAATACTGCATATGTGCACTTTACGATAAAATTGAAGAGAGGTATTTTAAATGGAAGAAATTAAAAACACAGATGGAAGCTGTAATTCTTTCCAATTATAAGCGTTCAAAGCATATGTAATGTAAGATAGCATTATACTTGCCTTCTTTTTAATGAGTGACAGATCACTGTAATTTGGAGAAGAGCCATATTGTCACGGAAGGAAATGAGAAGAAAGACCTAAGCACTAAAATTTGTCATTGTTTTTTCCGTAGTTTTTCATATGGATTAGAGCGAGTCTCAACCTGATACGATGTTCATCAGAGAAAAAGAGAAAGGAAAGGACAAGGATGCTCCCCAGCAAGAAGAGAGGTGACCAGTGCCTTAATTTTCATCTTAAGAACTCACACATTCTTTCAAGCCCGTCCCATGTGTCATCCACATAGGTTCACAGACAATAGTCCCCCTCTGCCAATTACTCCAAGGTGACCACACATGGCACAGTTCAGCTTTCTAAGCCATGTGGTACCAGCATGGCCAACATTCCTGCTCTCAGTGATGTGTGTTAACATGAACTCAAAGCACCCCACTAACAGAGCTAACAAAATCTGGGTGAACTTACTTCTACTGACAGAGGAGACCTACGTCATACCCTTTCTAGGCATACTCCTAGCTGCTTGAAAATAAGTTTAGCCATTTTACAATTAGGCCAGATGAACCCTGACACTTCTAATACATCAAATAGATAGAGAAAGATGAGCCACGATACTCTAGTACTCTTCTCAGTTGCTGGAAGGAACGTACCAGCACTTAAATTTACTATTCATGGATAAAACTACTTGGGGATGTGGTGGTTGACCTCACAGACGACCCAAGAAAGAAGCCATTTTTGCAAGAAACTTGCCCCAGTACTTTGTGGTACACACTGTATCCCCAGCTATATTATGTTTTCTTCTATCAGATGAAGACCTTGGTAGTGGAAACGTAATAAGAAAAAAAGAAGTTGTAAAAAGCAAGACACAGAAAGCAGACATCCCCCCCCTTAGAGCTCATCTGACATTCAGACCTACCAATTTCTGAAGCTCTGGGAGGCTCAATGGCCACCAGCGTGGGCTCAACTCTTAGGAAGATGCCTTCTCCTGTGCTGGCATTGAGTGCAAAGCCATAAGGCCTCACTAATAATGTCAGCTGGTGGACTCCAAGTGGCAGCCTCTCCATCTTGCAGACCACTTCGGTTTGATTCGATGTCACGACACAGCAAGTCGTGTTCTTCACCTGTACCTGCAGGGCTGCGTTCTCCTCAGAGAAACCAACTCCCCTGATAATTACTGTGGCCTGGGATCCATCATCTGAAGGAATATAATCAAATAAGCTCATTAATTTTGGAGTATCAGCGCACGGGGTTGATTTTCGAGCAACAGGTAAAAGCTTTGCTCATCTTCATGAATGTATCTTGGAAATTACAAGACTGATGATCTTCTCATTGCCATCCATCATGCCTATTCCTGCACGTCCTTGTCCAGCTACTCCTTTTTGTGCAACTCTTATTAAAAATAAAGGTGCTAAGAGCTGTCTTTCCCACCAAGTCTATCGCTGCTCCTCTTCCCTTTGAGCCTCCAATATCTTGCCTCTGTAAAATTATGTTAGCGCTACATACTCCAAGACTCAAACTCATCAGAAGTACCGAGTTTGGAAGCACAATTTCCCTAAAAACCAGAAGCTTCCAAAAGAATACACACATCAGCATTTGACAGCCCTTTTCCACAGCCATCTCCCCCCCGATTTGGTGCAGACCCAAAGCCCCATTACCTGCTGAATACTCCACGTCACTGACTAAGGGTGTCATTTCCTGGCTGAACTGGAAAGAGCAGGAACCAGAACAGTTTGCTGGGACATCATTCACCACCACCATCACCTGGAGATGGAGGAGAAGGTTACTCTAAAGTGGTGTTTTCTAAAGCCACATCTGTCCAGCTACTGCACCGGCACAAGTTTCACTGCATGGCTTGCTAGGGCTCATCTTATAGATAAAGCAGCACATGGTTTTGGAAGCTGTATCCCCATCTCTCCTCCCTGGAACCCACAGCTCCTCTTCTTCCAGTCACCCACTGAAGACCCCACTTGCCATACCCCAGTTCTATTCATCCCACTTTGGGAACAAGTTTTTTAGCACCTTGTAACGCTAATAATAACTAATCTCAGATTGTTCAGCAAGCACCTCTCTATTTTTATTTCCTCACAGTTCGTGCTAAATCAATCCCAGCTGGGCTGGGACTTTGAGAACTAACATCAGCTCCCCTCTCAGAAGACTCAACCGGCAAAGCACAGGACATAGAAGAGCCCTCTTGTTCTCTCCCACAGGCATTAGGTGTGTGCCAGGAGGGTATACCACTACCTGCAAATAACAGAAACGGGTAGTTTCCAAGAAAGGAAGAAAAGAAATAAAAGCAGCAGGATGACCTAACCGCAGGTGCTGCAGAAGCCCAGCAGCAGGGCTTTGAGCACATCTAACCTTGTACAGTCATCACTGCAGCACCCTGCAGTCTTTGCTGGAGGCAAAGGCATCGGTGTGCATCAATTTGCAGCACATCTGTCTGCTCAGCAGATTTGTCCAGCCAAGAAGCTTTACCTGCTCCCTTTTTTTTTTTTTTTTTTTTTTTTTTTTTACAAATCAAGAATTGAGATCCAGAGACTGAAGGACCTGCCCATTCCACACACTAGTACCAGGTGCAGCACCCTGTTCATTATTTCAGCCAACAGCACAGAGGCTGAAATGCTGCAGATGAATACAGCATCAGTCCCAACTATGATGGCAGCACTACAGGACCTAGCATAGGTGGGATTCTATGCAATGTCAGTCCCTGAGCACTGCCTCCAAAGAAACAAACTCTTCTCACTTGCAATAGCTCCTAAGGAAAGTACTGCTCCATAGAAGAGAGAGCATGATCTGAATGCTTCGTGGAGAATCATAAAACAGATCTCTGACAGGATTTAGCAGCAGACCTGAGTACCTGAAAACCGGTCAGACTCCTGACCCTATAGGATCCAGGTCAACCAGTAGGAAGTGTGGCACAGTGTTAACCCACCTGTGTTTTGTTATTGGAAGTAGCAAGCATGTCCCCAAATATTGGCCCAATAAAGACACCCCCGTCATAAACCACGCGACTGGAAACAGCTGGCTTCAGACCAGTGAGGTTTTCAGCAGAGACCTGGCAAAGAAGAAGGATTTCAGTTTCTTGCTCTTTTCCGACCAATGTAACATATGACCATTCCCACAGCCCTCATACACAGTTGCTACAAGGTGGGAAATAGCTCTTGGAAATCTGTTCTTGAGCTGCTTCTGTTGCTTCTGCCTTCAGGTTCGAGCCTTCGTTTCCTAAGTCTGCACAACGTATCCCATTTCCCATCCCCACCCTGAGCAAAGGACCCCACCGCTTCTTTGAAGCCAACTTCACATTTGGAGGATATGGATATATACAACGGAATAAAATCTCTTTTCGTGGGAGAAAGAATTTCAGTCTGAGCCTGTATTCAAAGCAGACCGCTCTACCTGAAGCACAACTTCAATATGATCAACCTCAGGATGGGAGACAGCGAAACAGAGCTTCCTCTGAGACCTCAGAGAACCAGACATTAACCCAACGTGAATAAAAATTCCCAGAAAAGACAAGTTTTCGGTACAGAAATTATACCACAATCTAATCTGGAACTAAACTGCTGTTGCTTAATCTCCTACAGGTGCTTGCATAAAAGGAAACTGAGGGAAAGAGAATGAATGGGGTTCAAAGTGGACGTCAAACAAAAGAAACGACCCTACATTGATAACATTGGGCAAGTCCCCAGCTTTTGTTCTCCAGGTGAGAGTCCAGATGCTTTCACAGCAAGACTCGGAGTCTTTGGTCACGATGAAGTCACTGGTGTTGAAGTATGGGGCTGTAGATGCATCTGCGTTGGTTTGCAGAAGCTTGCGGAGCTGATGGGAGGAGATGTGCACGGAAACATCTGCAAAAGACAAAGCTGTGGGTATTGTCATCCCTGTGAGAGCACACAGCCGCCTGCTCACAGAAAATGAAGGCATCTCCTTTTCCATACAAGGTCGTGATGGTTTAAACCTCTGTAATGACAACACAAAGAAAAATCAGCAAGGGAAAGAACTAATGGATTCCAAATGCCATTATTAAATAACTGAGAAAATCTAGAAAACATTCTCCAGTTGTTCCCGTTTCACCAGAAAGCTGTCTAAGTCAGGGATAAAGAAATGATGAGAGGCCTGGAGCATCTCCTGGGGCTGTGCAGTCTGGAGAAGAGAAGACTGAGGGGGGATCTTATCAAAGCTTATCAGTATCTAAAGGGTGGGAGTCAAGTGCGTGGGGCCAGGCTCTTTTCAGTGGTACGCAATGACAGAACGAGGGGCAATGGGCACAAATTGGGACACAGGGAATTCCATACATACATGTAGAAAAACAACTTTACTGTGTGGGTGACAGAGCACTGGCATAGGCTGTCCAGAGAGGTGGGGGAGTCTCCTTCTCTGGACATATTCAGAACCCACCTGGATGCTTTCCTGTGTAATTTACTGTAGGGAACTGCTTTGGTGGGGGGTCGGGCTAGATGATCTCTGGAGGTCCCTTCCAACCCCTACAATTCTGTGACTTAGTCAAATTTCTCATACTTGGCAATCTAAACTTTTGGAAGACATGATATCTCACCATGCACGTCACGTTCTTTCAAAAGAGATAGGTCAGAAACTTCCTAGATTAAAGGGATGAGAGGCAAAATCTGTTTATCAAGAGGACTAGATAGTTCAATTCCAAAAAACAGCAAATTTTATCTTATTTCTTCCGGCATACGTACCCATAGGCATCCAGCACTACAGAAATAATAGATCTAAAATGATTCATCAAAAAAAAAAAAGGCACAGGTTGCCCAGAGAGGTGGTGGTGCCCCATCCCTGCAGACAGCCAAGGTCAGGCTGGATGGGCTGTGAGCACTGATGGAGCTGTGGGTGTCCCTGTTCAGTGCAGGGAGTGGGACAGATGGCCTTGAAGGTGCCCCAAAGCAAGGCAGCATTGAGATAGCCTGCTGCAGAAGTATCTTAAACAACAACATGGAAAACAGTAATTTCATTATTAACGGTCCCATAGCTCACATCTAGAAATACTGCCCTCCATATAATCCTTAACTCCTGTCTGGAAGATGATCAGATGCAAAGGCACAACTACCACAGTGTGTTTGACTCGTCAGCCTGTACCCTGAGCATTTCCAGGGCTCAGTATTCTCAAATCATAGAATCATTAAGGTCGGAAAAGACCACTGAGATCATCTAGTCCAACCAGCAGCCCACCGCCGCTGTGCCCACTGAGCCACGTCCTCAGAAGCACAAGGAAAAGATCAGGACAGAGAACTTCAGCCATACCCGATCACTCAGCAATTTGCCACGGCAAGAGCAGGAGAAATGGAAAATATTGGCCACAGATCCTTTGTACCTCAAGATCTGCCAGGTTGCCATGCCTTCCCTTCTGTATTTGCCTGGGTCGATCTCCACCTGGCTTACTGCAAAGGCAAGTCCAGGAGCTGTGCTCGCATCACACCTTACCTGATATCACTGCGCTTCCCAGGTGTATGCGGAAGGTCCCTCCAAGAGGTGGAGATGACACCTGCAGCCTCTGAATGGTGACGCTGACTCCCACATCCTCCGTGGAGACGTAGAGGTGGTCGTCTTCCTCAGAGCCCTCGCAGAGCACTGCACCTCTGTGAGAGAGAGGGCCATGTGAAGGCACCAGTGGTCAGGGCCTCTCATCGAGGGAGGCTGGATGTGAGCAAAACTCCTGAAGGACCCAGGGAGAGGGAAGTCACTCTTCTAATAGACTCGGGTACTCCAGTGATGTGGGCATTGCACACAACAGAAAGTGATGGAAAAGCTTTCGTTTTTTTCTTTTTTTAAATAATTGTGATGGAACAAAGAGCTCAGACAGCACCAAGCACATGGGATTCCTGCCCTAAGATGGGCATTTTTAGGGACCATTTTAATGCAGGCCGAGTAGCTACAATGTGAAGCTTTCCTGCTTCATCCTGTAGCTTCCTCAAGTCACAGAATCACAGAATGGTTGGGTTGGAAGGGACCTCAAGGATCATGAAGCTCCAACCCCCCCACTGCAGGCAGGGCCACCAACCTCCACATTCAATACCAGCCCAGGCTGCCCAGGGCCCCATCCAACCTGGCCTTGAACACCTCCAGGGATGGAGGGAGCATCCACAGCCTCTCTGGGCAGCTGTTCCAGCACCTCACCACTCTCATAGTAAACAACTTCTTCCTGATATTCAACCTAAATCTTCCCTCCTCCAACTTAAAACCATTTCCCCTCGTCCTGCTGTTATCTACCCTTGTAAAGAGTTGACTCCCTTCCTGTTTATAGGCTCGCTTTAGGTACTGGAAGGCTGCAATGAGGTCACCCTGCAGCCTTTTCTTCTCCAGGCTGAACAAGCCCAGCTCCCTCAGCCTGTCTTCACAGAGGAGGTGCTCCCTACAAGCAAAATTCGGTATTTCATATCAGAAATCATCCCAAGCCTCATTTTCTATAACCTAAAATATTTCCTTCTATGCCAATAAAATTCTCTCTTTTTTTTTCCCCCTACGAAAAGGGACTTTCTGTGGTACAACGATGCCACCGTGTGGCACAGAGCACAGAGTACAACTAACATCTCCCAGCCCAGCCGAAATCCTGCAGAGCCAGTTGCACGAATCCGTTGCTCAAAGGAGCTCTGGGTCTCCTGCCTGACCTGCAGCAGCCATTGAGCGCATCACATGTAGATAACACAGCTCCCTGACCCCGGAAAGGTGCATTAAATCACCACCCTCTACGTGCTCGGTGAAGAAAAAGCTTGAGATCATTTCCATTTCCTACCTACCCGGAGTCAGCATCACACCTCAGTTTCTCCTACGTCTCCCTCCGAGATGCAGAACTGAGCCCTTCTCCCCAATGAATAATAACCCATTTCTCTCTTAATTCTCTTTTCTGAGAAGCTGAACGCATTGAGCCTCCTACACCTTTCCCTCCAAGGCACATCCCCTCAGTTCCATAACCAAGCTTAATGGCTTTCTTTCCCAGCTCTTCCAAAAGCCCTTTGACAAATGCACTCAGTGCTGCATGTAGCATCCCAACACCGGCCTCATTAAGGCTGCATGCACAATTAACAACATCCCTCCTCCCTTGATTGCACCTCTGCTTACACGTAAACCTCACGCATCTCCCTTCATTCTCATCCCTGCCCTCACCATTGCTTGGTTTGTGCCAAGAAAACAGCATCTGTCATTGGCAATTAAACTTTGCTTTTCAAGGCGAGACTTTTAAAAGACAAACCCTTCGATGCTGTGTTAGTTCATAGAATCACAGAATCGCTGTCCCGGGGTTATCCTTGGATAGCAGTGACAGGGGGGCAAAAGCCCTGGGAAAAGAAAAAAGGAGAGACGAAGGAGGGAAGGAAAAGAAAAGGAAGGGGTTTGCCGTGCGACCCGGCCAGCCCCGGGCCACGCGCTCCGGGAGAGGGGGGAAGGGCAGAGGGAGAGCAGATCGCTTTAACAAAGAGAAAACACAACGGCAACGATGTGAAGAGGAACGGGAATTGACTGAACGTAACCAAATCAAACCAAATGAGAGAGACGAGAGTACCCAAAGTACGAGTCGAACCACAACAGCGAGATGGAAGCACGTGCTTTGCTCCGCGGCGAGCTGAGACGGCCAGAGGCAGAGAGCGGCTGGGTCCGGTCCGGAGTCCCACCCCGCTTCCTCCTCGGGGATTCAAGCCCTACGGGGATGCCGCCCCTCCCCTCCAGGAATCCAAAATGCCGGTAATACGGAACCAGAACATGAACTCTTTAACTGCCACTGTTCTGCGTGATGTTCTGATGTGGAATACCGACACCAGAAATCACCAAAGCACAACCATCACCAGGGTTGGGAAAGACCTCCAAGATCATCCAGTCCAACCATCCGCCTACCACCAATAGTTCCCTACTAAGCCATGTCCCCTCAGGACAACATCTAAACATTCATTTTGGGGGTGAATTAACTGAGCTGAGCCAACTGCTCACAGTGGAAGGATTAGAGGTTGCATCATTTCAGTCTCTGTCTTGCATTGGCCCTGGTCTCAACAGGTCATTCCCAACTGAGCAGAATACAAGCCCTGTAAGGATTCTTTGCCACTTTGGCCCTTGAAAGCCGTTCTCTGATCTGTTTAACCTGTGCTTCTGCCTCAAATTCATTAGGGGACTCAGAGAACAGAAGCCATCTCAGTAAACAAGGACACAAGGTGGGCCTCCGTTGCTTAACATGGCAATTGGTGTCAGAGTTACTGGAAAGGGATGTCTTGATCTCCATGAAGGGTTTCCCTCTAGCCCAACATCCTTGATAACCCATATTTACTATAGGGACTACTGTGTATTTTTACAGCTACAGAAATGGCGAAGAGCCTGGAGCATCTCCCTTTATAAGGAAAAGCTGAGAGTCCTGGGGCTGTTCAGCCTGGAGAAGAGAAGGCTTGGAGGAATGTTATCAATGCTTATAAATAAAGGGTATTGCATGGATGAGGCCAGGCTCCTTTTTGCGGTGCCCAGCCACAGGACAAGGAGTAATGGGCACAAACTGGAACATGGGGACACTGGATCTTCTTTACTGTGTGACTGACAGCACTGTCAGAAGCTGTCCAGAGAGGCTGTGGAGTCTCCTTCTCTGGAGGTATCCAAAATCCACCTGGACGCTTTCCTATGCAACCCAGGGCAAATGCTTTAGCAGGGGGTGGGCTAGATGATCTCCAGAGGTCTCTTCCAATCCCCACAGTTCTGTGATATCCCAGGGCATCTGGAACACCTTAGGCTCCTGTAGTTAGCTAACTGACACCCAATCACGCTATGGAACCTCAACACCAGAAGCAGATACCTTCATTAAGACACCTACAGTGCATGTTCAAGTTTTGTCCACCACTTAGGAGCTTGAAGACATTGTAGACGCTTTAGGGAAGATGCATCCCACATGCATTGTAGGCATCTTAGTGAAGCTATCTGAGCAGAGCCTGAACACAGATGCCTAGAGAAGAAAAAGCCAAAGGAAGTACATGGATTTCTAAACTGGACCAGACTTAGTCTGCACAGCCTCTGAGATGGTAGAGAGCCACGTGGGAATTTGTTATTATTATTACAGGATATGAGAGAATCATGTTGTTCCTACCTTAGGGAGAGAAGGGGCAGACTTGCACCACAGCCAGACACCAGCCAGGATACGTTGTAAGTAGGAGAAGACCCCACCACAGTTACTGCCTCTATTATCCGCCCACCCAGCCAACGTGGTTTGGGATCTGTCTGAGAAACTGAAAGGAAAAAAGAGCATAAGAATCCACCAGAGTCAGGAGAACAGATGTAATCATGCCTAGGTTATTTCCATTTTAGAGCTGGAAATGTATCTTGGGGGGTTGGAACTGGATGAGCATTGTGGTCCTTTTCAACCCAGGCCATTCTATGATTCTATGATACGATTCTATGACCACAACATTCACGGGAAAAGAATAAATGGATTCCTTTACCAGTCACAGCTCTGTCTGCGATGATGACTTCATCAAGGTAGAATGACCCAGCTGTTTCCTTTTGCAGCTGGGTGCTCGACAAGACAATCTGATGTACGAACACCGGGGTGTTGATGGGAAGGTCCTGGAGAGCCACAGAGCGACTCACACACCCCATCCAGAGGTCAGTGCAGGAGAACGTCCAGCTGGAAGACACCAAGGAGGTACAGACTTTGTTTTATTGCTGGGTAGTTACAGTGAATGAATTTGGAGATGAACTCAGATGATGCTATTATTACCTGCACACAACACCTGATCACTCAACAAGTCTCTCTGGAAGACATAAAGCTTTAGATACCTGCTTCAGCATCCCCCTCTACAGAGGTCAATCCCAAGCTTAGGCCCCTTGGGAATTCCAGACAACTGCTCAAGATCCTTCTTTCTTTCCATCATGTAGTAATGTCATACGAACCCCCCTCCTGCTTTCCAGAGGTACACACACAGCCCATGCTCATACAGAACACAGAAAGAAATGGAAGGTTCCAATCGATAAGCATAGCATTGTGACCTGTAAGTAATCCAGGAAGCTTGTGATATGTATCAAGGACAATTTCTTGAGCCAGGTAATAGACAGCCCCATCAAAGGGGATGCAGTACTGGACCTGCAGGCTGCACTGGGACGTGCTGGTCAAACTGGAGAGCAAGAAGAACATGCACAGGCAGTGGAAGCAGGACAAGTACCCTGGGAGGAGTACAGGGATGCTGCTAGCCTGTGTAGGGACAGGGTGAGGAAGACAAAGGCCCAATCCAGAAATGTGAGGGATGCCTATCCCTGCAGACAGCCAAGGTCAGGCTGGATGGGCTCTGAGCAATGATGGAGCTGTGGGTGTCCCTGTTCAGTGCAGGGAGTCGGACCAGATGGCCTTTAAAGGTCCCTTCCAAGTCAAGCAATCCTATGACAGAGCACCCATCAGTTTGCCCCATCTGACCATTTATTTTTAGACAAACAAGAACTTGCTGCTCCCCATTCTCCTCGAACAACCTCTTGCTATGGAAAACGTCAACTCAGTGCAGTGTGTCTGGATACCCTGTGAGGTTGGTTCCATAGAAATCCCACTGGCAGGTGAGGTTTCTTTCCACTGAACATAAGGAAAGGTTGGTGTAGGACACTGAGATATGAAGGATGTTGCTCACGTGGCCTTTATGTGCAAAACAAACCTGCAAAGAAAATGAAGAAAAATGTTTTCTTGTAAACACAGCGGTGTTTATAATTACTGTTACAATTTACTCAGCAAGAGCAGCCGCTTACATGTGTGTATTCAGTCAGGTCGTATCTTTGTAGAGATGATGGGGAAGATTTCACCAGCTGGACTGGGCTTCGAGCACCATACCTTCCACAGAATGGCTCTGTTCCATAGACAACGTGTTCTATGGTGACAGAGTTTTCTGTACCTGAAGGAAAAAAAAAACAGGATGAGAGGCTTAAAAAAGAATTCAGAAAACAAGTACAGTCAAAGTTTTCATGGAAATGCCAGAAATAGAGGTCCAAAACTATTGTATCTAACAGTTCTACTGCTCAGTGTTCTGCCTGGATAAGTTATGAACATTCACAGGGCAGCTGTTCCCTAGCTTAAGCACACTGAAAGGCAGGATAGATCATAGAACTGCTCAAGTTGAAAAAGACCTCAAAGATCATCAAGTCCAACCACAACCTGACCATACTACATTAATCATTACATCCCAATCCTGACCAGAAAAACCTTGTGGAAAATGCTACCATCTCAAGCCAGATAGAGCACGACCAACTGAAACCACTCTCTCTTCCCTCTCAGAAAACACCCAGGCAAAGTTAGAGATCGATGTATTTAAGCAACTGAGAATCTGCCTTTGCTTTCTGGACTTTTGTTCCATTGAATTATCAACCTTGTTATCAAAAACCTGCTAGGACTTCTCATTTCTAGTACAAAAGAGGCTTTCTTCCTGCAGTAAACACTGATAAATCATCCTTTCTGCCAAAAAGAGAAAAAAAAAAAAAAACTTGCCACTTGAAGTTAGTAGTCTTATAAATAAATAGAAAATACATAAAGGAGGTAACTGTGGTTCTTTAATACAATGGATGCTGGAGCTGTTGGAATCTCTGCTGGCAGATACATTCAAGGTAGTCCCATGGGAAAAAAAACAAGCATGCTCATGAAAGTCATAGAGTTGAAAATACTTCATAGAATTGTAGAATCATTAAGGTTGGAAAAGATCTGGTCCAATCATCCACCTACCACCAATGTTGCCCACTAAGCCACGCTCCTTCAGTGCAACATTCCTTGAACACCTCCTGGGATGGTGACTCTACCACCTCCCCAGGCAGCCCATTCCAGTCTTTGACCACTCTTCCAGAGGAGAAATTTTTCCTAATATCCAACCTAATCCTCCCCTCCCCTGGCACAACTCTTCTGTCTGCAACATTGGAGCACTGAGATCACAGAATTAACTAACCCAAAAAATGCCCAACTGATGTTTCCAGTTTTTTTTTTACCTAAAGCTTCCCTCTCTCTCCAGTTTAATTAATTCCTTTCCTCCACTTAGATGAGTCAGTCACCAAACATACCTATGGCTGCGTCCCGTTCTCTCTGGCTACACTAAACACAAGGATGCACTGTGAGGTCTTTTGTCAATCACAGACTCCTGGCATATTTTAGTATATTTTACTGCTATCAGAGATATAAAATGGAGTTTGTTTCTGATGTAATACTTTCATGTCTGAAGAAAAAAAAAGGGTGTATCTTTATTATTATTTATAAAACACTTGCCTGAATGTCAAGCATAGCACAGATTTTCACTGTTTCAGTCATTGGGAAGCACCAAAAGCAAAAGTCTTGTCATCAGGCTATAGCCTGAGCTGTCGCTTTGGTTTGCTCCAGATCTGCTTCCCCAGCACACGTTATGAAATATGAATAATGTCACATGCCCAAAGACTTGCCTTTTCTGTCTGTACTCCTAATGCTTCCAATCACTGAAACATAACCTGCTCTGATCGGCTTCCTGCTGTATGATTGAGTCGTGGAAATTATTGCAGAAAGACTCTCAATAACACACCGATCGTGTTCGCAATATTAGTTTTATGTACTACATCTCATTAGAATAAATACAAATCAATCCAGTAAAAGCATAATTTACTGCTGTGGAAGGTTTTGAGTGCATTTATTTCAGAAAACAACTTCCACAGTAAACACTGCTTATTTGTTCAACCATTACCTTCTTTCTCAAAGCCATCATGGAAGAGTATTTTAGCAGACGTTGGCTCAATGGCACACCCAACTGAAAGAAGTTCCTCTATTGCTGTTTGGACCTTCAAAAAAAAAAAAAAAAGAAGTGAGAAGCAGTCACAGTACAGTGGTGCCTGGCTCATTCCAGCAGAGCTTCTACACTGTCACAGCTGCACTGACTCTATTCAGCTCAATACAGACTCTATTCAGCTCACTACAGACAGAGACTAAACTTCCAGGTCTAAAATCCTTTAAGGTGTGACACTTGCCTGAAGAGCAGTGGAATTTGTGTGGATCATTCTGCGGGGTGTATTGCTCCAGGAGATACTGAACCATCCCGTGCCAGACACAGTGAGCATCTGCCAAGCAAAGAAGCAAACAAATAGATGAGAACAGGTACCATTCTCACAAGACACAAAGAGGTCAAGTCTGCCATGTGGATTTTCTACCAAGGATGAACCCACAGCAAACATATTGCCCTTTCAAGCTTCTGTAATAAATTTAATAAGAAAGAATCCCTTCAGCTACTCTTAAACTGTGCTTGCTCTCCATGGACTCTCCTGACACGTGTCTGGGGTTCCTGTTCCCAGATTAACAGGAGCATGAGGGATAAGTGACCTGCACGGACACACTGATAGCCACAGATGGTCCTGACTGCAGCCCTGAGGTTGCCCAGAGAGCTGTGGGTTCCCCATCCCTGGAGGTGCCCAAGGCCATGGATGGGGCCCCGAGCAGCCTGAGCTGGCAGGAGGCACCGAGCCCGTAGCAGTGGTGTTGGAACTAGATGATGTTTCATGTCCCAACCCTCTGAGCACTGAAAGCTGAAAGTTTATATCACCCCATTGCAACACAGAGCTGATCTGATAGCGAACCCTTTGAGTGTGCTATCAACTAGCGGGGAAAAAAAATTGAAGCTACCCCAAACTTTCATGAATTAGCATCAAGAACGAGGTAACAAGCAAGGTAAGACCAGACTGCACTCTACACATGAGCAAATTATAATGCACCATAAAAACACCCACCTGGCAATGAGTGTGAAAGCCACAAATACCTTCAGCTACATGGCAGTAATTATCAACTAAATCAGCAGGTCAACAAAAGGTGGCAATGCACTGCCATGTCTAACTGACAAGATCTTTATCATTAGGATCTATGCTACTATTCGAGCCTGTCGAATCAGGGTTAGTCTACATCCCATTAAATTCTTGATGTTAAAAGGGACCTCTGGAGGTCATCTAGTCCAAAGTCCCTGTCTAACAGCGGCCAAGTACACAACACAGACCTGTACATCTGGAAGACATAAGGCTTGAGCACGAATTTCATGTCTCTCAATGTAGTAGTTGTTCACCACCTGGGGATTCAGCCACGTGCTGTGTATCTGGACTCCAACTCTCATCCCACTGCTGGGTGCCTTTCCATGATGTAGTGCTTCCAAGTAGTACCTCAGGCCAGCAGTTAGCTCAAATTTCTGGGATTTTGGCTGCCAACTCTCACTCCAGTTCTTCACCCACTTCCTAGACCATTCCAAATTGCCAGCTGGGAGAGAAGCGATTCTCACCTGTGTCCAGATGAACCAAACCAGTGTCAATTTCACAACACCAAAATACAGTACCTTCAGCTCCAAAATCAGAGCTGTGCTTGTAGCGGACAGCAGCGGGTTGATGTTTCAATACATTCTTTCCTATTCTTCACCAAAAAAAAGCCATCACTTCAAAGATCTTTGATTTAGGGCTCAATAACATCGTCTTGTTTGACGATTCTTATGGCTGACCCCACAAGCCCTACTAAACAATTCCTCATGTAGAATTTCATAGATGGCTTCAGTTCTCTACCTCACATCCCTGAAACACAGATGAAAACGTCTGCAGGAGAAGACACCTGAAGTCTCTGGAGACAACAGCATATCTTTCATGAGACAAATGGCTGATAGGGCCAAATGTGAAATGCCAAATAACACCACACAAATTGTCACTCTGCAGCAGATGCATTATAGGGGCCAACGGAGTCAATCCATGCTGGGATAATCCCCCCACTTGAAATGTCCTTAATTAAAGCCCTTCCCTATCATGAATGCCTTATTTTTTCTCCCTGCTAAGAGTAATACCTTATGCTGTGGGTCTTGGGATGAACTCAAGTACAGAGACGCTGGACCATCTGCCTGAATCCAGAAGGTGTAATTGTTGGTCTGAGGAGCCACAAAAAATCCACGAAGCCTGGAGCTAAGCAAAAGCAGAACACCCGTAACATACACAAGAGTTGCTGCAAAATCCCTGCCACCCAGCACCCGACCTCCACATTGTGTACTGAGTAACATGAAGATAAGCATGGCTTTGTTGTTGTCAACATCTTTCCTACGTGTTTCTTCTCAAGCAAAGTCTTACTGCTCAACAGGCAGGAAGAGGCTCAAAATCCCTCAGGATCAACTGAGAAAAGTACAGAAGTGATAGAAAAATGGAAATGTCCAGCACATTGCAAAGCTCTTCCTAGGCACATCTCAAGAGGCACCAACACGGCTCAAACATCTTCACAGAACTGAGGATAATCTATTGCTGCAGTTGCCAACACGGGCTGTGGATGTAACCCTCCACATCTGGCCAAATCTCCAACCCAAGGCAGCATCTAAGTAGAGTTCCTTCTACCTCTACAGCAATTTCTTTCATGCTATTTCAGCACATCTAGGTCAAGCAGAGTAGAAACACCAAGGGAAAGCAAAAAAAGGGGGAGGGGGGGGGAAAATAAAGTACTTTGCTGAATATGTTGAGCTTCAAAAGGACCTCAGAGTGACAGTTTGCTTTGATATACAGGAGCTATGAAGTCAGGCTCTGCTGAAAAGAGCTGTCAGGTGTTATTGCTACACCTTACACTACTAAAGGTGATTGCCACAGCTTCATCTCCTTTTAAGATCACCAAGTACCTGAAGGACTGCTTTGCTGCAGACAGAAATCTTACTGGGGATTGGGCATTAGGTACAAACTGCCATCTATATCCAGGCCCTGCTTCTGTCAGATCAGAGGCATCATCCCAAACTTCAAAGAGAAGCCCTCGATTTCCTACAAAGTTAAAACAGAAGCATTCTCAGCAGCAGCCAACAACAATCCCAGAGCACATACGCTAGAACTGGTGCTGTAAGGAGTCTAATTAATAACCAATTAATAAATCAGCTCCGTTTGTGGGGTACTTTTTTTTTCACCTTTTTATTCTACGAGGTACTGTTCCCACTTTAGGAAATTCATTGTGCCTTGAAATCCTTCACCAGTAAGAACAAAAATCTGCCAAGACCAATCTGCTTCCAACAAACACAGTTGGACTTGATGATCTTGAGGTTGGACTTGATGATCTTTGAGGTCCCTTCCAACCTGAGTGATTCTATGATTCTATAATTCTATGAAACCTAAGATGACTGCTCTTGGAGGAAGAAGTACCAAACTGATCCACAGTCAACGTAAGCTGAGTGTCATTACGAGCAGAGCAATTTCCTACTGCAACTTTCTACCCAGGCAATGTCCCCAGAAGTCTCTACAGCAGCACTAGTTCTCCATTCTGTCCCCTAAACATCATTCATCCTTTTTCCCCCTCATTTTTCTCAGCCCTAGGGCTGAACTTCCTCCCACCGTAGGCCATCTGCAGGCAGAGGGCTGAGTTTTCAACTTTGCCTTTCCTTGCATGAACCTAAGATAAACTAGCTTGATGTTTTGGAAAATCAAGTTTCTTGATGATTTCTCTCTGCTTCCACGTGTGTTGGTCTGTTGGGACCTTTGGTTATTAGAACACCGTACCTGGCTGGGGGTCACCAAGCATCCTGCTCCTGCCAACAGCCTCAGTGGTGCAGATGATTTGCTGGGGAGAGATATGCTTGACTTTACAGGGGACACCTGGCAGCAGAAAAAGGAAACAAACGTGCCACTGAGAGTTGGAAATGCATAAGCTGCAGAATAATCAGAGGACCATTATGACTGGAAAAGACCTCCAAGACCACCAACTCCAACTCCAACCCATCCCTACCCATGCCCAGTGACCACTTCCCTCAGCACCACATCTCCACGGTTCCCAAACACCTCCAGGGATGGTGACACCACCTCTCCCTGGGCAGTCTGTACCAACAAACCCACCTTCATTTCCAAAAGACACCCATGATTTGTTAGAAGTCTCTATTTGTACTGTCAACCAAGAAAAATCATTCATCCCCGTAGCCCAAATAGCTAGACCTTCCTTGGTGGTGAGTTCAACTCCCATGCTATCACTGCGAATGAAGACCAGCTGGGTTGAATGGGCTTTGTATGTTTACCAAAACCTTCAGCCCATCTCTCCTGTTACCTGCAGCAGTGACTTGCACGGGCTCCTCAAAAAAATCCCCTGTAATAGTGAGGTCAGTTCCTCCTGCAAGACTTCCACCCGCTGGGAACACAGAGGCTATTTCTGTAGAGGAAGGAAAAAAGGGGGATCTGAAAACAAGCACAGGAAAGATGAACCCCAGCTCTATTTCTGTCAAAGCCAGCAATGCACTTGCACTCCTTTCCATGTGGAACAGACTCCTGTGAATCAAACAGGCTTCACTGATCCTTCACTGCGATTTCGGCAGCCGCTGAGATTACGGCAGGAATGAACCACTCAGATAACTTGGCCACACAACAGGGAAATACCAGAATGCCTGGGCTGTGACTTTGCAGTGACTGCATCTGTCATGCTCAGACTGTAAACCGTACCTTCTGTGCTACTGAGGAGCTCTGGAAAGAAAAGTGACATTAAAACCGCTTTAATCCTTTTGACCTTGCCTGATTCGTTTCCCAGTTTAGCCCACAGGTTTAGGTGTCACTGCACTTTCCAGTTGTCCCATAGGGATGAACACAGGGAGGTGAACACATGGTGGCCATCTACATGGTGGCTATGAGAATCTCACAGGTTCTGACCTTGATTACAGACATCCCATTCCACACTGGAAACCTGTTTTTCTCCTCATCCATCCTAGTTTAAACACCCACACTTTTTTTTTTGCATCACCTGAGAAAAAGACTAAAAACGTGAGAGAAGCTTGCCCAGATTTACATTTTCTTTTCTCAACTTTTTTCACTCACATTTAACTTCACTTTGACAGTATCAACTATTGGCTACCCCAGTACTGCCTACTGGAAAGCTCTGACAGACCTCATTTCTCCAGGTACTCTGCTAACAATTAACTCCACGCTCAGTTACTCCGTTTGTAAGTAAGGATATAAAATTACCCTCTTTTACAAAGTGTTTTGAATATATAGGTGAGACAAGTTGTATGCTATAAACAATATACAGACCCATTTATGCATGGGCTACACTCCTTAAAAGAAGATAATAAATTGTTATCTCCTGAACCATGCTCCCAAGTTACAGCCTATAAGGCAATTACTATTATTATATTAATTTCAGCCCCTTCACAGGTCAAAACAAAGGCAAACAATGGCAAAAGCATGGTGGGACCTTTCACCATAGCTACAGATGTCATGTGGAAGTTATAAAGTGCCTTGGTTCACATCTTTCTTAACTAACAGTGCAGCAACCTGCTATTCACCAGCCCTTAATCCAGATTCCAGCGCTTGGACTGGCTGAACATCACCTCGCAGCTGGTGAACTACCCTATCCAAAGGCCTGCATTATAGACTTTTATGGCCAGCACTGCATTCTTACCAAACAGTATGATTTAAGGGGGAAGGTGATACAACACATCAGATCCAATTCAGATCCAACACATCAAGTCTGCCGGTGCTCTGACAAGACAAGGAATAATGATAGTAGCTCCACTTCAAACCCTGGCTGACTCTCAGATTAGGCTGTCCAAAAGAGAGTGTTCAAGGATATCCTTAAGAGGACCACAAATTCACTGGAGATTTAGAACACAGCCCATGGCAGCACACCCAACCTCAGCATATTAAGCTTGTATAGCTGAAATTTTTGGCCTGGAGCTTTGTGTAGTCAACCCACCACAAAACTTACTGTACCAGTAGAGCTACATGCTCAAATGAGGTCACACTGGGAAGAGCAACAACCAGAGGTTTTCCTTAGACACTACTGGCAATGCCATGGCGCAGTGCAAGGAGTGGGGCGGATCAGTGCAGTACCTGAATGCGTTTGGTACAAGAAAAGCTCCTGCTTGGCACTGATGAGCCAAGCACCTTTGTCTATCACTGACCTGCAAGAGAGAGAGGTGTGTTAGAGATCCCTGGCCCTTTCAGTTAGTACAGACCTTCCTTTGGCAAGGTTGGACATTTTTATTCAAGTTGGACTTGGATTACTTCTCTTTTGGGCACTGAAGCTGGCATGTTAGAATCACAAAGCAGATGCCTGGTGGGAGGAACACTGCCTTTTCATTCCTAATCTGATGATCATCTTCTCAAGCCAGCAAAACCTCATGTCTAAATAATGAAACACAAGTAAGTTTCATGCACTTATCCTGGACTCAAAAATGTAGCTGTGCTCCCATATGGAACTACAGGGAAAAAGAAAAAAGAAAGAAATATCTCTTTTACTCACTTTCCTTTGTTAAACACTGAGAAGCTGACATTGTGGGACCCTGGGGGAGAGAAAAGAAATGTGCTTTTATGCTAAAAACACGGAGAGCTTTAGGAAGAGCACATCCTACCAAACCTTGTACAGATGCCCTGCTCCCTTTCTCTTCCTTATGCTTTCATTATAACACCACAGTTGTATTGATTTCATCTGACCCGCTTGCAATTTAAGGAAGGAATTCTTCAATATGCACCACAAGAGTCCAAAAAATGTTGGAAGTGAAAAAAAATAATAAAATAAACCCAATAACCCCTTGAAACAGTCTGCAAGTCTTTAGTTGGTGCACATCCATTACCGCTGCATCGCTACAGGAAAGCTTCAGGAGTAGGATGCAGCTCACAACTCTACATCTACATTCCTATTCCTACATGTAACTGGGGCTGAATTCATTGGCTCATATACAGGTTTCAGGTACCACCTGAAATTCCCTGGGGGTAGTGGAGAAATTACTCAGGATGGACAGATGTGGCACAGGACCTGCAGGAGATCCTTCTCTTCTAGTGGAGCGACTGGAGGCAACATTCAATCACATTTCAACTGAACTGAACGTCAAAATAGGAAGCTCACAGCCTTAGATCATACTACATTGTATAGATCCGTTCTTACATATCTGTATCTGCAAGCTGAACCTCAGGGGAAAAATTCCTCTCAGATCCTGTGGATCCTATCTGACCTCGCATGCCATGCCAGGAAGGTGCAAATCTTTTAAGACCTCCATTATCTCTTAAGCCCATCATACACAAGATGAAATAAAATAATGAAGGAAAAAATAACGGCACCTCTAAAGCTGCAGGAATAGCAGAATTACGATCTCTCCCACACACCCCAACACCTCCACCAACCTATGTGGTTCCCTTCCACCCGGCACTGCATGGTTCCCAGTCCGTCTTCTGTCTGAATGGAGTAGCTGTGGAGAAACAAAGAGCTTTGCTGAGCCTTGCGTGCCAGAAATCAAACCACAGTGAGAAACACCTAATCAAAGATGAGAGCTTTCATGTCTGAGTTAGTTATGCTCACTTCCTTTTGGAAATAAGGAAGAATGATGCATCCCATCATTCTAATTTGCCACTTTTATCCTTGTTTTGATAAGGTGATCCTGCTGGCGACTTGCAGAAATCCCATTTTAAACATGAGCTAGAGCAGACAAGCCTGTCTTCTAAACTTGAGAAGGGCAATTGAGTCCCATGCCTCTGGAAAGAGAGGACCCGCATAGGACAGAGGGAGCTGATGTCTGAGCAGGAGGCCAGAGATTGCCAGCAAGATGGGGAAAAAGCATTATATGGGAAAACAGCTCTGGGAGGGAAAGGGGGACATCAATGATGCTACGACATGATCTGTACAAATTTAAACTATAATTTGTCCAACCACATACAGAACAGGTTGGCTAGATCTGTGGTTTTTACATTTTAAACCCGCTCCTTATCAGCATCAGAAGGGATTTCCTGCTTGGGGAATGCAGACAGCACAGTTGGCACCATGCTGCAGAGAACATATGCAGGCTGCCCCCAGAACTGCTCTCCTAAGGGCAGGGAAACTGATCTCCAAGGTCCAACCAGCACCTCCCTTGCTGCACTAAGGGCTGGATCCCTCAAAAGGATTTTTGAATGCCAAACTTCCAAGCAAATCAATGGGATTTTGGTAGCCAATCCTCACTCCAGGCCTGGTTTGCAAGGATTTGTAAAGTTGACCACGCTGCTCATTTCTAGACAGTCGAAGAGCTGGAGGACCAGACCCAGATCAGCACCAAATCCCTGACTTTTACAACTGAGGACCTAACTTTAAAACATGGTCTGCACTGGGGGGTAGGCAATAAATGAGTATTTCCAGAGATGTTTCCACACATCCTACCACTCTTAAAACTGAACTATACCAGTAGGACAGACTACAGGCTTTTTTTCTATGCAAAAGCTCCCAGAAAAGACAGCACTTTCTGATACCTCTCTTAATTGCTCTGCATGCCCCTGGTCTGCAAGTAGGAATGAGTAGCAATTAAGCAAGCTATGCTGGTGCTATATCAACCTTTGGGAGCCATGGAACAACAAGTTCCATCATCAACAGAACAATTTGCATTTAAGTTCCCCTCCTGGGAGGCAGGAGGAATTTTACAACCCAATAAGAGGGCTCACTGGGAAGCCCTGGCACTGACTTCTGCAGGAGCAGGCTTTTTCCTCATTTCCTTGTAGCAACAAGGAAATTTTTTCCTTTTCCAGGGCTCACAGACACCGAGAGAAGCACATCATCAATCACAGCCCAGAAAAACACGGGCTGAGCTGGGTTTGCTGTGTCACATTCTCACCACAGCAGCATAGAAATACTGACCACTCAGTGATGTCCTGCAGCTTGTTACCACTCCTACCTTGCTGGTTACACACTGCGGATTAGTGCAGAGGGTAAGTAAAACACTATCTGCCTTTTCCTCAGCCCTTTACCTGGCAGATGTGGCTGCCAAGCCACTCTCCATCATATTTGAAAAGTCACAGCTGTCAGGCAAAATCCCCAGTGACTGGAAAAAGGAAAGTATCACTCCCATTTACAAGAAAGGGAGAAAGGAAGACCTATAACTACAGGCATCACAGAGCAGATCATCCTGGAACATGTAAAGGCACATGAGGGATGAGCAGGTGATCCGAGACAGCCAGAACAGCTTCACCAAGGGAAGGTTGTGCTTGACCAGTCTGGGGGCCTTTTGTGATGGAGCGGTGGCACTGGTGGACAGAGGGAAGGCAACTATTGCAGTTTATCTGGACTTGCACAAGGCCTTTGACATGGTCCTGCACTGCATTCTTATCTCTAAATTGGAGAGATACAGATTTGAAGTCTGGACTGTTTGAAGAATAAAGAACTGGTTGGATGGTCATAACTAGAGGGTTGTGGTCAATGGCTCTATGTCTAGGAGTAGATCAGTCGTGAGTGGTGTCCCCCAGGGATCTGTCTTGGGATCAATGCTCTTCAAAATCTTTATCAAAGATAACGACAATGGGATTGAGTGCATCCTCAACACATTGGTGACAACGCTGAGTTGGTGCAGCTGACATAACAGAAGTGAGGAACACCACCCAGAGGGACCTGGACAGTCTTGAAGAGTGGTTCATGTGAACCTAAAGAGGTTCGACAACTCCAAGTGAATGGTTTTGCACTCGAGTAGAGGCAATCCTACACAGGTGTATAGGTGGACAAAATACACCTTGAGAACAGCCCTGCAGAGAAGGACTTGGGTGCCCCTGACAGACAAACATCTGAGCGCACGCTGCTGGCTCATGCTCACAGCCCAGAAGGCCAACAGCATCCTGGGCTGCATCAGCAGAGGGGTGGCAGAGGGGCAGGGAGGGGTTTGTCCCACTCTGCTCTGCCCTCCTGAGGCCCCATCTGTAATACTGTGTCCAGGCATGGGGACGCAGTACAGGAAGGACTTAGGGCTGTTGGAGCGGAACCACAGGAGGGCCACAAAAATGCTCAGAGGGCTGGAGCTACAGCAAGCCAGCAGCCCTCACCCACTCTATCTGACTGGTCAGCTCCCCACAGTTCTTCTTCACATTATGCCAAAACTGGGAAGTTTATTGAAAAGTCAAGGAAATCTTGATGCACGAGTTGTGTTGAAGCCTTGCACCAATACAAACCCAAGGTAGGTCAACAACTGACATGCTTCCAGCTTGTCCATCAGCAAAAGAGCAGAGGCTGATCCATCCATCTCCTTCTGCCACAAGAACAGCTGGTCTAGGGGGAAAAAAAAGAAAGATGAGACCTAAGATAGCTTCCCCAGGGGGGTGACTGACTGTGCTTAAAAACTATTTGGATGTGGTGCTCAGGGACATGATTTAGCAGAGGGTTGTTAGGGTAGTATGGTTAGGCTGCAGTTGGACTTGATCTTTAAGGTCTTTTCCAACCTGAGCAATTCTATGATTCTATGAAACTGTGATTCTGCTCAAATCAACAACCAGTATTTTCAAAAGGGTTCAGGAATTTTCCCTCGCTTGTATCTAGCCTTTATTAACCTAGAAAACAGGATGAGCCCAACTTGTTTGGGGTTTTGTTTGGGGTTTTTTGGTGTGTGTATATATTATTTGTGTTTATGTAGACTGCTTCAAAAGTAATGCCTCCTATTTATTTCCATGGAAACTAACACAGGTACAAAGAACGCAATAATGTTACTTGACAGAGCCAATTCTTGGCTACACAATGCTATTTTGAACATAATTCATTAGCATTAATCATGCACTTTCAGCAGAGATGAACAAGAGCCTGCATTCCATGCTCACAAAAATCTGCACCAGCAGATGCGACCCACCGTTGCTGTCACCACTACTGAAACAAACCACCCACCCCTCACTGTGCTCACACCCACTGGTTGGTCTCCATAAACATTTAGCAAGCATCAATGAGAATCAGAGAGTGCAATTTTTTCTGCACGGAGGAATTCAACACGCCTTTACTTCACATGTACTTCCATGTCAGATGGCATTCTGTCAGAATGCCCATCTGCTGCTGTCTGTCACACAGCAATAAAATGTAATGGGATATTGATGGGAAGGTTCAAACTCTACTGGCACACCAGCAACATCGGCCTCTGATGTCATAGACCAACATAATAAAATAGGAGGCATTACTTTCAGAGCTACTTTCATATATACTCTGTATATATATATATACACACACACACACATACACACATAAATACATGCACTTTGCCCTGTAAAGCATACATGCTAAATACTGCAGGAACTGCATCTTCATAAGGATTGTGATAATACCATCTTCAAGACACCCATGCTAGCCTTGAACAACACACAGCATTGGTAGTTTGGGTCCCAGATAGAACTTCACCTTCCAGAAGCACCAGGCAGCACAAGTACAGCACCACACTGGGACAGCCATAGTACTTCAAGATGGAGATCAGTCATTTCTTTATTTCATCAACAGAAGATGCTATAAAGACAGCCAACTTGAAAACACTTAAATTACTAACACCAAATTCACGTATCACCACCTTAAAGAACTGATAGTGGAAAGAACTTCCACTGGAGAGGAGGAACCAGGTGGGAGCAATAAATTCACAGTAATTAGTATAACAAGAAAAAGATGGTAATGTTTCTTGAAGAGTAAACAGGCAATTATGGCAAATAAGTAATTAAAAACCTCTAGTGAGGTTTTCACTTTGCTAGGATCCACACCTGTGACACTGTGCTCCCCTTCCATTTCCCTCCCTCAGCCTGGCTGTTATGCTCCAGGCCTTGCTCAGACAGAGAGCAAGCACAGTACTGATAATAATTAAGTTCTTGCCAAGACCTGTAATGACCTCAAATCAGCCTTAAACTACAGGCTGAAAGAACTGATGGCAGATACATGGGTCAACAGTTGAGAGTCAGCTCAGCACACATCAAAAACTATGAGTCAACCATCTTAACCCTATCAATAGCGAGCAGCCCAAGAGCCCCTCCAGCTCTCCTGTATGGCAGACTAGTGCATGACAGGATCTCTCCTTGAGTAGGAACATCTATTGGGGTTATCCTTACGCAGAGATCCCTTGCGCCTCACCATCGAGAGGCTCCCTGCCAATGCAGATCCTCGTTACGTGACTAGTATGTTTAAGATTTGTTAGCTTCACAAAGGTTACACATTAGGTTCACTGTGCCCTCAAACAGCCGACCAAGTCCATGACTAGGAGCGGCTCCATCTGCACCTGGGCTCCTTACCACCATGCTTCAAGGAGTTCAGAAAGCAAAGGGATCCACTCTTCACCGTCTTAGTTACAAGTAAGCTTTGTTGAAGCGCTGTGTTGCACCAGTAAATATATTCCTGCCTCTCTCTTCTCTCTTATGACTGTGTAGTTTCCATCTGCAATACTGCTAAGGATGAACAGAAAAATAATCACTGCTGAAAAAGTGATTAATTCATCACTGGACCACTGTATCCTTTATAAAGGCTGAAAAAGCATACACAATGCTTTTAGAACACTAAAAGAAATGTCTTTTTTCCTCCACCTGAATACGTGTGACTGAGTGGCAGACGGCTCTGGTCAAGCGCAAGTCTCCACCTGGAACATATTTAGTAACACACACCAAAAATGGGCAAAGTATTCATGCGAAACCGGGATGTGAATCTGTCTGGTGTGCCAAGACTCCAAGGCCATTTCCTTTTCGGCTATGGGGAGGTCAAGCCGTAAATGAGTAACCCAGCAGCGGAGCATGCAGGCATGAGCAACCTGCAGACACACCAGCCTTTCTTTCCACCAACAGAAGGCTTCACAGGTCCACTGGAGGCAGGTAAAACAGTAATGAATATCGAACAAAAGGATGGTAATGTGTATCCAGTGAGGGCTGACAGATGGGGGCAACAGGTATGGCAGGAATCTGCATTGGGCTTTCATTCGCAGTGGCAAAGAGCTGAGTTGCTCAGCAAGGTACTTTTCCATTCAACCTAATGGATAGATATAAAAACAGAATCATAGAATGTGCTGGGTTGAAAAGGACCACAATGACCATCTGGTTCCAACCCCCTGCTATGTGCAAGGTCGCCAACCAGCAGACCAGGCTGCTCAGAGCCACATCCAGCCTGGCCTTGAATGCCTCCAGGGATGGGGCATCCACAGCCTCCTTGGGCAACCTTCTCCAGTGAACATTTATTGGTCAAGTTTATACTGCTTTCTCTCAAGAAAAAAAAAAAAATTGGAAGTCTACCCACTTTGCTCTGTTGAGAGCAACCCTTGAAGCAGCAGAAAACAAATTCAAACCTCCCTTGAAAACAGAGAAGTGACCAGAGAGGTTTTAAAGCAGTGGAAAAACAAAGCTTTCTGTCCCCAGACACTTCTGCTTTAGTCTTGTGACTTGGAGCATTTTCTTCAAACTAACACTGTTTCTAGAAATGCAAATGGAAGGGAAAATTTATTTAACTTGAAGATTCTGACATTATTTTAATTAGTTAAATTTTAATTTGCTAGCCAAAATAAAATCTACAGCAACCAGATGCAATTACAGTAAATTCACACTGAGCTGTGATTGACTGTGCTGCCAGTAAACAAACCAACTAGCTTAATGGACCAGTTGCAATTAGATTAACAAAGTTTGCTGGAGCCCAACTCATGAGCTGCAATAAAGCACGAAAGCAGTAAATGGCAATTCTGGGCCAACTGGTTACAATTTATTGTTCTTGCAGAGTGCAGCAGAAGAAAACAATTTACACAGGCTGGGTCAGGTAGACGCTTCTATATAATTACCCATCAATATAATCTGCATTGAAGTCCAGGGTCTCATATCTCCCAGCAATTGTCTTCCCATAGATCTCTATTAAATTTCCTGTTGAGGAGGAAATAGAAACAGAAGGTTGTCTTCTAAAAGCGGAGCATCTACATGTGCAGATTTTGCGAGCTGAACAAAAGAAATTCCAGAAGAAATTCTTTGCAAACAATGCAGAGAGGTGCCCAGTTAGCTGCATCTACGTCTACTCTCTATCCGAGTTCAAGGTGGCTGTATTCATTCCTCTTAGCCCAAAACACACCTTTCTCACTGAAAAAAAGTCATTCCTGTTTTTGTTGGTTTTTTTAACCAGCAGAACTCTGGTATTTGGACTTTGAAGGCATTTCCTCCACATTTATCAACTGAAAGCACCACCCTGACCAAAAGCTGCTGCTGCAGAACAAAAGCAGCCCAAGTGGCATTGTTAACGTGCATTGGGTGCTAGTGCACAAAGTCCATTTTCACTGTGTTGCACACAGCAGCCACTTCACCTTTAGGACAAGCTATTCAACACACTAGCAACAATATCAAAGTCTAACATACAGTACAATAAAGGAATACTTACAACAGAGAAGCAGTTTAAACCAAAACCAATTCAGAGACCAAAATTTTAACCCACATATCTACACAGTAGATAGAGACGTAGATCCTGTGATATTTGTTGTTTCCTGAGCCCACCATAGGCAGCTGGGGTCTGATTCCCGTGGTCAGTAAGATCACAAAGAACAATTCAACTCACCCCAATACCACCATTTGGCCAGTTGGATCACTCCCAACACTCCACTGACTATGCTGTGTACCGGGTTGATTCAGTTGTCAGCACAGATAGCTTAAATCGTCTGATACACCCCTATCCTCACTCTGTGGGTCCAACAAGGAATGAGTCTTTCTGGTCCTGCAGCATATCCACAAGTTCCACATGGCTTTTTCTCAGCTAGCACTGAACACTTGGCATTACTCACGTTCTTCCTTGGGAAGCCTAGCATCCAGCTAACAAAGAAACCTGTACACAGACACTGTATTACCAAGCAGGAGAATCCAGAGCTGAACTCCACCTGAAAGCACTTAAAAACCAAAGATGGAGTTGGATTGACAAGCAATTAAGTGCACTACCCATCTCTCTTGTATGCAGGGAACAGACTCCTCCTGAAAACCCATTTTCCTGGTTAGCATGAGCTTGGGCATTACGTTCTGGAGAAGCCTGTGTTAAACCTAGCAAGACAGATCTCTCATAAGCAGAAAGATGGGATGGAACATCAGATAATAATTAAAGTGGTCCCCAGCCTCCCCCCCCCAAAAAAGGTCCCTTACCTGGGACACCAGATGGCGGGCTAATTTGGTAAACCACAGGCGTCTGCGCAGCAGAAAACTACAAGGAGAAAGTTGTAGTTAAACAGCAGCCATTCTCACAGCAGCCCAGCAAGATCTGATTATGCATTGTTCACAACACAGTTGGCAACCACACTGCAGAGACTCGCGCTCTAGGACTGGATCTTTGGAGCAGAATCCTGCTCCGAGAAGGGAACGACTTCTTCCCCACTTTGTGTACAGAGTCCGGCTTGCTGCTCTTTCTGCATCCT
The DNA here is from genome assembly GCA_030625065.1 of Alectoris magna. NCBI lineage: Eukaryota > Metazoa > Chordata > Aves > Galliformes > Phasianidae > Alectoris > Alectoris magna. The sequence continues at coordinate 109,601,690 of CM060562.1, read as the reverse complement.
CCTTGTGTTTCAGTTGTCCAGTCTACTTTGAGTCAACCCCAGAAGATACGGTTCAACGCTCCACAGAATTTCTAAGCCACGTTTTTTCGGATGCTCAGACCTCCATTTCACCTAGCATTGTGGAGTAATTCTTCCCACCAATAGCATGCTCTTCAAAGCTATTTCTGCTCCACATTACTGGGAGACTTCATAGAATCATAGAAACACTCACGTCAGAAAAGACCTTAAAGATCAAGTCCAACTGCAACCTAACCATACTACCCTAAGTCTAACAACCCTCCGCTAAATCGTGTCCCTGAGCACCACATCCAAATGGTTTTTAAGCACATCCAGGGATGGTGACTCAACCACCTCCCTGGGGAGCCCATTCCAGTGCTTAATAACCCCTTCTGTAAAGAAGTTTTTCCTGATATCCAACCTAAACTTACCCTGGTGCAACTTGAGGCCGTTTCCCCTTGTCCTGTCCTATCAGTTGCTTAAAGACAGCATAGCCAAAGAAATGCTTATATTGACCCTTGTTAACAGAGTACAACGCATCACAGTGTCCTCAGGACAGAATTCCTTGTCCTCTGAGGAAGAAATGAAATATTCAAAATAGATTATGGGGTTCTACTTTGGCCAAAAACAGAGCCTAACAGTAAGTAGTTCTCGAGCAAGCTTCTTAGAGACAGGGACCACACAGCAGCCCTTTGCAAGTGGAAGGCGGCTGTCCTCAGCATCCTGAAGTAGCTGAGACACAGACACCCAAACCCAGCACGTGCTTTGGCTGCACTTTCAAGAAGCCAGTCAGCCCTTCTGATCTCGTCCTCCAGATTACACGAAAATCTGCAAGAGTTTTGCTTGTTTTCAAGAAACTGACTCTAGGAGCTTTTGCCTACACCAACACCAGTCCAATTCAAACGGTGGTGTGCAGGAGCATTACTCATCTGCCAAGGGGCCAGAAGTACCCACGGACATCCACATGCTGATAACTCACATGGAATCAGCTCACCATCAGCAGCAGCTGGACGTGGACTCCAGCACTGCCCACCTTGCTCACCAGCACAGGCACAGCCTTGCTTTAAGCACCAAGACCTTGGAAAGCCTTATTCCTCAGATACCTGACATGCAAGAGTAATGCTGCCTTTCCCCTGGGCAGCATTCTGCACCCTGGAAATGAATAACACTAGGTCAGATCCATCAAGGTATTTAGGTACCCTGGGCTTCAGATGATCTATAAAGGCACTTGACTTGTTCAGATTCTGCACAAATCCATTTTCTTCTCTGCTATAAATACCTCCATGAAACTGGCCAGCTACATTGCTAGCTGGCTAAATCCTGGTCCTAAGTCATCAACTACTTGATTTCATCAACCTTACATGAAAAAAAAAATGTTCCCCGCATATACTTGGCCTGTCCCTGTCCACCAAATCACCCACTTCTTAAAAACTCCATCACATCTCCATCTCCCTCACCTACATTTTGAGTCCTCTCTTGTTCCACCTGTGGGTGCCACCGTCAGCCCAACAGAAGATCACCTAATCCAACCACCACCTCCATGCCCACTCACCACGTCACTAAATAGACAGCATAAGCAACTGATTGCCAAACTCAAATCAAGAATGCCTCTGCAAATATTTTTTCAAACCTTCCTCAAACCCCACCAGAGCTCAGTCTGTTTCTTTCCTTATTATGGTCACATGGAAAATGAATGAGTAGCCGTAGACCTTCCAGTTACGGTCACCACAGAGGAGCAAAGCCCATAACACAGGCTGGAGCCAATGCAAAGAAAGAAGCCAAAACCAGCACAAAAGCCAGGGCCACAAGCTGACACAAGCCTTGTGAGCTGCTCAGACTTGTTGCTGCCTGCAGCAGGCTTTTCCAATCCACTGCAGAGGCAAAATTAATTTTTAATACGCATAGCTCCCAGGTCCCAGCCTCAAAACAAAGAGACACATTGTGTTTTATTTAGCTTGCAATGTGTCTCATTAACAGCATCCCCTGGTGATTTTTCATCAGCTCTCTAAGCTAGCTGAACCACCCAATGACTCTCTGGTTTTAATGTGCAATTTACTGAAACGCTGAGCTTTCTTGCTTGATACTCAAAGTTAGCAGAAGGGGGACGTGACTTCTGAACAGGCTAGGCCTCATCCTGAAGCGCACAGCCATGGCTAAGGGGTCTGCTCTGCAAGAAGCCCCAACATCGTGTCATAACTGCTTTTAATAAAGCCCCAAGAATCACAGAACCATAGGCATCACGAGGGGCCTCTGGGGATCATTAAGTCCAACCTTCTCAATGCAGGTTCCTCACAGTAGGTTACACAGGAAAGCAAATGCCCGGTTAGGCATGATTAATAGCGTGGACAACAATTCTGGACAAGGGTAAAACAAACCCACAAGATGGTCTTCCTACTGCGTGGCTGAAGTGCACAGGTAGGTTAACTCAGTCTCAGGTTTTTGCTCCTGAAAAACCTCAGGTCACATAGACTGTCCAATGCCAGATCACCGAATGCTGTGTGCTCTAGTTTTAAGGGACACGAGGAGCATCTTAGCTCCATGTCCTGACATGCAATCACTAAGAGAGATGCTATTTCAATACAAACCCTGTGAGACCAACATGACTCCCTTCAGTACAGGAAACTTTTATCATCACTTCTACCTTTGTTTGGTGATTACCTTGAAAGCATAGTTTTCTTTCTCCACCCCAGTCAGGTTGTTAATCGTGCGTCCTTCAAAGCTCACCTCCACATAGTACAAACCCTCCTGGGGTGAAGACCTAGGTAGGGGAAAAAGAAATACATTGATATTATTTTTATCCAGATAGAGTTGTCGTTATTTTCAAGGTAAAAGCGTCCTTTGTTGGGTCACCACTCTAAACAGGTTCCCTGAAGCTTTGATAGAGCAAACTTCATTCATGTGGTGAACACAAACTCTGCACACAAACCCAGACTCTGGAACCACCATTTAAAGTGAATATGAAGGCAGAGGAAAAGGTTGTACTTAAGTGCAGAAGGCAACAGGACTATACCAGAACATATACTCACATTGTATGTAAATGCCAAGCACATACACATGCTCATTAGCATTCATTAATACTAATGAACAATTGTAATTCGTTAATATTAAAACAACCCAAGGCTGCCTAGATTTACAGAGAAGCCTGGTTTGTAAATTAGTCTTACATCCTTAGTGAACATGGTTTCACAGCACAGCACTCAGTAGAATTAACTCCCAAACAAACCCTAGTAGTGAGAGATGGAAGAACTCTAATAGGTTTGCTCCTACTGCCTCTCGAGGCACTATTAGTCTGCTAGTCAAACAACATCCTTTAAGTTACGACAGGCTGGAGAAGAGGGATCTTAGATTCCCCAGCTGCTGCTTAGAGTCGTATTTGTTTCTCTTCCTACCACAAGCTTCTCTTTGTGATCTTGGGCAGGCAAGGACATCAGATTTCCTTGGGTGCTGTGCTTCTGTCTACAGACCTTTGAGGATCTGAGCCTAGCCTCTCTGAGTTTCAGAGGGGGGGGTCAGAGCCTGATGATCTTTGAGGTCACTTCCAACCTAGGCTATCCTGATTCATATACAACATGATTAAGTAACCTAGTGCTTCATTGAACTGCATGGATAAAAGCAGCACAGCTTAGGAGGTGCTCAGGTATGGAAACAGTGCCTGTGCAGAATCAACATAACAAGGACTCTACCAGACAGATAGCAAAGTTCTCACCGGGGGAGGTTTAGATTGTATATAAGAAATAATTTATTCATGGAGAGGTTATCAAACACTGGGGAGGGGAGGATGTCCCCATCCCTTGAAGTATTTAAGAGAGATGTGGACACGGCACTAGGGGGGGGGCATGTGCTAAGTGATGGGACTCAATAGGTCAGATTGAGAATTGAACTTTATCATCTTAAAGGTCTTCTCCAAACCAGAAGATCTGATATTATAGCCAGGGATCATACCTTGTTCTACATCTTATGGGGGAAAAGTCAAAATACGCAGGAGAGACATCACAAGGCAACGTGGGCAGGTCTGCGTTCACCAGGGACACCTCCAGGTGGGGCCAGCTGGCTGGAGAGAGATGTTCTAGCTCACGGGATGCTGAGCCTGAGTCAAAGTCAAAGAGAAGAGCTCTGAGGTCAGGACCACTCACATCCAGTCACAAGGTGCAGACGCTTTTGAATGTATTCTATTGCAAAGATTGACAGCTACCAGCAGTTTCAATCTCCTTAACCACCTATACCAAACAAGCCATCATGCTCAGAGATACTTCAGGCACCTGTAAAATTAATAGTTTCACATGGTTCTTGCAGCTGCTGATGTCTTGCATGGTTTTGCTAGCAAGCATCTCAAGTACTCTTGTGCTGTAAGGTGGATCTGCTCTGCTAAAGGCATGCCTGGATGTATTCCTGTGCAACCAGCTCTAGGGAATTGCTTTAGCAGGAGGTTGAATGTGGTGATCTCTTGAGGTCCCTTCCAACCCCTGCAACTGTCTATGATCTCCACAAGAAACCAAAAATAAGGTAGAAATCTGATTTCTCTTAGAATATGAAAACAAGCAAACATCAGAAATAATTTGTGAAGTAATAACTGCAGGCTGATTTCATGCTCTGGATGCCACAGCTATGTGACTGGTACTTAAGGTTTGTCACTCCAACCACAAGTCTCAGAACAGACCTGCTTCTCCATTACTTTGATATATACTTGGCAAAAGTTTACAAGAGTTGAACGCTCACCATCCAGAGTGATAGTAATCCATGTTCCTCCAGCAACACTGCCCTCCCGGGGCTTTATGAGCAGTCCTTCAGAGGTCACTGCAAAAACAACCCATCTACATCAGGCTGAGGTTTAACGCAAAGACTGGAAACATCCAACTCAAGACAAGGCACGGTGATCTGGCAGCTGTCCTTCTGTGATTCTAGCCTTCGCAATCCCTCTTTAATGAACATCAAAATTAGGATTGCTCATCCCCTTCCCTTCTGTAGGATGGCTTAAGTTGGAAGACCATTTAGTTCCAACACTGCCATGGGCTGGTTGCCCCCCACCAGATCAGGCTTCCCATGCATGCCGCATGCAGCCTGGCCTTGGGCACCTCCAGCAAACTGCCTCTCCCTGTGTAAAACTCCTCCTTCCCCTCACTGGAGTTTTGATGCCTTCAGAACTCTGTGAACTAAGCCAGTCTGAACCTCCTGACCTCCTCGAGAATTGAAACAAGCACGATAAGCCTTAGGCTCATCCCTCCAGCTCTTAAAGCTCTTCTGAAGACTGCCCTCAAATGCATACACGATGTGATATATCCTCCTCCATCTCAGCTTGTCTACCTCTCTTTTGGAAAAGCCCTTAAGCACAGGATGAAGAATGAAGCATAGGATAAAGCTCCTGCTTCACGCAATTAAGTTACAAGTAACTTATTATATACATTTTCCAGAAAGGCATCAAATTCTTAAGGCTTTTTTGGTGTTTTTTTTTTTAAGGGGGGTGGCCTTCATTTGCTAATGCTAATGAAAGCAAACCAATAGCTGACCATGTCACCATCCCTGGAGGTGTTCAAGAACCATGGATATGTGGCACTGAGGGCCATGGTCAGTGGGCATGGTGGGGGTGGGCTGGGGTTGGTGATCTTAGAGGTCTTTTCCAACCATAATGATTCTATAAGCATGTCCATCTCATCAAGTCAACGTACATTCGCCTAACATCTGTATTCACCTCTCTAAAGAGAGCTGTTGGACATGCTTGCATCACGAACTCAGCATCAAGCAAAAGAAAACCAACATACGTCAGAGGCACCCAGGGATAATCAACAATAATTCAGACATTCAGAAAGCTATGGAGGTGAAATCTATGGCTATGGAGGAATGCCATGGATGGCCACAGAAAAAGGTGGATAATTTCCAGTACGCTGAAGTCACTGCCCCATAACATCCAACAGCATTTAGAGATACTTCTGCACGTCCCACTTGCAATCAGGCTGCGCCCAACCCAATGACACCGGTACTTCAGTGTTGTTAAAGAACACTTCTGTCCTCACCTGCCAAAAACACCAGAAAAGATGGTCTCCATAGGTTCATCTTGGAACATGGATGGGGATTTCACAGGATCGTGACTCAGGACCTTAGCACCTTTTCTGTAACATTAAAACAAACCGCAGCTGTTAATCCTTCATCACGTTGCAGACCTGTTGGAGCAACGATCTGCTATAGCAAACAAGGCAGACTAATGTGGAGTTACAGAGAAAGCACCGTAGAATCAATCGAGCTCAGGATGGTCTTCTCCATGCTGGGGCCATATTTCATGGCACTGGCTGATTAAACATGGGAATCAGTGAAAGCAATTACAGGACTTAGAGCCGGTGGTACTGCAGAAGAGGGCAACAGCTAGAACACAGCCATGCCCACATTTACTGCACAACCAAGTCAAAGCATATCCATAGAACAAAACTTGTGATGAAGACCCAGCGTCCACCCTAAGTACACGCTGCACACAGCACTATCACAGGGATCAAACACCTATTAATGCCTGGAGAATTCTCTGGTACACAACTTCATTTAAATTTCTCCAGAAGGATTTCCAGCCTTTTCCACCGAGACAGCATGAAACAAACCACCTCTCCTGGGCTTGCTTCAGAAGCTCTCTCCTGATCTAAACTGAGCACTGAAGGCGGACACTGCGCAGTCTCTAAAGCATCCTTCCCTCCTTCAGGAACAAAGACCATTTTCTGAAGGGATTTGGGATGGGTTTAAAGCAACCATAGCACACATCCAGGAAGCCAAGTCTGCGCTGAGTCCCTTAGGATGGAGAAACCTGGCTATAAGCAAGACCAAATGGTTTTGGTTGGTTTTTTTTTTTCCTGCTTCCACCACTGCTTAAAATATTTCTGTTGCCATTACCACAAAGATGGCAGCTGAGAGGTAAATGGCCCCATAACAGTCTGCAACCGTGGCAACTGAAAACATGCATTTCATAGTCACACCTGGTACAAATGGCAAACCAACTGAAGCACTGTGTGCATTCAACATCATGCATTCCCTGCTCTTTTTTTTTTTTCCTATCCTCCTCTCAAATCCAAGCATCTGAATCATTAGACTGGAGTAATGCAGAGATGTAAAACCACGGACTAGCAATGGTACTCCTATTGCTCCACCATAAACGCTGCAATTACTTACCTGTATTTCTTGCACCTTTTAACAGAAATTCAGTTTCTAAGGGTCAAGCCCAAAGCCTTGATGGGTGTGAACCTGGTATTTCAAAGCAGTCCTATTAAATATCATTTAGTTTTCTTTTTATTGCCCTTATCAAGATTGTAAGCGTGGCCTACCTTATCCTCTTAGTTGTTCTTCCATTCCTCAGGTGAGTTAATCGAGGTGGCTCTGTCAGGGTAACTGCCCCATCCCTTTCATACTGGCTATCCCACAATGCTTGGTTGGAAGCTCTGTCAGTCCCTGCCTGGATAACAAAGTGGGGCTGTGCTGAAACCCACCTGACTCGTTTCTCAGCAGTAATCATTACAGACAGCTCAGAGCTGTCCATTGGGCATGCTTAATGATTAACTTAAGCTACTTGCTGTTGTTAACCATTTGCTTCCAAGTCTTTAACAACCACAATAGGAGTAACCTGGAACTATTCTTCCCTTAGGGTTGAAACTAGATGATCTTTAAGATCTCTTCCAACCTAAGCCATTCTATGAGTCTGTATGCCTGGCCTCTCCAACAGAAGGATAATCAAGGCTTTCAATCCCCTTTTTCCCCCCATACACGATATAAATGGGTTGAATGGTTTCCTGATATGCTGATATCCAGCTTGGGAGTGGCTTTCCCAGCAAGCAGACTTTGAGGTTTCCATGTACACTCTTAATTCAAATTTTCCACAGCATTTTCAGCTGTGTCAGAGTCTGGCTAGAATTCTGCCCAAGGGGCATTTAGACCTCCTACCACATCTCAAGTACCTATTCCCCTGTGGATCCTCACACTGCAGTAGAAAGAAGTGTTATGGAACCACATGTCTCTACTGGCTGCAAGGAAGATCCAGCTCAGCCTTTAACAGATCCTAAATAGCTGCGAGCATCACATCTACTCCCACGTCTATACCCATCCATTTGAAGCCCAGATGGAAGAATGAGTTTTTGATGAAGCCAACAGAAACAAAGCAGGCTGTTGTGGCCTTCCATTGGTTCGGGTGCCTTTATGGAAGTTTCCACTGAAGCTAACACCAAGACTTCAGACAACAGCATAGCTACAGCTTAATGAGTTACTACACGCCAGTCAAACAGCAGAATGTATGCATGCTCTTACCTCATCCCCGAAGGGAAATGAAACAGGCTTGTTTGTTCTTCCCTAGCCTCGATTCAGAGAGGCAGTAGCACGAAGTCATGGGCAGTCAACCTTCATGGAAGTTTTGGAGCTCTGCCCAGCCATGGAACCAGTGGTGCTGGCTTTGTTTTTGATCAAGACCTGATGTTTTGTGTGCATATAGCCAATGATTACAGGAGCCCAATGAAAGTTAACCCTGAGCTGCTCAATAGCCTACACTCAGTTTACTTATTAGCTAAAATCCCACTGCAAATACAGCCATAATAATAATAATAATAATAGTTTTGAGGGAATTATCGGAAAAAGAAAATGCTATCAAAGAACAGGCATTGAAGAAGAGGATCAGATGAATGCAACAGGCAGATCCAGATGCTGTTAATGGGGTCCACTGACAGCCCCAAACAAAAGGATGGATGAGATCCAGGATGCCCCCTGAAAGCCCAGATAGGAGATAAGGCTGGAGACTGAGCCACAACACGAGTCCAAGTTCCAGCCAGAAGACAGCACTGAAGATGGGACAGTAAAGCTGTACACCTACAGCATCACTCCAATAAGGAGTGCAAGCCCCAGGCTGGGGTTAAATTGAGCTCCTGACTCTAAGGGCAGGGGTGGGTGGGATTCCAGGTAATTAGGGCTAATTGCTGCTGATAGTTCTGCTCCTAGCTCTGCCCCAGCACAAGTAGTCACTTAAATTCAGCAGCCAGCCCCATCCCCCCAAAAAAGTCCCATCACTTCTGCTCAAAAAGCAATACCTCATGAGTTTATTTTATTTTATTGCTTATCTATAGCTATTCAATCGGAGGCTGCAAATCTTATGTGCGTGAGTAGAAACAGCCTTACAGACGGTTGGGAATCCAGGAAACAGATTGTGTTGTGTTCAAGATGGAATTCGAAGGTTGGATGGGGCTTTGGGCAGCCTGAGCTGGTGAGGGGCACCCAGCCCACGGCAGGGCTTGAAAGCGGCTGGGCTTTGAGGTCCTTTCCGATCCAAACCATTCTACGACTCTGACGATGCGGAGAAGCAGGCGGTGGGAGCGGCAGCTCTCGGTCACTAGATGGAAGTGTGGAGCCGCTGAGGAACCCGAAACACAGCTGAAGGCACACGCCGATCCCTGCGGGATGATTGTGATCCCCGGAGAACGGGATGTGGGGCGTGTTCCCAGCTCCTTCACTCACTCAAACGTGATTTGGGCTAATGTTCATCTTCAAGTCATTCATTTGGATTAAGCTTCATCTCCATCACCTGAGTGTAAAAAGGGGGGTGGTGGCATGCTGCCCATGGGACCTTTGCAGTGCAGGTGCTCTGCAAGAGTCTCCCCAGGATTGGCAGTGCTTCTGGGATGGATAAAGCTTGGTGGGGCTCCTCCTGCACTCTCTCAGTCTTTGCATGACGGCCGCCCCCCCCCCCCCCCCCCCGAGAGTCATACTGCAGTTGTTGAGCAGCACATGGCATCCCCAGCAGAACAGCTGAGGGGGGATAATGTGGGATAAGGGGAGGTTTAGTGATTTTTGTCTGCAGCCGTTCAGGAGCTCCTTGTTCCTGCCCAACCCTACTGGTACATGCAACACCCCACAATGAGGGCACAAGTGTCTTGCCTGCTCCTCACCTGTGCTTACCGTCCTCATAAAGAGAGGAAAGCAAGCCAAGTTGCTTGCTTGGACCAGCACTGCCCTGTTTCTCTTGGGTATGGCTGTTGATAGGCAGTCCCTTCCTATGCAAGCTGTCCCATAGAACATAGTGGGGAAAAACACCATGAGACCCCTGGAACTTAGGGCTTGAGTCCAGAAGGTCAAGATTTCTTCCTTCCAGCTTGGCTTTGTCCTCGTGTCTTCTTTCACCCCTTACCCACTGCCTTTGCCATCTCTCAAGACAACCTGCCAAGTGTGTGAGCCCGAGAGAAAATGCATACCCAGCCAACTGCTGCCAAAATCAGCTTGGGACATCTACAGAGGCTGAGGATCTGGAGCACAGTTCTGATGCTTGCAAAGCCTCTGAAGATTTCAACACCATCTGTTCCTCAGACTTGTGGCTACATCTAGAAGTTAAACAAAAGCATAAGAGCTTAAACACTGCACCTCCATTGTACATCTCATTCATCATCCCTTCCTTGGTTTTGAGTCAGAGCAGCTCCCTTTAGCCCAAACCATTTCCAGGAACGCTCCCAGTGAGCAGTACAGGTGCAGTCAACCAGATTTTGAGGCTGTTTTTCAATTTATTAACATGGATTCTAATGCCTCGTTGGAATTAGAGAGTTTTCTTCCCAGATTTTCCAATGACAAGGACATGGCTGCAGGAGCAGCAAATGGGGTCTGCAAGGCTGCAAATGCAATCTGGAAGACTTTGCAAGCTGGCACGTCCCCCAAGGGCAGCCCCTGCACTATGCAGAGCTCCCATCAGCTGCTCTTTCTTTCTATTAATACTTCCCTTTCTGTGTATTGATGCAAACCTCCTAGCAACCAAGGTCACAAGAGAAGGTGCTAAGAAGCCAGGCTGATTATCATTAAAACCTAGTGGTTTGCTGTCTTTTTTCTTGAGAGGCTTGTTAGCCACCGGCAGGCAAGGTGCTGAGCTGGGATTTCCAAAGGAGCCTGAGGGATCTGGATATCCTGATCGGATTGAATTTCCCTCTCTGAAGCCCAGCCTTCCTCCTCCTGGCCTGCAGTGTCCAGCTGAGTGACACTACCCATAGGTAGGAGTTGGACTTTATGGGTCCCTTTTGACTTGGGTCATTCTACCATTCTGTGATTCTGTGATTGTGATTAAATCACTTAATCACTCATATCTGGATGCTTCCTAGGGCAAGAAATAATCACAGAATCATAGTATCATAGAATGGCCTGGGTTGAAAAGGACCACAATGACCATCCAGTTCCAACCCCCTGCTATGTGCAGGGTCGCCAACCAGCAGACCAGGCTGCCCAGAGCCACATCCAGCCTGGCCTTGAATGCCTGCAGGGATGGGGCATCCACAGCCTCCTTGGGCAACCTGTTCCAGTGCGTCACCACCCTCTGGGTGAAAAACTTCCTCCTAAATAGTCAGTGAGGGGCGAGCAGAGGGATTTCAGAAGAGTTGTCTGGATTTGCCATGTTCAGCCCCTCGTTGTACACCCAAGCATAGAAACATGAGCATGAAAAAACTAGTGCATATACTCTGTAAGCATTTCCCAAACCGGGAGAAGAAACAGATCCTGGCAGGCCAGGAAGCTTAATCTCTCCTTACTTCCCCTCCAACATCTGAGGCACAAGGCCATCACAGAATCATAGAATCATAGAATAGTTCGCATTGGAAGGGACCCGCAAGGTTCAAGGCCAGGTTGGATGGGGCCCTGGGCAACCTGATCTAGTAAATGTGGAAGTTTGGTGGCCCTGCCAGGCAGGGGGGTTGGAACTTCATGATCCTTGAGGTCCCTTCCAACCCAGGTTATTCTGTGATTCTGTGTGTGAAGGTCATCTAGTTCCAACCCACTGCTATAGGCAGGGACACAGAATGGCCCAGGTTGGAAAGGACCTCAAGGATCATGAAACTCCAACCCCCCACCACAGGCAGGGCCACCAACCTCCCCATTTAATACCAGCCCAGGCTGCCCAGGGCCCCATCCAACCTGGCCTTGAACACCTCCAGGGATGGTCGGGGCATCCACAGCCTCTCTGGGCAGCTGTTCCAGCACCTCACCACTCTCATAGTAAACAACTTCCCCCTGACATCCAACCTAAATCTTCCCTCCTTCAACTTAAAACCATTTCCCCTTGTCCTGCTATTATCTACTCTTGTAAAGAGTTGAACCTACCCTTGTAAAGGGTTGACCATATCTACCAGCTGAGCTTCTATCTCGCTTGCCATGAAGGTGAGACAAAGAAAGCACAGAATCTTAACATGAACACTGCATAAGCTGAAATGGGAATGATAAAAAGAATCTTAGAAATGGGGATTAAAACTCAGCTGAGTAGACAAAAATCAAAAGGTAGCATTTTTATTTATTGGATGAATTCAATGCCCTTAACTTTCCTTTATTCCTGCTCCTTTTCACTCAGTTGATTCAGTTGATTCCCAGAAGTCTTACCTGGCACTTCTTTTAATTTTTTTTTCCATTTTTAAAACATTTACCTACCACTATTCCTACTGCTGTGTGTTCAGACAGATAACATCATTATATTTTCCAAACGTTTTCTTTTTATCCCGGATCTGAAGTGTGTCGGTCTTTCCTTTCCTTCCTGCAATTGGACAAAGCCAATGCGTTTACACTTACAGCCTGTAACTGAGCCTGGCCCATCATCTTAGCCAACTGGAAACACACTGAACTCTTTCCTTTGAAAGGAATAGCGTTGGTGCTTCCAAGAGTCTTTCCGCATGTCTTTATGGGGTCGCTTTTCATCATGATGAAATCCTGTTGAAGTTGTTCCCGTAGCTACTCTTGGTGCATTTTAAACCGTCGGCCAACAGCGTTAAATACTGAATTTATTGCCAACGCAGCTGCCTAAATGACAGGTTGGAGGCGTCTTCAGTTTCAAGGTTCAGTGTGGTCCCATGTGTTGTGGAGGGGATGCGCGTCGCCTGGCCGCGTCCAGCAAATCCTGGAGCTTGGGGATGTGGGAGGCAGCTGCAAGGAGAAACCAGCACCTTGGCAGGGATTTGGCTTTGGTTTTTCCAGCAGGCTGAAGGGGTTCCCCTGCTTTTGTGGTTAGCACATGGAATGCCTGAGGGAACAGAAGGTCAAGGCCAGCTTATGTGGCTTTGCATCCTAAATGCAAAACCTTGGCAGCAAGGAGAAAATGCAGCTTTAAATGAAGAACTAATTGCTGTGCTGTAAAAAGTATCTTGGTAGTGAGGTCTTCCCAGAGATATTCCTCTTCTGGGCTACTCACAGACACCACCTCATTCACATTTCCCATCAAAGAGGGCTCTCTTTCAGTGTGATACCATCTCTGTGTTAAGGGGCTCTTTATCATGCTAACAGTATTATCCAAGAAAACCTGCAGCTCCGTTGTGAGGGCAGGAGATAGCATCTAGCCTAGAAAGCTTTCACTTTAAATAGAGGTAAAGACACAAGATCTCACCTGACTGTGGGAAACATGCCCGCAAGGGAACTGCACAGGTAGGATGAAACCCTAGAGGTGGCATTCCTCATTGAAATCAACAGATGTGGCTTCCATAGAAGCAATCTCCCAGGGAAGCCTGGGGAGGCAATGCTGCAGACTGCAGCCACGGCATTTGCTGAGATAAACAGCTGGTAGAGGATTGGCTTTCTGAATCAAGCTGCAATTCTGCACCGACTGAGCTTCACCCATCATTAGTCTTTCATTAGGAAGTGTGTTCTTGGCTTGGCCCCCAGCTCCCAGAGGAGTGATTCAGGCAAATACCAGCTCTGCCACTGCATCCAGCGGTCTCTGTTCCTCTGCCCAGTCCTACCCTCGTGGCAGATGCCTGTTTGCTTCTCATTTCCATACGATCCCCCTCTGTTCCATGAGTTTTCATTTTACGCACTGCCACTGTCCCATCCCCTCCATCCCCTCTGCCCGTGGTTAAGCAGGACGAACAGCTGGGACAGCTGACCCTGCTGAATGAAAGGAGAGCACAGTTTTGCTCCCTTCACCCCTTTCTTGCAGGCTGCCACTGCCACAATGAGCCCTGAGTCCCCGGGGATGGGGGATTTGTGTGCATTAGGCACATGAAAGAAAAGAGGCTGCAGCAGTGCTGCTGCTGGGCTTTGCTTCACCTCCAGACAAGGGAACGCCTTGACACACTTGACTTGCACAGATTGACTCTTATATAAAAGAAAAGGCAAAAAAGGCTTGCAGTGATCCCAGTTGTGAGTAAAAATGGGTAAAATGCATAAAGCTGGGCTGGTCACTTAATGGAAACTGAGAGCTTCTTCTGCCATCAAATCTTTGGGCTGGAAATTGGCCTCATTCACCTTGCATTAAGTTCTACAGCCTGTCATCATACAACGAGCCCACACAGTGGGCACATGCAGAGTCTTAATGGTCCCTGTGGTCCCCCTTAGTCCTAAATCTATTGAATTGAACCATAGAATGGTTTGAGTTGGAAGGGACCCCTCAAGGCCATCTGTCCCACTCCCTGCACTGAACAGGGACACCCACAGCTCCATCAGTGCTCAGAGCCCATCCAGCCTGACCTTGGCTGTCTGCAGGGATGGGGCACCACCACCTCTCTGGGCAACCTGTGCCAGTGCTTCACTACCCTTACTGTAAACAACTTCTTCCTTATATCCAGTGTAAATGAGAGCCCACAGGTAGGATGAGGAAGGAATCCTTATCCCAGTTTGCTGTGGTTGATAGTTTAATTTAGAAGCTCTGCATGTGTTAAAAGGAGGTATCACTTCCTTCCACAAATATTCATCCCCTGAAAACAATCTACCCCTTCCATTCAGGGAGGGATGCTCGCGCAGTTCTGTCCAATGCTTTTCAGGCAGTGGGGAATTGCATTTCCCAGCACCGAATGTGCATGTGTGGGGGAGGGCCATCAAAAATAAAAGTGCCAGTGTTCCCACTGTCAGCCCTTTACCCACCTGTTCCTCTTTTAGCTCAAACGTGGCCACCTCTGACCCCTGCTGTGGGACTGAGGCACTGGCAGGGCTGTGCCCCCACCCCTTGCTCCCTCCACTCTCTGCAACAGCTGTATAAACCACAGGGGCAGCAGCTGGGGCTGGGGGCATAGGGCACCCAGGAGGGTTCCAGGCCGCTGGTCTGGTGGTGGGGATTCTATATATTTAAGTTGCACAAAGTCTGGCGATTGTAGAATCATAGAATCATTAAGGTTGGAAAAGACCTCTAAGGTCAAGCCCAGCCTTCAACCCATCACCACCATGGCCGCTAAAATGAGATGCCCCCACTGCCTGTTGTAAACCCCTGAGCTCATCCATTCAGCTCAACGAGCTCCCCAGACACGTTCCTACCATAGGGCACTAAGCTGGTAGCTCCTGCCCCATGGGGTTTAGCCATGGGGATGTGCACTGCAATGCAGCTCTCCAAGGAGCTCTGGCTGCTTGCTTTTCACAGCTGCAAGGGTGGAAGAGGAGAAAATGTGGAGAAATACTATTCTCTTGAGTGCTGGACAAAGTCCAAAAATTGCCTTTAACTCGATGCACACTGCACAGCCCACCTTCAGAAAGACAAAGATGGTATGCTGGTGCAACCCATGCGTGCACGTGCCTGCCCAAGAAACCTGACATAGAATTGGACCAGAGAGAGCTCCTCTTTAATCAGTTTAATTGTTAAAACACCAGTTGGATGGGGTTGAAATTTACTCCAAGGCATTACACTTCCTATCCTGTCTGAAGACATGCCAGTCTTCAGCGCTCCTCCAGGACACATTTTCCTGCCTTGAAGACAGGCAGAGCTCTCCTGCATACAAAGACATTCTTGCAAAGAGGCAGGAACACACAGCTTCTGTTCCTAAACCACTCAATTCAGGTACTCACAAGCTGCAGGTCCTGCAAGTCAGGGTACAGTAGTTTTCTGGCTTGGGCAATGGCTGGAAGGAGCAGTCCTGCTGCAGTGAGTCCTTGGCCATGCAGCAGGGCAGCCCCCATGGTGCTCCTGGAGGTAGAAAATGATAACTCCACTAATTGGGACTGGGTGTCCTAATGGGTGGATCTACTTGAAGTAGGGGGTTCACTTGCTAGCTCTGTCCCAGAAGTACAGGGAATCCAGGGAAATTCACTCAACCTCTTCAGGGCTTGCCTATCAATATGGATTCCCAGATGATGAGTTTGCGAAGCTGATGAATGTCTCATGAGCCATTTTCCTCTCATTAGTTCAAAACCAAAAAGCAGACAGCATCCTCGATGTTTCTAAATTATTATTTATGTTGTTGTAGTCCTTCACCACACCTGGATAACATATTGGTGTTTGCATAGCTCATTGTTGTCGGCTTGAACTTTGATTTCACAAGGAGTAATTGGGCCAAAAGGCATCTCAGTGGGATATCAGCCTGGTGGAGCAGGAAGTAAGACTCCAGATCCCATAGACAACAGAAGAAGGATGTAATAGAGGAAACAAGTCACTCTTGCTGCACAAGTGGTTGGCATTGCTGGGGATTGCTGGGAGCCTCTGCAGTCTCTTAGATGCTCAAAACCACCCAGTGAAGCCCCATCCGTATACCTGCAGGATGAACATGTTGCCAAACACCAGCAGTGGTTCAGAAGACTTTGCTAGGGGATTAATTGAATTTTGTGTGCAATCTAGTCTATTTCTTGGCCTTCTGGAAATTGCTGCCTGCTCCCATGCGTGCTGTTGGTGCAAGGTACTGTTGAAGTTGAAGCTCTGGTTGCTGGCATTACACTGACCAAATCCATTGGACACCAGTAGAAGTCTGAAGAGGACAACAACCTGATCTTCCCATCAACTCACCCAGAAACAACACTAAGTGTCAAACAGAGACTCTAAGGCTCCCCACACAGAGAGGACTTAATTCCTGCATCCAGGCCATAAGCCTTCCAGGTTTAAGCAGCCTTGCCCATGCCAACTTTCCACCTCCCATCTCCATCACCGACCCTTGTGGGTAGCATGCAGAGAGGCTCCCCCACCCCTGCCCTCCCAGCTCCATCAGCTGTCACAGCCCGCATTCCTGCAGGGCTCCCAGCACTGGCAGCTCTGGACATCTGCTCTTTTCCACCCCCACAAATATGCAAGCAGGTGTGAGGCACCACAGCTTGCTTCGTTCCCGTGGACTTTCACCCAGGCAGCGGGAAGGAAGGCAGAGCCAGGACAGCAGATGCTCTGCTCCACTCCATCTTCTTTGAATCCCTCCTGGAAACGTAGAGAAAGGAAAATGGATAATTCCAATGCCACTGAATCAAGCCAGGATAAGATCATTCGTACATCTTATTTGGGTGGATTTTATTCCTCTCGACCTCATCGCCATTGAAAGGGTAGATAACAGCAGGACAAAGGGAAATGGTTTTAAGTTGAAGGAGGGAAGATTTAGGTTGGATGTCAGGGGGAAATTCTTCACTATGAGAGTGGGGAGGTGCTGGAACAGTTGCCCAGAGGGGCTGTGGATGCCCCATCCATCCCTGGAGGTGTTCAAGGCCAGGTTGGATGGGGCCCTGGGCAGCCTGGGCTGGTATTGAATGTGGAGGTTGGTGGCCCTGCATATGGCGGGGTGTTTGGAGTTTCATGATCCTTGAGGTCCCTTCCAACCCAACCATTCTATGACTCTATGACATCAGTGATGAAAAAGAGAAAAATCTTGCTGCTTCTCTGGATCTGGAGCAGATACTACTTAGAATCATGGAACCATAGAGTCACCAAGGTTGGAAAAGACCTCTAAGATCATCCAGTCCAACCAACAGGCTACAAGGTGATGGTGCTGTAGAAATGCTGTCCCCTCAGGTGTCCCACTCAGAAACAAGCCTGGTGTGACAGCTCTGTCCCACTCAACTCAGCCATACAATTCTGCCACTCTGGATCTACTCATGGCTCCATTTGTTTGGCACAGCAGAAGTTGATGTCACTGCAATTTTTCATTTTATTCCATTGCCATTAATATATCCAATGTTTTTATTTGACTTCCCTCCCCAATTCCTTTATCCAAAAACTCATGGGGAGCTCCAGCATTTATAAACACCTTCACTGATGGGATTTGCACTGTCAACCTCCTATTACTGCATGTACCACTGTGAGATAACCACACACTGGGGACTCCAGAGGAGAGGAGGCTGACCATAAATGTGCAATCAGATGCAATCCACAGAGGGAAGTTTTAGGTACTTGTCTTTTTCCTACTTCCTATAACATTTCAAGAACAAGAAGAATGTTTAGAGAAAAGATGATTTTGTTTCCGTGTTGCAGTTATGCATAGCTGTGAACTCAGGGGGAAAAAAGGAGTATATCCTTTTGTCTTTTAAAGCTGCTTACCTCGAAACAAGGGGCCATGGTCCTATTGGATATTTATTTATTGGATTTTTATCTTTCCTTCCTTCCTTCCTTCCTTCCTTCCTGCTTTCCTGCCTTTCTCCCTCCCTCTCTCCCTCCCTCCCTCCCTTCCTTTCCTTTTTTCCCTTCTTTAAATTCTCTTTTCCTTCTTTACCTCCTCAACTTTCTCTAAGTTTAAAGCAGCAAATTCAAAGGTAAAACTGTCAGCCTGCTCCTTATCATCAGTCTCCCATGGGACCTAAACCAAAGTTCTTCATGCAATTCCAGTGCAGATGGCCCTACAATTCACCATGCTGCACACGAAGCTGTGAGGCAGTTTGGGCTCAGCCCCCAATACTAAACCCAAAGAGCCCATTGGGATCTCAGAGCGGCCCTATATCCCACTCCATCTCCCACAGCAGCTCACGGGCCACTAAAATATTAAACAGATGCACTCTCAACAAACACCTCTATTCTCAGAGCATTCTCTGAGTATTTTATTTTTTATTTTTTTATGGGATCGCGCTGCAGCACGGAGTCACCCATTGTCAAAAGGGATCAAATGAAGACATGCCCTCCTGGCACGGGACAGCTGAAGCAGTGTCACTCAACGTGCTGCTGTCAGCGTGGTGATTGAGGCAGACAGGAGGGTCGGGATCAGCCCGGGGCTGTAAAGGACACGGGCAGGTGGCTGTGGGGTGGGCTGGCCTGGGGGTGGGCAATACAAAAGGGACTGTGTGGGCAACGAGTGAGCGGGGATGGCAGTGGGGCAGGGAGGGGACAGGAGGGTGCGTGTGAAGAGCAAATGGTGGCTGGTGAGATGGCAACGTGAGTGGAGAGCCCTAAGTAGTCAAGCTGGCTCATAGGGAGCTGAAAGGATGCTAATGGAAGGTAGGGGAAATGAACCCAGGCAGCATAAAACTGAGTGAGAGGTGGGGAATTTGACATGCACGTCACGAGGGAGAAGGGAAAAATAGAGGCAGTGGTATAGAGGGAATTGCCCACCTCCCCATCCTCACTGGCACACATGCGGAGGGGTCAGTCATTTAAGCTGCTCTAAGCACTTTTTTAGCCTCAGCTTTTGTTAAGAGACTCTTCAGCAGCCCCAAGTGAAAGCCGCCCTCTGGACAGCATTTCTGACCATGTTCCTTGGGGAAAACTGGACGAACCACTCTGAAGATG
This sequence comes from Alectoris magna, assembly GCA_030625065.1. Taxonomy (NCBI): domain Eukaryota; kingdom Metazoa; phylum Chordata; class Aves; order Galliformes; family Phasianidae; genus Alectoris; species Alectoris magna. The sequence continues at coordinate 109,582,348 of CM060562.1, read as the reverse complement.
CCAGCTGGTGGCACAGGGCACAGGGAAGTGATATGGGACCCAGGAGGTGAGGATGAAGGGACTGCCTGCTGCTTCACTGAAGGTAATGTCGGAGTTATTTTTCTTTCTGCAGTATCTATCTCCTAGAGTTTGAGACTTGCTAGTGTCAATGGCCAAGCCTCAGGAGCACAGGCAAATGCCAACATCATGCACTGTAAAGGAATGCTGGGAGTTCTGGGCGAGGCAGTAGATGCTGAGGATGGGGAAGGGGAGTATGGTGAGGTGTCCTTGGGGTCCAAAAAGGACCCCAGACTCATTGCTAAGGTCCTACAGACCAGTCCACATCCGCTTAGATGTGTCCCATGGCCATAAGCCTCACCCTCAGAGGTCTGCCTTCCCTTTGCTGTGGGTCTCACTTTCCTATACCTCATACCTATGGGCAGAAAAAGAGCAAGAGGCATGTTTGATTTTCAGCAACATCTTCACAACAAAAAGGGTTTGATTTGGAAGAGCTGGTGCATGGTGACATGTTGGCCTTTGCCTGGAAGGCAAATCTTCAGTAACCCCAGAGGTATGGGGAGCCCTGAGGAGGAACTGTAGAGTTGGTCAGTGCTGTGGGGCCCATGGCATCTCCTGGGCAGCGAAGGTTAAAATTTGTTCTGGTTACTCCTAGAGTAAAGAGTCTAAGGAGTTGATGCTGGTTTCCTCTGGAGTTAGAAGTGAGGAACAGACCCTTTTCTACACACTGTCCTTTTCTTGAAGGCTTCATCCTCCACAGCCCCTCCCAAAGCTTGCCATGATGTCTACTGGATTCTGGGAGAAAGCTGTGGGCTGGGAAGGGTTTGTGGTGTGATCAGAAAATCCCCAGCGAAACTGTCTTACATGCAATGAGAAGGCAAGAGAAATCCCCCACTCATTAAAAAAAAATAAATAAAAATTCTATCAATCAATCACCTTCTTGAAGGGAGAGGGATCCTAAATTTCACTCATTTCTAAATTTGCATGTATTCAGAATATGGGGGATAAAGGGAAACCTAGGGGGCAAGGATGGCTGTGCTGATCCAAGGGGGCGTTGCTACAGGCTCTTCTCTTTGCCCCAGGAAAAGCACTTTGCCTCTGTGCCTCAGTTTCCCCACCTGAAGTACTGGTGAGCAAGCTTTGCTTAGGAGCAGGCTTTCTGCTCCGGTGCAAAGGATCAGAATGGCTAAACAAAATTTGGAAGGGTTAAACCAGAGCCAAGACAACACTTTAAAAGCACTGAAGATGAGACCAAACAAAGCAGAAAATACAACACCAAGAACTATTATTTCAATTCCTTTTTATACTGAGTTTGAAGTAGTTGAAAACCAAGTAAGGACATCTGTAGTATAGACAGCAGCACTATCTTTGACACAGCCTTTCCAAATAACCTTGGGCAATTCTTTGATTAGCTTCTATAGCTTTTTTTTTTTACCCTATTTAGTGCCTCCGTTTCGTAAGACATGACATAGTTGCCTCCTAGGACTAGGTGTTGTGGTGGTGCTCGTAGAGACTTGGTTCCCACTGGTAGAGCGCTTTTAGAAGCACTGGCTCTGGGTGATGGAAAGATAACACCCCAACACCTGGCAGGAGCTGAGCCTTTGGGATCCCTGTGAAAGAACTGGAGGTTGGCTCATCCCCAAAAGAGCCGAGAGGCAATGAAGTTTGGGGCTTCAGAGCTAGGAGTTCCCTTAAAAAGCAACGAAGAGGAAGCATGGTTTCTGAAGCAAACTGTAAGCTCTGAGATAATGCTCATGAAACAACACCAGAGATCAAAAAAAGCCAGGCATACAAACCACCTCCAAAACCCAAGTGCCTAAATATAGTTTCTGGCCAGACATGGGCAATATTTTGCAGATAGACTGCAAAATTGCTTTGCTCAGTTTTAAGCTTCCTGGATGCTGTGGTTAGGATGGTATTAAAATACACACATATGTGCATAGATATATCTTCAGGTGCCTATTTTTGGATTCCAAGGCTCAAGTGTTAACTGATTTTGCCAGTGATCACACAGAAAAAAATTGCAAAAGAGGCAAGAAAGGGCTCTGGATGAGTGGTTGCCATTTGGTGTAAACAGATAGGAGGGCAAACTCCAATGGTGCAGATGTTTGGGCTCAAACCCTTCCTGCAGAGAGGGGCAGAGAGTATTAGGGAGAGATCTCAACCCCTCTGGGTACCAGGATGGCTTTTTCCCCCCTTGGAGGTGAATGGAAGTAGGTGATTTATTAACTTGTCTCATTCTTTGTGCTATGGTCATAGAATCACATCAACACACCTCTCCACGCTTGTCCACACAGGCAGAGAAATGAAACCTTAAGCAGCCTCCATCCTTCTAGGAACAACTGCTGCTGGGGAAGCATGCGTCACACAATCCAAGGGTAGAAAAAGAAACTTGACAACGAGCCCAGATGAGTGAGTGCCTGAATGCCAGGCCTTATCAGAGAGCCCATTTTGGGAGCACTGCCTGCCCTGCCATCCTCAGGGATGAATGACGGTGGCTGCAGCCATCCTTTGAGGACAGCTGTCCCATTCTTTCCTCCTTCTCTTCCTCATACCAGGCAGGGGCAGATGTGGCTCTGAGTACGTCTCAGATGATTGGGTTACTCTCAGCATGCACGTTCTTCTGGCTCTCGGTTTGCATATATCTGCCACTCACAATGAATACAGTTTTCCTAGACAGTCATAGAATCATAGTGTGAATCACAGAATGGCTTGGGTTGGAAGGGACCCCAAGGATCATCAAGTTCCAACTCTCCTGCCACAGGCAGGGCTGCCAACTGCTATTCAGAATGATCTTGGCTCTAAATGGATGCATTCAAACCCCATAATCTCCCATCATTTCAGGCTTTTGTTGTTGCTCTTGTGAGCCTTTCACATTTAGGTATGTGCCCCATTAAGTTCCCTAGCTTTTTCTAATATCTGTAATTTCCAAATCCTTGTGTTTTTTTCATTGTATGTTTTCATTTTATTTTTTAAAATCATTGAACAGCATGGAAAGCCCATCCTGCCAAGCCTTTAATGGAACAGACCCAGTTCATTCAAGGCACTGAATTTAACAAAAACCTTCCTCAAGTTGTGTTTTAAGACCATTAGTAATTGCCCTTTTATACCTGCATAAGTTTTTAACTCCCAGACCATACAGTGTATCAGGATAAGTTATATAAGAAATGGATATTTGCCCTCCTGCATGGTCGGGATCAAGAATATCCCAAGAGATGAGGTTTGTTTCATCTCTAATCACTCTGAACCCACTGTCTAGTCTCAGAATTTGTACGACGATTTGATGTAGGCCTGTGTGAAGAACGTACTAACATCCAACGGTTATAAAAATCCCTTAAAATATTTTCCATGTATGTTAAAAAGGTCTAGAAAGTGCACGTATGAAAACATAGACTTGGATCTCCAAGTCCAACCCCAGCCCACCCCCACTATGCCCACTATGTCCCCCAGTGCCCCATCTCCATGGTTCTGGAATAGCTCCAGGGATGGTGATCCCATCACCTCCCTGGGCAGCCTATACCAGTGTATCATCTCTCTATACGAGAATATTTTTTCCCTAGTATTCAACCTGCACCACCCCTGGCACAACTTCAGGCCATCGCCTCTCATCCTCTTTCCTTTAAAACTCTTCAGCTCAGTTCAGAAAAAAAGCAACATGGAAAAACTTCAGAAGGTTGTGATCTTGGGCAAGAGCCCAGTAAAATGTTTGATAAAGATGACTGCAGCTCATGAATGAATGAGAATTTTCCTCCGTTTTCTTTACTCTTTCTTTTTCTGTAGCGCTGTTTCCTTAGATCAAATATTGGAGTAAAATCCTGAATTTTGTTGATTTCCTTCTGTATTTCCTAGCTAGCAAATTTCCATTTTACATTGCAGCCCATTGAAATGCAAATCCTTCTTCCTGCCCTCACCTTTAGCATCTGGCCTCCCACTCCAGTCTATAATAGTACATGTTTACCCTTCTGCCATGCCTCAGTTTCCCTCTCTGGTGAATAATGGGGCAAATCTGAATTCATAAACTATTGTGCAAATGAATAAGAAGTAAGCAATCTGGGGTCAAAGGCACGGGCATAACTTTGCTAACCTAGACCAAATTTACCTGTCAATAACACTATTTTTTGTCTGAAGGAGAAAATCTCTTAGAACATACAACTGTTGCAGTAGTCCCTTCAAGTATTGGAAGGCCACAATGAGGTCTCCCCGCAGCCTTCTCTTCTCCAAGCTAAACAAACTCAGTCCCCTCAACCTTTCTTCATAGGAGAGGTGCTCCAGACTTTTTGTAGCCATAAATTGTGTAACAATGCATAATTCCTGAGGGAGAAGATAAAAATTAGTGGGAAGAAAAACCAAAATGTCTGGGTGTGAGGCATGAAAAATCAATAATGTCAAATATTGGGGGAAGTTGCAATACAGAAAGTTTCTCAAGTAGCATTATGCAGTGGAATGTTCTGGCATAGGGTAGGATGGAGAACCCCGTGGAGCGTGGCTGATGTGAGCCTTTCATCAGCTGGGGTTGTTCCTTAGTCTTTCGGCTAAAAAGAATCACACAGAATGATGGAATGGGACTTCTGGGTCCATCTGGTCCAACCCCTGCTCAAGTAGGACTACCTAGAGCTGGTTGCCCAGGACAGTGTCCAGATGGTCTTTTAATATCTCCAAGGAGAGAGACTCCATGACCTGCCCAAGCAGCCTTTTTCATGAAGAAGAGAAGATATGGGAGAAATCTTATTTTCTTTACCCGTCCTATATACTTGTATGGACTGGTTGCAAAACATTAGGTTAACTTCCCTTCTCATCTCCATCTTCAGAGACATTTCCACTTAAGACATCATCCTTGTGAATCTGGTACGTGGACAAATCGACTTCAAACAGTTTTTTTCCCAAACATGGCCATAGGTCCCTTGGGCATCTCCAGCAACCCTGAGCATACCTGCCCCATCAAGAACCTGCACCATCAACAACCCTAAGCCAAGTGCTCCAGTTGAGGAGTGGAAAGGGAGGGACAGTGGTGCCAGATACGGTGCTGGCCAATTGACCCAAGCCTGACCCCACTTTGGGCAAAGAGATAGACAAGAGGCCTCCAAAAGTCCCTAACCAAAATGATTCTGTAACTCTATGGCTTAAAGTCTCCTTTCTTAAGAACCAGACCAGGCTCCAGTGAGATGCTGTTTGGTTTTTACTGGGTTGCTTGCTTGGCCAGGTAGCTCTCTATCCATTGTGGTTGGATGAGCAACTGCTCTTCCTGATCAGGACGTTTGTAGCAATAATAACAATATTTTGGTGTCCCTGCTGCTTTCCCAAGAAGAAATCAGATCACCAGCTCTGAAACACAGTTGAGGAGAAATGCTGCCTCTCCAGGAGTGCCCAGAGGTCACGATCCAGACTTCTCTTATGAGATGACATGCTTCTTTATATCCCCATACGGATTAGGCTGCTATGGAATGTAAGGAAGTGTGTGGTTTCAGGGAGACATCGCCAGTGTCCTCTGCTTCCAGCTACTGCAAGGAATCAAATATTTTTTTTCTGTGTGTGTATTTTACTTGAATTTGACTTGATTCACCAGGCTATCTATAGTCAGGCAGTGTATGTTCACTCTACAGGATTCCCTGTGGCAGTGGAAAGCACAGAGGGATCTGCAAATATTTAAAATGTTACAAATTCCTGAATTCATGCCAATATGACAGCAAAGATATGTCCTGCACGTGCTTCTCCAAAAATCACCGACCTGAATGTGGCCTCCTCCGAAACTAAGTAGTATTTGCACTGTCCCAAAAGGTCTTCTCAAGGGGATTTGGCAAATCACTGCAACCCAAATAGGCTTGGTAATTGCTACCTCTTCTCAACTGGTGGAAAACACTTTGGATTTAGTGCCCTGGACAAAGAATTACATCACGATGGACAGGAATCTACTACAAGGAGTGAGAATGAGTAGGCATGGGCACTCCACATCAGTGACAAAACTCTCCTTCCAGCTCTCAGAGATTCATAGTAAGGTCCTGGGTAATGGCATTAAAATTAATGATGAAGGTGTAGGGATGGTTGTATTGGATCAACCAAGACAAAGCCAACACTCTGTTACTCTGAGCCTATTGGACTCACAGTAGACAGACTGGACTGGCTGGGTTATACAGAATTGTATGGTGCAAAGCAGGCAGAAAGTCTTTCCAAAAACAGTGGGCTTTTTTATTTATATCCATATTATTATAGCTCAAGGTAGTCTCTCTACATGCACAAACCTCTCATCCTCGTCTTTACTCTAATGAAGCTGTGTAGCAATGAGTTCAGTGTATATTTTGTGAACAGCAAGACAGTGACTGGTTGCCTTTCTCCCATTTAGGACAGCCTAAAGATACCCTAAATATCCTGAATACCCTGTTCCAAGGAACTGAAGATCCCAAACCATACATTACCTTCTTCCTCTCCAAGCTTAATACTCAAAACTTAAGCAGCATTCCATCCCATGCCCATGTAGTTGTCCAGCTTCAAGGCTAGTTGCATCATTTAGCTGGCTGTGCTGCTGGAGCAGCTAGCATCAGCCGCTACAGCTTATATTCCTTGCTGTCATACTCCTCAGAGGATTTGGCATCCAGGAGTTCAAGTTTCATTGTCTGTATCACTACTCGTTCACTAAATAGTGCCAGGGCCAGTGTTCTTGCCCTCAAACCAATGGGGAAAATGAATGACTGTTCCATTCACTCATCTTCTTAAATAGATGGTCACCTTCAATCTCCTTCCTAGGAATGGCCCCTGGGTGTGCCAGTTCTCAAACTGAGCTTGGGAACTGATAGGATCTCTGTTAGCTGACCCAGGTAAAAAGTGGGCCACCAACAGCGCCCAACACAGCAGAAACCACTGAATTCCTGTGCTTGCACTTCAGCACTAGAAAATATACCAATATAGACCATGAAACCAATGACATTTATGTTCCTCAGACACCAAGACGCTTTGCAAAATTTCGGTCTGAATCAAAATGAAGGCTTTTGCATCTGACCTAAGCCTTGTGGTCTCCTAGATGTAATTCAGGAAGGTCAAACATTGTCAGTTATTTCATCGTGCCTTTTTTTTTCTACAGGTTTAACTGTTAAGTTACGGAGACTTTTTGAGCAGAGAAACACAGTAGCAGACCCTATTTTTTTAGTGGGGGGGTATGCATTCTGACCTCTGTCCTCTTCCTGGCTTTGCTGATCAGCCTATTGCTCGCATCTCAAACACGACAATTCACTTTGCACCTGAAGGCCTCTTGATCTCTTAAGACTTTGGAGTCTTTAATTTCATGTAGCCATAGGAGCAACCATGCAGCATGGTGAGAAATCAGGAATTAACTATTGTTTGGCAAGTTTTGTAGAACCCTCAGTGCTTGTTTCTTCCCTCGTGTTAGAAGCTGCAGGGAGAAAATGACCATTAGAGGTGATGTGTACGGTAGATCTCAGTCAAGTTCCTATGTGTCCTTCAAAGTACTCCTTTCTACTCTGACTTTTATTGTTGTTAAATGGAAGACGAGGCAATGGAGGGGCCCCTCCTCACCTGTCCCATAAAGATGATGCATTTCATGCTCTGGGAAATACAGAACAGATGGGTTGAGGTTCTCCTGGGAGGTGAGTACAGCTATCCATCTTTGAACCACTTGCCCAAGATCACCCAAAAGATAAAGACCAGAGCCAAGACTTGATACTCTACTCTACATTACTCTACTCTACTCTAATCTACCCTATTCTATTCTAATCTACTCAGAAAACAAGGCTGTTTTGGGAACAAAGTAACACTTAGCAGTAAATTCATACAAAATAGAGCTTTAGAACATTTCAGAGTTCTTCTGATCACCTCAGTTCAAAGAAAGCAACAAAGGAGGCAAAACTTCCCTGTGCTCCTGGGTAGGCTGTGGTCGTCTCTCAGGAGTGAAAGCAGGACTCAGCTTCAGAGCCAAAAAGTTCAGCATCTACAGATATAGCTGCACACTCATTTTGTACTCTGTGGAGATCTGGGCTTTGCCTGAAAAGATGCTTCTGATCTCTTTGGAGAGACATGCTAAGAATATACTACTGCTTTGTAGCTGTTATACAAGTATATCCTATGCCACCCCTTCACGTCATGTGTGGGTGTCTCAGGCAGCCCATGGCCCCTCAGATGATGCCAGATGTTTATGTGTTGGCAAACGAAGCAGCCCTTCTGGCTTGTCAGCTGAATCTGTCCATAGTCTGTGTAAATTTGGGTTTTAAATATGGAGTTGAGTCCCACCCCTCATTTCATTTACTCTCTGCAGCTGTCCACAGCTTGCCGGATCCTGCAAGAAGCACTAACCGGCCACACAGCATTAGCCAGGATTAAGTTACAGGCACACACTTGCAAGGACACATGAGAAGAAATAACTCAGACTCATTGTGCAGATATGGGGCTAAGGTTCAGGAAAGATTCTAGCCTGGCTGGGGGTCAAAGCCACTATTTTAACTCTGGTTAAAAAAAGTCCAACCATAGAATGTCTGCACTCAGTCCCTGATTGAATAAAAGCTTTTCAAGGACTGCTCTAATTCTTCCTCCAAGACTGCAGTAGTCTAGTGCTGATGACAGAGAGCATGCAGTGAATTTTGCAGCTGAGTGTTTGCTTGAGATGTCCTTTTGGTAGCAAGGTGGATGTCTCCATAGGAAGTATGGAGCTTATGTTGCTGATGCTTACTTTGCTGCTGAACAGCCTTGATGAAGCAAAGGGTAAGCCTGAAGAAAAGGGAAAGCCTGAAGAAGACAGAAGAATCCTAAGGTTACACAGGTCAATATTCCTCCCAGTGCTGAACACTGAGTGGGGAAGCAGAGATAAAAACAAAGAAAGAGAAGAAACCCCCTCCAAATCAAGATATTTTTCAGAGAAGAAAACTGTACCAAGCCCCTAAGACACTACATGTAGATGGAAAGGGGGCCTGTGTACAGTGTTGACAAAATGCTGCTTTTGTCCTGTTTGGAAGCTGCCCTGCACCCTGCTGCTCATGCTCTCCTGCAGCTGTCTCCTTGCCCCAGCTCCCAGGTACAGCTGGAGGGACTGGGGGCTCTGAAAAGTGATGCCTGAGTGACAACTGGCAGGTGACTTCCCTTCAATGGACAAAGGAAGGAGCCTTCCTCCCTTCCTCCTGCCAGTTTTCTCTTTTTCTTTTATTTTGTTTCAAGGGGAAAGAGGAAAAACAGGGAGAAAGAGAGTGGCAGGAAGAAATCAGCGGTGTGGAAAATTCTTTACTATGAGAGTGGTGAGGTGCTGGAACAGCTGCCCAGAGAGGCTGTGGATGCTCCGTCCATCCCTGGAGGTGTTCAAGGCCAGGTTGGATGGGGCCCTGAGCAGCCTGGGCCGGTATTAAATGTGGAGGTTGGTGGCCCTGCCTGTGGCAGGGGGTTTGGAGCTTCATGATCCTTGAGGTCCTTTCCAACCCAACCATTCTGTGATTCTGTGAAAAAAAGTTGGGAGAACACATTGCTGTGGCTCAGGATGGGCAAATATCCATCCCCTAAGCTTTGGAGGGCTTTTCTCATTAACCATGTCCACGTTTGTGAACTGAGCTCCATGTGAACCAAGGTCTGAACCCCAGAGCAAGAAAAAGCCCATTAAACATCTAGATAGGAACTCATAAGTTGGCTTTTGCAGCTGAGCCCCATCCTTAAGCACTGCAAACTTCTGCTTACATGAGAAGTTCATCTTGGTCCATGCAACCGCCCAAGTGGGGCATCCTTACAGACCCAGTGCAAGGACCAGTTCTCAGCCAAAACAGAGGTGCCCAAAAAATGAAACAGAGCTCTCCTAAGCTGTTGTCCTCTTGAGTGCTGTGCCATCCTTCCCCACCTTGATGCAGTGTTTGGCACCAGTGCTCCTCTCTAACCTCTCTACTTCCTCCTGCAGGTAAGATGCAGCGAAGCCAAGCAAGTTACGTGCTCAGGAGCTATGCTCTGCTATGGCTGGTCAAACGGAACCAAGCCCGTCTTCCTCGGAGGTTTGGTCCCCTTCAACCAGCTATAGCAGTGTTGAAAACATCACACCAGCAAAGTGTGCCTCCATCTATCTCAGCTCAACTCTGACAGCCTCTCCTCCTGCATGGATCTGCTGCCCCTGAGGAAATGAGTCACCAGAAAAGATTTGGGACAGGTTTTGACTTTACTAAGCTTCTCTGCAAGAGTGCCCCTGCAAGGTCCACATATCCCTAACTGCTCAGCATGACCACAGACCCAAAATATCAGGTAGAGGGCTTGCAGACTCTGCAGCATTCAGCTGGTTTCCAACTCCATGTGAATCCTCACCATTCCCACGTAGAATCATAGAATGGTTTGGGTTGGAAGGGACCTTTAAGATCATTCAGTTCCAACCCCCTGCTTTAGGCAGGGAGACACCCTCTGCACCACACTGCAGTAAAGGAACAACAGCAAAGTAACACAAGGGAAGTCCCCAGCAGATGCTCCCCTCCTAAGTGTTTCTGCAGCACAGCTGCCATCTCTCCTCCTCCCACCCTACATCAGTCACTCCTAATTCAGCAATTGCCAGCACTGTTCAGAGCTGGACACGCACCGAGGCACATCCTGCACCATCAGGCTGCAAAGCATCATCTCACTTGTCAGACAGCAGGGAATCCACAGAGCCCAGGTTTGGCACTGAGCAGAAACCAAGCCTGTCAGCTTCTCTGGGAGTTGGAGAGGGAAGGTATAAGTGAATTTACAAGTTGTCCCCTTGGATTTAGTGAGGGGAAATGGTTTTAAACATCAAAGGTCCTAAGAGAAGATGCAACAGTTCCAGCATGTTACATAGAAGCTGTATTTCTTCTGGACTAATAACCATGGGATGAACAAAATAAAAATGGGTCAGGGTCCATTCCCACATTGGGAATCCAGCCCCACTATGACTGGTAACAGGCAACCAATGGAAATCCTCAGCTATTCCCTGATACCTCCACCATGGACCATGAGTTCTCATAGAGACCTGGGACCAATGTAGAGTGACTCCTACAGCACTGAAATGAGAGCCTAGCGCCAATAGGGGAAATACCAGCTGGGAGTGGGGCAGAAATCCATGGCTACCCTCCTGCCCAAGGCCTGCTGGGCCAGCAGATCACCAAGCTGTGGCTGTGGGTGACCAATGGTGGGGTAAGGAAACCCCTGAACAACCCTGCCCATTTGTGACTCATGCCAATGGAGGGACAGCCCTGATGGATGACAGGATTTTGAAAGCCAATTAATTTAGAAATAGATATTTCTGGGGGAGTTGTATTTGTTTTTGTTTGCTTGTTCTTTTTTAGATTTAAACCAAAACAAAAATTGGATCATTGTTTCTTTCTTCCTTTTTTTTTTTTTTTTTTCCCCCTAGAAGAGAAAAAAGCAACCGGGATCAAAAAGATCAAAAATCCAGTTTCATTTCCTGCTCAATTATTTTATAAAAGGAAATAAAACCATTTTGCTCTGTTTTGTATTGAATCTGAGAGTCGCTTCCGTTCCCCTAGATAGCTTTCAGAAATCAAGAGATAGAAGGGCTGCTCTGAAAGCCGTGCCTCCTATCTGACGATGCTGACCCACTATGCCAGAGGCAGATGTTGGTGGGACGGCAGTAGAGGTTGAACCTCGCCACCAATATTCCATTCCATTTTGTTTCCCTGTGACAGCGGGCAGCAGAGAGGCAGTCCGACACAATGGAAGTGCATATGAAATAAAAGGGTGTCACTGAATTCCTCCATGCAGAAAAAAATGGCACCCGTTGGCGTTCGTCAACACTTGCTGAATGTTTAGGGAGACCAACCAGTGGGTGTGAGCACAGTGAGAGGTGCCAACAGTGTCTCACCTCTGCTGGCGCACATCTTTACGAGCACTGCATGCAGGCTCTCATTCATCACTGGTGAAAATGTACGGCTAATGGTAGTGACTAGGCTGAAAAACAGCGTTTCACAGCTGAAAATTGGCTCTACCAAACAGCGTTATTGTGCTCTTCGTATCTACGGTATTTTCCATGGAAATAAATAGGAGGCATTACTTTCAGAGCAACCTACGTAACACTGAACAGTGTGGTTCAGCTTCTTCATCGTGCCGTAAGCGCCGCAGGATGATATCTCACTCTTTGCTGTCCATAACACAAGAGCACCCTGCACTCCCTGTGCTCCACAGCATTTTCGCATGTATGTCATAGGCATGATATGACTGTCAGCACGTCTCATTTTGCTTCATCCCCATTACTGTGATTTTTTCCACTGACTTAAGTGAAAACACACATTCTTCCACTGCATTTTCTTTTTTTTTTTTAGCCAAACAATTATCAGATAACTGGGAGCAATAATTCTTAGAAATAAACAGGTTCCTTTCTGTTCAGAAAGTGCAAACGTGACCCACTTCTGTTTACTGCAGACTCTTAAAAAGTCCAAACTGTTTTAGAAACAGCCTTCAGCAACTCCGCACGAAGCAAATTTCCTGTTCACAGTAAATGAAAACACGCTGCAAATCCACCTTGAAAATATTTGGCAAAATATTTACGGATGTAAAATAAAACAAAATGTTATCGGGCATTCATTTTCACAGCCGACCACTTTCAGGAGGCATTGCATTCATCCCAAGAGGCCATTCCTAAAGGATGTATATACACGTCTATATGCTCACATTGAAAGTTTCAGCACATAGGATTTCTGTAAGCCTGTTGTAATCCAGTTCGTCTCATCAGACATATATAGATTCATAGAATGATGGCTTGGGTTGGATGGAGCCTCAAAGATCATCCAGTTTCAACCCCCTGCCATGAGCCAACCTGTAGCACCAGGTCACCCAAAAGCTTCCAAGTACCATTGCCAAGAAGGGTGTGACAGCACTGACCCCTCTCAGTGCTTGCTTTCCAGAAAGCATCACCATTTTCCCTTTCTGCTCATGATTCTGCCATGGGGAGAGGGACCACGATCCACCTCTTGACCGACCCGAATTGATCTGCTCTTGCCTCAACCATGTTCTGCCAGGATGTGAGGCTACACAATGCAGGTTTAAAATGTCCATTTCTCTTTCTTAAGGGAAGAAAGAAAGAACATTAAAAAATAAAAAAAAAAAACCAAGCCATCACTCCACCATCTGATAAACAATCTGCTTTGCATGGTGCCTCTTTATATGGTAATGCCCTGCTTGACTCAAAGGATTGGGATGATGAGACATCTGAGTACTTTGCCTGCTGGTCTCTTTCTGCTTGTCTAGCATCAGCTGCTTATCAGCTATCAGCCTCTGTATGCCGCAGAAGCCTGGTTGCATCTGGCATCTTCTACACTGCTGCTCTGAGAGCTGCTTTCCATCTCCTGAGCACCAAGGGAGGCAACAAAGCAGTGTGCAGTGGGGCTGTTTCTCTGCAGGGATGTGCCATGGGTTCTTCCAGGCTTTGCAAGGTGCTGGGAACGAGCAAGAGGACTTGTGTCCTTGACTGGAAATGCAGGCACAATTTAGTGTTTCAGTCTGAAAACACCAAAAAAAGAGAGCAAATTCAGCTACTGCATAAGAGCTTTTAGCAAATCCTTAAATTATTATCTCAAGGGACAACAGAGTTTTCAGACAGGAGTGCATACAGCTCCTGTATATTTATTTATACAAACCTCTCAAAGCTCAGCATGCCATCTGCACAGATAATAGACAGAGCAATCAGAAAATCCACCTCTAAACCTTTCAGAACTTTTTTTTTTATCCTCTTCAAATCTCCATTAGATAAGAGTCCATTGCTCCTATCCCATCTCATTGGTTCCCTCTTATGCTAAGACTTTCTCTTTTCCTGACTGTGTGTTTGCTATTTCCAGGTTCAGCAGAATTAAAATACCCACGATATCCATGGGAATGGAGGCTTTTGAGCTACAGCTATAAATAAGTTTCCATTCTGGCAGAGCTACTTGACTTGTCTTTTGCTAAGAAATTATCTGATGAAACAGTTTATCTGATTGACAAACTTGCACACAGATGGTTTGCATCCTAACGTCTTCTCATGCTGATATGATAAAGACACCAGCCGCTTGAAGCCCACTGCTCCCTTACTGGTTGAGGAAGAGTTTGGCCACAGAAAAATTTAAAATGTCAAAGACCAGACTCATTTTTTGACTCTTTAGGTCACGTGCATTCGGGTGGTCACATCTACTTTGGGCTCAAGTGTATCTGAAGAAAGCTATGACCCACACTCTTGTAGTTTGCCAAGTGTTGACACTGGACCTTCCCATCCCTACATCCTTTTTGATGCCAACTTGTGAGCTCCTCGCCTGCTCTTTATACAGGAAAATTAAGAGATTAAGGCCTGCAAACCAGCAATGAAGAATGGATTACAGTCTCCAGCATCAGTGGAGAAGCTGTTCTAGAAGGAAGGGTGTTGCAACTTGCTCAAAATACAGGCTAAAATAGATTCAGGACAACGAGCTCACCCAACTATTCTCTTTGACCCTGTCACCCTGTAAAGCCCCAGTTGGTTAGGAGCCATCGTTCAGGGTGCAACAGGACAGTGGGCTTCTGTCAGGTACCCAGTGTCCTGTACCCCACCACTGAATCTTCTTGGAGAGAAAGAACATCAGCAGTAGTCACTCTCTGGCAATTCTGCCTGGGATATTTCTGGAAACTGCATTGCACTGATGTCAGCATTTGCATACATTTGGAAAAACCATGAATCTTTTCTTCTTAAGAAATAAAAAGTCAACTCAAACCCTAGCTATGGTCCTGAAAATTAAGAGTCCTATTGCATTTTTGCAAATCACATCAAAACCACTCTGAGTCACTTCTCTAATACTTCTTGAATGAGGACACTTTCTTGCACACTAAATGTCATGGGCAGGAGTCATTTCTCTGCAAGAAAACAAAAGGAGCCCAAGTTCTTAAAATGAGATGATGAATGAGTTTTCTGGATTTTACCCAGGTATGTGAGTGTATGGGTGATAAAAGTAGTTTAATGAAGAGACCTGGTTTGATTGGAAAGCAGTTCCCTGCAACACTGAAGCAGACCCCAAACCTCAGCAGCATTGTCACAACCTGAGGTGACACCGAGTGCCTCTTGCAGATGAATCAGAGAACCATGGAATTATTAAGGTTGGAAACGACCTTTAAGGTCATCCAGGGCAACTATCAGCCCAACACCACCATGCCCACTGACCACAACCCTCAGATGAAAACCAGGATTGCAGGGAGATGGCTGCTGCCCAACAACATTGCCTCATCCTTCCTCCAGTTCGGTTCCCACTCAACCCTCAGAACCAGATACTTGTTTATGTTGAGCTTTCTCTATGCTCTTCCATTAGCCCTTCTGTCTTCCCAGGGAGTCTGCCTGATTACGAGGGCAGGCAGAAGGACAGTTTGCTCCTTTCAAGTATCTGGTCAAGGACTTTTTCCAGTGTAACAAAGGGGTAGTGGGAAAAAAAGAGCAACAATGGGAATCGAGCCTCGTTGGCTGAAGGAAAGATAAGGAAAGAGACAGAACATTGCTTCAAGTAATGTTGCCTGTACGAGGATTTCTGGACTGGGAGTAAAGACAGGGAGACAATTAGGCAAATGCTGAGACACAGACCTGGCAAAGAAAAAATGGAGACAAGGGCAAGCAAACCTCCCATTCACGCCAGTCTGTGGGCTATCAAACAGCAGTTACAGACCATACACAAGCATAAACCCACAGCCCATGTCCATAAATAAGAAACTTCCATTTGTGCCATTTAATAAAGCTGTGAAAATTACGCAAGGAGTCGTCATGTCTCTCTTTCTTTTCTAATGCATGCTGCAAAGGACTGACCCTCTAACATTCTCCACGTGGGTCTGCAAAATGTCTTTCTGCTTTCTTGGGGGGGGGGGGGGAAGGGAGGGATTACTATGGTCTGTCTAGTCTTAATCTACTGCACAATAAGTAAGAGAAGTATCTGTATCTGGAAATAAAAAGCTGACGTATCTGCAGCTGGCAATGGGTTCTGAGGTAAGGATGAATACAACGATCTGGCAAATTTCAGTATTTATTCCTCTTCAGATAGATCGAATTACAGTGATCTCAAGAAGGAGAAAGATTATCCAAAGGGAAGGATGCAGACTACCTGGAAATGGGGACTGCCAGGTAACCTGGAAGTGATGTTGTGGTCCTCAGTGTCTTGGTTGTGAAGAGGTGGTGTGTACCTCTTCATCAGGACATTAAAGCCCTGCATGGAAAACGTTTTGTGGCTTAGAGAACCACACTGAGAGAGAGGTGTGGGTCAAGTGGAGATCTTCCCACACAAAGCAGAAAGAAAGATGATCAAAGCTCATGGAAACCTGGCCTGAGAGGAAGTGACAAAGGCACAACTAGTGCCTGTATGCCCTGGGGATAGGAAATAAATGCCCACACATGCAACATGCGAAATCTGAGTTGGACATAAAGAGGACAGTGAGGAGGACAACAGCACAGGAGATCCGAGGGGCAGCAGCAGAGACCCCAGTCCCTTTTCCCCCCTGCTTGCTGTGATTTGTTAGGGTCGATGCGTGGGCGAGACACAGGATGCGAGCAGATAAAACAGCAAACTGAGAATTTCAAAATGAGTTAATTGCTTGTATAAAGCATTCTGTCAGCTTGAATGTGAGCCAATTTATGGTTCAAATGCTTCTTTTTTCTTTTTCTTTTTCTTTTTTTTTTCCACGAGCATTTTATAATTGGATGCGAACCACGTTGCCACAGGATGTCTTAGAGACAATGAAAATAAAGCTGACAGAGACATTACAAACCTATTTGTTGTTATCATCACTGATCATCGCAGAAACAAATAAATGAGGGACACAATAAAGCATGTGCTCGAGAGAGATCTTCACCTCCTCTGGGGATCTAATATCAGCCTCAGTTCGCTCTCATCACGGTCACTGCATTCCTCAAAATTTCTTTTAATGTCTTTTTGTGGCAGCTAAGATTGGAAAGGGCTCCCAGATGGATTCCTGAGACTGACAAAGTCTTTTTCCTTTCTAAATCTATTTTCCCACTCTAGCCATAGCTGTACTGTCATTGGATCCTTCCATGGGTTACTCAGGTTGGATATCAGGAAAAATTTCTTCTCTGAAAGAGTGGTCATGCACTGGAATGGGCTGCCCAGTGAGGTGGAGGAGTCACCATCCCTGGAGGTGTTGAGAAACATTTAGATGTAGTACTAAGAAACATGGTTTAGTGGGGAAATATTGGTGGTTGGACTGGATGATCTTAGAGGTCCTTTCCAACCTTGGTGATTCTATGATTCTGTAATACTCTCATGAAACATCTGTGCTGGTTTTGCAGTTCAAGGTTTGCTCCCCCACGGCACAGTTCTCACATTGTCAGTCCACCCTCTTTGAACTTTTGATCGTTAAGTCCCTACCATTTTTGAAGACTCATTCGCAAACATCCTCAAAGGTATTCCATTGTGTTCTCCTTCAGATCTGCTCTCCAAAATTTCATTCTCAGCTTAGTTTGCCTTTCAGCACATATCCTAATGTTTCTTCTTCTCCCAAAGATGAGCCTCCTAGGTGAAGAATTTCTTTCTTTCTCTTTGCTGTAGATCACATACTTCCTTGTCTTCCTCTGCCCATTCCCATATTGCTTCTTTCATCCCTATCTTGGCATCTCCTGAGGGAACTTATTATCACTGCTGTTATTTCTCTTTCTTTTCTGTCCTACTAAATAGTCTTATCTCAGCCTACAAGTTCTACCTTTTTTTTTTTCTTTCTTTCTCATTCTCTCCCTCATCCCACAGTGGGGTGAGTGAGCAAAAGGCTGAGTGCTGTTTATCTGCTTGCTGGGTTAAACCACAACATCTGCTGGCTTTGCTCACTTAATGACATGCAAGCACGTACCTTGTGATGGCCAAGAGACACCATCCTTTCCATGGGGCATTAGGTGCTAATTTGGCTCAGCTCTGCAGTGAATCCCCGGGCAATAACACTAATAGCAATGCTGCTGCTGATGGGGATGAGAATGTAGGGAGCAATCACAGCCTTTTCCACTTACCCAAACCACATTACAGTTATGCTTTAATCACCTGTTAATTACCACACTGTAGGCTTAAAAATCCTAAATCTCATCAAGTCCAGCTCACAGACCTGGAAGCCCTCTCTTTCCCATCCTCCAAAACAGAGATCCAAAACCAAAGCGAGCAGCCTACTTCCTTGAAGTCAACTCCTTGATTACCTAGATATTAGATATCTAATAGGCAACAGATGTGCCAACCACTGACAGCAACCACAACCGATGAACAACTGTGATATCGATTGAGCTGCGTTTGAAGAATTTAGGTGTGCCATAGGAAATGATAATCTCTACTGCAGCTGCCTGAAGAGGTAACCGTTAAACAGAGATAGAAGGTTATTTTATCTTTTATGACAGCTCCTACAACGATCAAAGAGAGGGAGAAAGGAGCAGGAATTCAATCCCTTTGGAAGGGACTTCTGGACGTTCCCGAACAAAATGTCCACTCAGAGCAGGAATTAAATTATATTAAACTGAAATGTAGCTTCCGTGTTGAATCAAGGTGCTCACAGCATCTTGATTCTCATCTTCTT
This sequence comes from Alectoris magna, assembly GCA_030625065.1. NCBI lineage: Eukaryota > Metazoa > Chordata > Aves > Galliformes > Phasianidae > Alectoris > Alectoris magna. The sequence goes on along the minus strand of CM060562.1, from coordinate 109,563,880 downwards.
TGGGCTCAGAATTTCTCTTGGATACCTCCAAGTCTCAGAAGTACTGCAACCATGGATCTCCCAGAACTCATCTCCACGTTGTGCAGTAGATCATGCGGTGCTTGCACTTAAGTGAAAGCGTTGCCTTAACTTACAAGTATCTGTGAGAATATGTACTCAAAAGATGAACCTCTAAATGCATTCTTCAACAACAACAACAACAAAAACTTTAAATGTCTGCCTACAGGCAAATAGAAAAAAAAACTCCTCATTTTGCAAAAGAAGCACAATGTAAAATATTTCAAAGAATCAGAGAATACCCCGAGTTGGAAGGGACCCACAGGGATCACTGAGTCCAACCCCTGATCCCACTCAGCACACCCCAAACCCAAACCCTATGGCTGAGAGCAGTGCACCAGCTCTCCCTGAGCTCTGGCAGCTCAGGACTGTGCTCACTGCGCTGGGGAGCTGTTCCAATTATTCCCCCTACAAAGGCAAACAGCATCCCTGCACCTTTCCCACATTGCCTGACCTTGCTTCCAGGAGCCGCACTCTGTTTTTCCACCTCAGCTCTAATAGATCCCTGTTCAGCCAAACCAGCCAATTTCAAGATCTGCCTTCTCTGCTTTAATTTACAGCATAATATGTTAAGACATCGGAGCTCTGCCTCTGACTCACACTTCGAGTGGTGAAAGTGTTGAACACCGATATAACCAGATTTGGGTGCCTGAGGGACCTCAGCTGGGTAAAGTGCTTCAGTAACAACTTAATCATGAGAAAACTTCCACCAGAGCCCAGCGAAGGGCTAGCTCTGATTTCAAAAGGTCTTAGGTAGCCTTTCAGTAAGAGCATCCCTGTTCTCAGCTTTCCAAGTAGCTGCAGCGTCTGCTGAATGCGGCACGAATCGTTTCCTGTGCAATTCAGTTCTAACAGGAAGCCTCCCTAACACCACTGCGCCCTCTGTGGCAAATACCTGCAATAATACACACGTAGGCCATAAAAACCATCACTGCATACATCCGTATGCATGGCTGTAAAAACAACCGATCAACTTAAAAATAGGTGTACCTATATATACAGCCCTTTCGCATCTAGAAATGAAACTGGCAGTTAAAAGAGAGGTGAGCATCAGAATTAAGCCCGTCCCGTGAGGTTCTAATATCATGGGGGGGGGGGAAAAAAAAAGCCCAAGGCATTCAATTTTTCTCTTCCACGCAGATCAGGAAGAAACCAAAGTTATCAGGAAGAAATTAAAGTTAAAGATCAGGAAGAAATTAAAGTTATTTAAGCTTGTAAAGATCTTAGGGTCGGAAATGTGGGAGTTTCATTTGTATAATTCAGACCTGGTGGAAGCATTTCAAGATGCTCATTTTTTTTTTTCCTGAGACCCTCCCATCTTGCCTACGAAAACTGTAGGTGAGTGTGGTCATGGCTCAAGCAAACCATGGAACGTTTTGGGGTTTTGTTGTTTTTTTTTTTTTTCACCCTTTCAATGTTGCCTTACGTTAGCAGCGTTTGAATGCCTGACTGTTCACCTTTCACGTGGTGAGGTAACCCAAACCACTGACACATTTAGAGTAGACGAGCCTGGATTTAGGGTCAGGCTGGTTTAACCTGACCTTCCGCTTCCTTACAGGCTTTTGAAGTCATTCTTGGTTCTAAAATTGAAAATTTAACTGACCCACTTTGAATGGATATTTCTGTAAATGGCATTAGAGAAAATCCCTTCTGAGGGAACCTTTTCCGCTAACCTGTAGGTCTCTAAGTCTAAGAGGGAAACTGAATTGTACGTGTAACTTTTCAAGCGTCAGCACCTTCTAAACAAGCTGATGTAGGTCAGGGCTATTGCAGAAACTGCAAGCTAAATTCTCCCTTTGTTGACATCCTCCTTTGGATGGAACAAGGTGAGCAAAACTTGGTCTTGGGAGTAAATATCAGGCACTTCTTTTATATAACATTTTCATCTGCAGACATCACCAAAACTAGACATGAGAAGAGGAAAAGGGCAGACCAACACGCCTTCTACACCAGGTATTGCTTTAGGGTATGCATCCTAGCAGCTTATAACCTACTATCAGAGTGAAGTGACCAGAAGTCATTTCTTAAGAGGGAAATGCTAAAGAGAAGAACAGATACAACATTTGCTTGGAAAAACCCCTCAAGTTTCTAGTTCCTGGGCATGTTTTATCCAAAACATTCACATCCCTACCTTGCCGCTGAATGGTGCAACTGCAAAGCTCTGAGCTCTTAACAGAGGTCACGTAATGATTCCACAGGAGCACCCTGCCCCAGGGCCACCCATATATCCCAGCAACCGAAACACTTGCTGAAGACCTGTTGGTTTAAACCCCTGAAAGCAGACGAGGAGAGTTAATGCAGACACCTTCCTGCAGTCAAGGTCTCTTTGAAGGTCAAGCCCACTGCTTTTAACGAGCGGTCAAGGCTTCCACCTCAGAAGAAACAAAAACTGAGGCAGTTGTGATAACAGCATAGTGACGAAGCTCAGGTAGGGAATCTCTCCAAAGCTGGCGCCAGAGTACTACGACTTGCCTTAGTGAGTTTCCAAGGCACTCAAAGCGAGAAGGAGGGACAGCCTTGAAGCATCTCTGAACCTCCAGGCCTGCAGCTGCTTTTATATCTGAGAATACTAATTCCTCAACAGGAGAAAGGGATCCTGATCATCACCACATCAAACAGAGCCTGTCCACTCAAACATACGGATGTAAGCATTGTATGTTTAATTACTTTCATGGTAGGGTATGACACAGCTGCGGTATGCTGGTCTTACAAGGATGGAGGGACAGCAGCATGTGCTGACGAACCACATGGGGTCACAGATCACTGTCACCCAGAATTCAGAGCTGGCATACAGGCAGCCCTGGGGCTACATGATGAGAAAGCAGTTCAGCTCCCAATATTTTCAAGTGTTGTGTGGTATCACCTATCTTCCATGGGGCCTAATGGAGCAGATGCCTGAAGTTCTTCCAGTTCTCCTGCCTATGAGAGGAGCCATTTTTCATCTCACAGCCTTCAAGGGGCTTTTTTTCTTGAATCTCTCTATCTTCTCCCTTACTTAGGAACTGAAGCTTTAACTACATCCACCACGACTCCAGGAGTCCTGTCTCATAGTGTAAAATCTGGAAGTGAAAAAAAAAAAAGTTGGCAATCTCAAAATCAAATAAAAGCAGCCTTCAGGGCTTTGTTTCCTAGATGGAGAGTGACCAAATTTGGAAACACGCTGTCTGAAAACATTCTAGTCAAAACTGAAATGTAACAGGTGAGGTATACGTGTCTAATATTAGATATGGAGGTTGGCAGCCCTGCCAGTGGCAGAGGGGTTGGAGCCTGGTGATCCTTGAGGTCCCTTCCAAGCCAAGCCAGTCTATGTTTCTATGATACGATTCTACGTATAAAAAATAACCTGATCCAGACTAGGAAATTTGAGAAAAAAATAAATAAATCTGAATATTGAGAAGAAATCTGGGTCCCCGGACATCAAGGCAAGTGACAGCACACAGTAACTATGGAGAGCAATTAGATGGGCACCGGCTGTCCAGCACTTCAGAATGAAGAACCATCAGAGTGACCAACAAGTGGATCCAAGCCATCAGTGACAGCGATGCTGACCTGCAGCATCTCAAGTTGAGACCACCGAAGCACGTTTGTTTACGTTCGACTAACCGATGACTCCAGTCCCAATTCAAAACCTCATGCTTTGCATACATTGGCTGAGGTGTGCATGTCAATTTTTCAGTGGTTTTCTAACATCAGCGTGGAGTTTTGTCACTGCGCAGATAAAGCAACGACATCATCTACAAATCTAAGAAAGGGAGGGACCTGAATTCTGTTTTCCACCTGCGTTAATGGAATACGCATATGCGCTTTTCAATTTAAGACAAGAAACCACTGGTAAGGGTGGGAAAAAAACACCCACTCCCCATTAACTAGGACAGCAGGAAAGCCCTTATAAAAGGACCAGCAGCAAATGCACACAGTCACCTTCAGTTCAACAGAGCCCTGCACAAGCATCAGCTGCAGCAACAAAAGGAAGATGCCTCAGATCCCTTGTTCTCCTCTGGTAAGAACTTGCTTTGTGTTTTATTTCCCCGCTAATTTGACCAAGACGTATTTCAGTTCTAATAGACGACTGTCAGGAATGGGGCACCCATTTTTAAAACAGCCTTTTAAACCTTGAGTTATTGGAAAGAAGTGAAACAAGAGGCTGCTGAATAGCACCAGCGTGGGACACGTCGTATGGGTTTGTTAGCGCACCGTATACCGCAACAGAAACTAAGACAAGGAATAAATTGAAAACTCAGCCCTAGAGTAATTGTTTGTTGTATTTTGTTGTTGCTATACTCTCTTCTGACACCTCAAATATTATCTTCTTTAGTGTAACTGAGATTTTGTGTATCACCAAGTGGCAACTGAGTATACACTGGTGTCAGCAAGAATTAACCCACGCAAAGATGAATATGATATATGACAGATTTTTCCATGATTACCCCAACCTACAGTGTGAGCTTTTACCACCAGCTAGGATGAGTGTGAATGGATTTCCCAGACTCACAGAAGTATCATTAGTTCTGTGATGCTATAGCAGCTGTACTTTCACTGTCCTAAACGCACCATTTCTCTCCAGTTCAGACCATTGCTGTTAGTGTTGCTGGCCCTGTTGTCAGCCAGCATTTCTGCCCATGGGAAGGTGATATGGCCAGGACTCGAGCCAGAGAGCCTCTTCAAGAAAGCAGATGCTGGATGCCCAACCCAAAAAGATGGAAAATTCCCTCAAACTGTGAGAGTCAACATAAGCATCAGCAACATGAACCAGGATACCAAAGTGACTCTCGGTATCAGCGAACGCTCACTGGCTCCTTGGGATTACAGGTACTGTGTCTGTCCCTGTGGTCTATAAATGCACTGGGTTAAGAGTAATGCAGAGGCTATGTCTGTGTCTTTAAGTACTTCAATATTGAGAGATTTTGGCAACATAAGGATAGACGCTGTCCATATAATCCTTTTTGTAAGCTAATCTATGAATAAAGGGGGATAGAGCAAAAGTATGGTATAGGCCAATATACAAGAAAAATAAAGCGAATTATCCTTGTAATTTCATTGATGCATATAACGGGGCAAGGTTTATCTTCAGATGCATTTGTCGCTTAAAAGATCATCAAAAACCTCAGAGGCCTGACATTGCACTGGAGTCAGCGGTGCTTTACTAACACCAGGGTCAGGCCCCAAAAGCATTTGTTCTGGGGAAGAGCTGAAACTCTTTGGGTCCACTTCTAACTATTCCTTCAAAGTCAGTGCCTGTTTGAATCAAGCCCTTTGCATGCAAGCCTTGCAATCAAAAACATGCAGTACTTACTGATACTTCACTTGTACTTAAAAACCATCAACAGCAGAGAGTCTTCTGCCCCGTTAAAGGCAATCTTCCTGGGGTTATAGGTACCCATACAAGGAGCTCACAAAGCTCCAGACTAACGTGGCCCCAGCGATGTAGCGGCATTTCAACTGCCAATGCTTCCCTATCCTTTCATATCAATTTACAGGATCGATGAGGACCACAACCGCTTCCCCCGGCTGGTTGCTGATGCCCAGTGCCGCCATTCCAGGTGCGTGAACTCAGCCGGGCAGCTGGACCACAGCGTCAACTCCGTGCCCATCAAACAGGAGATCCTCGTCCTCCGCCGCGAGCCCAGGGGCTGCCACCACTCATACCGCCTGGAGAAGAAAATGATCACCGTGGGCTGCACGTGTGTCACCCCACTGATCCAGCACCAGGCTTAAGGGGAGCCCACAGGGCAAGAGCGGGGGGCTGCAGGAGAACAGCCTCGCCTAACAGCCATGAAAATCCACGGAGCTGAACCAGGCCGCAACGATTAGCAAGAATCTCGGTGTTGTGCTTGTTTTGTTTTGTTTTGAAGTCCTTTTCCCCCTTCAAAACTCTGAATTCAGAATACAGCCCCCTTCCACGTGCTCCATGAGAAGAGGGACGGGAATGCTTTACGCATCTTTACTCGACACTTTGAAGAGCCTATTTATTTAATTCTATTTATGCTGATAAACCAGTTTGTAATTATCTATGTTTATTTATCTCTACGCAATAATAAAAAGAAATCAAACAGCAAATCAGCTCTTTGGTGCTCTCTCTTTCTGAAGAAGCCTTTTGTCATACAGCAAGACATCATTCCATTTCATACTGTACAAATATGAAAAACTCAAATTCTTTTGACAGCACCTAGCTCTGTTGCAGTAGAACATGAAGAGCGCAGAACAATTAGCACCTGTATCATTAGCATTGTTTTACCCATAGAGAAAGAAAGGCACCTGGGGGGAAATCATTTAATGAACAACACCTCAGCAAGAAATAAAGCCATGGGTGACTGCCCAGTTCACTTTATTGTCTGACTGAAAGGGAGTTGTCAAGGAAAGGGTCAACGCAACGCTCTAAATGCTTCTTTGGCAGAAAAGAAACTTACTCCTCCAGGATGGAGAGTGCATTTATACCATGAAGCTTAACTTTGGTTATTCCTAGGTAGCGTAGGTAGGGAACAGAGCGTGAGTGAGTCAGGTGGATCACTGAAGCAATCAAATGCTGCTCAGAGAAAATGCACACTGCTAACCGCAGCTGTAATTTCCTCCATGCTCGTGCCCTCCCAATGCGTTTGCCACCAGCAGTCCACGCTCCAGATATAGAGCACACTGACACAGCACTTCTACACAGCTGAGAAGACGCTTGTGTGGGTGGGAATCCCACACCACAGGAACGTACATTTGAAGGAGCGTGGTGAAAATGTTCCGTGTTTCACTGGAAGGAAGGGTGGTTTGCAAGGACCCGGCTCTTTGCTTTGCTGCCATACTGGGGAGATGTGACCTTCCTGGGCAACAACAAGCACAACAGGAAGCGCAGAACTTCAAAAAATGCTCAGGAATGCAGATCATAGAATCACAGAATGGCCTGAGCTTGAAAAGGAACTCAAAGATCACCTCGTTTCAACCCCCCTGCTATGTGCAGGGCTGCCAACCACCAGACCAGGCTACCCAGAGCCACATCCAACAGATCCCAAAGGAGCCAAGGTCCTCTCAGGTAGAAGCATCTTCTCCATATTCAGCTGTGTTAATTGGAGAAGTTATCAGCCCAGCTTTTGCTGGAAGTTATTCCCTCCAGCTGTGCCAATGAGCCCAAGCCCTCCCTCATCAGCTCTTGGCAAAATCAGGTGCATCAACTTGTACAAACTAATCTGACAGCAGCCAGAGATTTCATACCATTGTTTTACTTAGCAGATATTCATTGGGCCCGTGAAACATTAATTAACCCTAAGTCACACAGAATGGCTTGGGTTGGAAAGGACCAATCCATCAAATTCCATCCCCTCCCACCACAGGCAGGGCTTCCAACCTCCACATTTAATACCATCCCAGGCTGCCCAGGGCCCCATCCAACCTGGCCTTGAATGCCTCCAGGGATGGACAGGGCATCCACAGTCTCTCTGGGCAGCTGTTCCAGCATCTCACCACTCTCATAGGAAAGAACTTCCCCTTGATGCCCAGCCCAAATCTTCCCTCCTTTAATTTAAAGCCATTTCCCCTTGTGCTGCTATCAACTACCCTTTCAAAGTCATCACATCATGTGCAGCAGAAACAGTGAAGTTTTGTTCACAGCTTTAATTACCGTCAAACACAACCTGATATAACATTGCCCATACGAAGATATTTAGCAGTATGCAAGATCCTAACTTGCTTGTTTCCTACCTTATCTCCATCAGTTCCTCCTTATGGTCTGCTGCAGGTCCCGAAGTTCACCCAGCTGGCTGTTCCAAGAATATCAAGCACAGGAGCAGACTGCAAAAAACAATAGGCCAAACAGCAAGGAACATGACAGTGTTCTGTCTTTCAAAGGCAGGCTTCTTTGCCAAGACCCCGATGTTTTTATGCTGCCCTCAGGGAGGTGAAAAGCTGAGGTTTTCAACAAGTTAAATTTGAATCCAGGAAGACCAAAATAAAGCTGGGTGCCCTGTCCATTAAATAACCTCTCCATGTCCTACTGCTTGCTAAGGGGAGGAGCTTTGGCCAATTGTCTACAGCAGCCAAAATGAAGGACCTCTTATCGTCTGGTAGAGACAAGAAGATTAGCTGGGGCTGGCACATGAGTAATGCAGATTAATTAGCAATTCAGAGAGAGCGACAATGTGGAAAAAGTCAGAACCAGGTCAGACAGCTGAAGTACCAAAATGAGTACAACGTTCTGCTGCAGAGATGCTCCAGTCCCTCTTCCAGCAGTGTCATTATCCCTTGGACCATCTATCAACCCAAAGAAATCCATTCCTTGAGGCACAGCCATTTTAATTTACTCGACCTTGTGCCAAATTCATGTTCACTGTAACGTGCATGGATGCTGTATGTGCTTCTGCAGAATACAATCATAGAACCATAAGGTTGGAAAAGACCTCTAAGATCATCTAGTCCAGCTGTTCACCTATCACTAATATTGTTCGATTGGAAGCAGTTAATATTATGACTAGAATCATAGAATCCTTAGAGTTGGAAGAGACCTCTGAAGGCCATCTGGTCCAACTCCACTGGAATGCACAGGGACACCACAGCTAGGTCAGGTTGCCCAGGGTCTGGTCCAGCTTTGCCTTGAAAGTCTTCAGGGATGGGGCATCAACCACATCTCTGGGCAGCCTTTTTCAGTGCCTCATCACCCTCACTGTAGAAGATTTTTTCTTTATATCTAACCTAAATCTGCCCTCTTTGAGCTTGAAACCATTTCCCCTTCTCCTATCACCACAGGCCCTGCGAAAGAGTCTGTCCCCTTCTTTCCTGTAGCTCCTCTCTAGATACTGAAAGTCCACTATCAGGTGCCCTCAGAGCCTTCTTTTCTCCAGGCTGCACAGCCCCAGCTCTCTCAGCCTGTCCTTGTAAGAGGTGTGTTCCATCCCTTGGAGTCATTACCTGGATTCATTTGGGTGGAAGACTGTTTACAATCCTGTTGTGAGTTTCCTTAGAAATTTCTGGCATCATGACCTAAGACATCTTTCTCTGTAATACTAAATTCACTGGATAGGGTGAAGAGTAATTCCAAACCAAGGCACCTTGTCAGGAGGTCATCTAATTAGTCCCTATGCATGTCAGGGGGAAATTTTTCACTGAAGGGGCAGTGAGGCCCTGGATCCTGCTGCCCAGAGAGCTGTGGGTGCCCCATCCTTGGAGGTGCTCAAGGCCAGGCTGGATAGGACCCTCCGCAGCTTGATTTAGTGGGTGCCAACCCTGCCCATGGCTGGGGATTGGAACTAGATGGTCAATGAGGTCCCTTCCAACTCAGACTATTCTATGACTCGCATGATTCTGTGTGGCAAATGATCAGATCTCCATGCTCATCGGTGCCCGTTATCGAATCAAGCCACGAAGATGCCAGATGCCTGTGAAAGATGAAAGATTCAACACTCTGGCAAACCTTACTATGAGAAGGGGGGCAGAATAAGTGAGCACACTGCCTATTTCAGAAGTCTGAAGGAAAAGGAAAACTGAAAAAATAATAGCTGCAACTGAGAGAGAAGATAAACCATCCATGCTCATTTACAAGAAATCTTGACCCTGATACAAACAAATCGCACTCAGTAAGGCTGGAAATAAAACAGAAACATAACTCTTTGTACGTGATAGTAAAACCATCAAAACTCACTTCTAGAAAGCTTTGTCCAGACACAGCTGAGTAGAACCAGCTTGGTACATGACCCCAAAGAGCATCGGGTGTATTATTAATACTATATTGAAGTTACAAACAAAAAAGGAGAAAGATTAGGCTAAATTTCCTGCTAGGAAAATGAAGAAAGGGGCAAAAAAAAAATAATCACAAAAAGCAGAAATGGAACAGTGCTGTAGAAGATACCAGCTTGGCCCACATACCTGAAGTCTTCCAAAGCATATGTTTAAAAATACTATCAGAGAGGATAAACGTAAGAGGAAGAAGGTGAAGGTATGATGTGGTTTAGTAGCTTGAGGTAGCAGTGGTAATGGGAGGATGGTTGGACAAGATGGTCTTGTAGGTCCTTTCCAACCTTGTGATTCTATGATTCTAAGGGACAAGGAGGGGAAAATCAAGGCGCGTCTCATATTTTGTCCTGAGATGGTGACATGGGTGCAGTTTCTGTTCTGGGTCTGTCAGGTCGCTTTGCAGTATGGCCAGGACCCACGGCTGGTGTGGAAAGTCATCTCATCTCAATTCAGCGTGTTGTCACCAAACACCCGAAGGGCTGATCAGCAAAGTGTTCATCCCCTCAGAACTTTGCCTGTTAGTTCTAATTCCCAACAAACCACGACCGTTTCTGGATTTTCAAGTTATTGCTCCTCTGGTTTGCTAAACACACAGCTTGCACAGCTCTCTGTTTGTCCCCTGACCCCTTAAGGCTGCAACATCTGTATTTTTGATATATATTTAATTTCTGTTGACTTTTAAAAGTAGTAGTTAAGAGCAGCAAATGGACTTGGAGGTTTTCAAAAGGGCTACAAGACCAAGAACTTCTGCCTGTTGTTAAGGGCCCAGAGAAGCCTGGATCACACCAATAAGAAAATACATCGCAGCACAGATTTGGGAAGAGGCTTTTGCCTGGGCTTACATCCCTGCTGTGCCCCCACATCTCCTCCAATACAGGGTTCTTTATGCTTCCTTCACCATCCCATGAGAGCTGCTTCCCAGCAGAACTGCTGCTTGAGCTTCCCAGCTGGGCACAGCCACTGGCAAGTAAAGGACAGCAAAAGGAGGTTAGAGAGAGGTGAGATCAGAAAGGAAAAGCTCGGGGGCTCAGACACCAACCTGTTAGCATGGGTTGCTTAGCCCAGCGAGAAATGAGGAGACACTGTGGAGCTGCTTCTATGCCTACAGCTGTGCCTCATCCTCCTGGCACAATAACCAAGTCCCTGGAGGCTGCCCTAAGCTCTATTTCAGAGCCAGATCCACAGCTGTGCTGAGAGCAGAGGCAATGACTGACCCAGCACTGAGATGGGTGCATTGACTAAAAGAGTGGATTGCTGCCAGGAGAGAAAAATAGGTAGAGCCTTTAGCAAAGTCTGGTTCTCAGCTTCAAAGTGTATCTGTGCTTGGTGGTGATATGACTGTGCTGCTTACAGGAAGCGTGATCTCGTTTGCCATGTTCTTAGATTGCTGGGAATCAAAGCCAACCTACCTCGCCTTAAAAGCCAGCAGCTGCAAAACAACTCTCTAAGAACAATGCCATTAGAAGGAAATAACCTTTGCTGCTGGGTTTATTTAGAAACAATCCCCACAAACGAGTGCATGCCTTACTGAGAGATGTGTGGTTTGTAGTCAATACAGCTGGATCCAAAGCCTCGTGACCCATGGGTGAGGTCCACAATTAATTTCCTTGATTCCTTAGTTAATCGCTTTCGAATTTCCTTAATTAGCTGCTTCACTATTCCTCCTATTAGAAAAAATCTTAGGGTAGAGTGTTTGGCACAGGAGAGTTCACCCATTCAGCTGCCATGAACCCAATGCCAACCCAATTATGAGTAGAGAAAGAGCATCAGGCTCTTTTTCTCTCCGCAAAACAAATGAGGACAACCCCACAGGTTAGGCTTATTGAGAGGGAGAGAAATAGGTCACCAGCAAGAGCTGGGTGTCAGAGTGTGGCTTCCTGGTCAGTGGTTACTGGAAGAGCAGTGCTAGAGTTCAGCAAGAGCATGCAGAGAGCTCCTCCGTGGGCTTGCCTCCCCACCACATGAAGGGCTTGGTGGTCATAACGAAACAGCTGCTGCCACAAATGAGTACAAGTGCTTGTAATTCAATGAGATGGTTTCTCCATCGTGCTGCCCATGGCTTGTTTAACTGGATCAGGTAGGCTCCCAGGGAGCGTGTGCTGCTTGAAAGTCAAGCATGAAAGAGGGATGGTTGGACCTATTGATGACATGAGCTGCTCAGGGGAAGAAACAAGAATGCTTCCCAGAGTCTACTTGCACCAGGTATGTCTAATTTAAAGCGAATTAAATGCAGCTGGAATGAAATACAAGCATGATTGCACACAAGTTTATCCCGGTATAAATGCAGGTGAACAGGGAAATAGAGACATCTCAGTCTCAGCAGTAGAAACTAAAGTTAGAGGTAATGTCAAACCTTCTCCAGGTTTGCATGAGAGGTGAGTTAATGCTATTTAGAAAAAAAAAGAAGAAAAAAAAAAAAAAAAGCTAAAGCAACACAACAGCAAAGAGCCCTGGAGGTGTTTCTCGCTTATTCTGTCGATACAGAGGGATCCTCACCCACCGCTTCAAGGCCAGGTTGGATAATGAGCAGCGAGGTGAATCCATCTCTTCACGTTTCCCTGAATTCCTGCTCAGCCAACCATCCAGCTGGTGAAGGTGAGGGGAATGCTTAAGGATGATATCTTGTTTGGAAGACGATAGGACGGATTTTCTGAGCTCATGTGAACCAGGCTGGATCCCAACCCAAATTTCAGCTGCCATTCTGCGTTACACACTGTTCTTCCCACCATCCCAACAGATCATCCCATCAGTTCCATTTCCAGCTCCTCCAACACTACCTGCATAACCTCGCTTCTCTGCTTTCAGCCCTTTTTTCCATCCTTCCCTCTGTTTAGACTGCAAGTTCTCATTTGCTTTGCTGAAACCTTGCGGCGCCACTGCAGTACAAACCCATTGTACCCCGTGCCTGCTTTTGCTCTGAGCTAGCACAAAACAGCATTCTTTTAAATAAAACACAAGTTTTATTAAGCTGATAAATTAGTGAATAAATACAGATGAACGTTCACCAGTTTTTGGGATATCTTGACTCATATAAATACAGTCATAAATAGAAGATATAAATAGAAATACGAATGTTTCCCTTTCTCCCCTCCATCAATAGATAACGGCGATTCCCATGCTGAAATCTGTATCTCTGGAGTTAATTTACCCAAAGTCAGAAAGTCACACTGGATGCAAGGTAGGGATTTCTCCTAAGAGGTGTTCTTCCTCCTGGTGTTGCATCTGTTGCTGATTCCTCCTAGGACTGGTGCTGGATGACTGGAGCAGCACACGTGCAGCCCACGGTGATGAGTTTCTTCTCCAGGCGGTAGGTGGGCTGGCAGCCCCTCTGCTCTCTTCGGACGACAAGGATCTCCTGTGTGATGGGGACGGAGTTGAGGCTGCGGTCCTCCTGCCCCAGTGGGTTCAGGCAGCCCAAAAGGCGGCACTCGGCAACAGCTATCACCTGGGGGAAGCGGTTGGGGTCCTCATCGAGCCTGCAGATACGGACACAAAAGGGTTTCATATGTTTGTTATGTTCTTGTGCATAGAACTTCTTGGTAGGATCTTCTTTTTTTGCCTCCTGAATCATAGAATGGCCCGGGTTGGAAGGGACCTCACGGATCACGAAGCTCCAACCCCCTGCTGCAGGCAGGGCCACCAACCTCCACATTTAATACCAGCCCAGGCTGCCCAGGGTCCCATCCAACCTGGCCTTGAATACCTCCAGGGATAGACGGGGCATCCACAGCCTCTCTGGGCAGCTGTTCCAGCACCTCACCACTCTCACAGTAAAGAACTTCCCCCTGATATCCAACCTAAAGCACCGTACCATTTATCCACTATGACACAAAGCCAAAGAACTTCCAAATCCTTAACGTTTCTTTAAATGGTTTCCTACAATTGGAATCATTTCTGGGAGGTTAATGCTGCCGTATCGTTTTTCAGTAGATGAATGGAGTGGGGCTGGTTGAAATAAATAACTGATAGCAAATGGACCATCTGTGTTGGCTTGTTTTAATTTCAGCATTCAAGAATTTGTTTCAGTTAGGAAAATATAAAACTACAATGTACTGACATGCTTCTTTTCCTAAAAGAACTCTTCCTTGACTGACGTGTTAATTAGAAACCAAACAATGATGTCCCTTTGCACTGCAAACAGTTTACTGGGAGAAGATTCACCCAACACCAAAATGAATGTGTGCATCAAGAGGAGCTTTCAATATTCACAAGACTCTGGGCATATACTGAGAATGAGACATTTTTTCACCCCAAAAGACAACAGTGCCTCATGGCCGCTGCGTTTCAAATAACATCTATAGAGTTACCTGTAATTCCAAGGAGCGAGAGACCGGTTCCTGATGTCATGGATCATCCTAGAGGCAGGATCAGAGCTGCCAATGCGAATGTCAACTTTCACCATCGTAGGGAAGTTGGGATCCTTTTGGTTCAGGCAGTCTTCACTAAGCCTCTCAGAGCCACCATCCTTCCTGGGCCGAGGACGAACTACCTTCCCATGGGGCGAGCTCCTTACAGCGAGTGCTAAAACCAGCACCAAAAGCAAAGACCTGAACTGGGAGAGGGAAAGGTGTCATTGTCCCTGTTCAGCCATGAGAGAGCACAAGGAGCCGTGGCTGGACCATCCATCGATGGACCAAGGAACTAGCATCCTGCACTCCTTCACTGCTGTGAATCAGCACCGGGCAGCAGATTTTCACACTCCCGTTTGGGTGAGATGCGTCAGCAGGAAAAAATAAGAGTAAGATTTGAACAATGCTCAGCATAACGGATGCTGGATTCTGATTCAAATTCTGATTCGCAGTTGGCACGGCACCAAGTAGGGCATCCCTCCTACAAGCTGCAAAGCATCCTCCTCCTTCAGAGTCAAACATCAAGGTGGGCTAAGAACTAAACCAACCTAAGATTACCAACCTATGTAGGACATACGCTTCTCCAGACCAGGAAATGTCAGCCACCTAGGAGACACCTGCTGGAAATAACCCTTTTCTTGGTGAAATCTGAGAGTTTTCAACCGTTCTTCTGGATGAAGACAGATATGCAAAGCTTTTAGGAGTACCCAAAGAGCTGACAGCGCTGCAAATACTACCGAGGCTGTATTTAAATGCACAGGTATTCATTTCACAGTGCCTCCTCCATTTCTATTCTCAGCTGTCTATTGTCTTGATGGTGAGTTGCCTAGAAAAAAAGCCTGCATCGCTCAATCCCCTATCAGCAATGCTGCCCTTACAGATGCTTAACAGACGCTCCCTTGCCTCCCAAACCAGGCCGATCACATCTTGGAGATGTGTCAGCTTTCTTTGTCCATTGAGAACCATACCCACTTCCAAATGCTCAGGACAGAAAGTCATATTGCAGTCCTTACACCACACATAAACACTTACCACTGTAGTATAGCTGGCAAACGCCATTGCAGCCTCTTGTGCTTTAGGTGAGGGCACTCAGTGATGGAGCACACAGGTTTTCTTTCTCTCAGACCTGTCTTCAGTCTGCGTCTCTCAAAGCCAGCTGTGGTCTCCTATTTATAGTGAAGTTCAACCACCATCAGCCTTCCCATTGCAGAATAAAGATCACTAACCTGACCCAAGGTTAGGAACTGATATTTCATTTTCTAGCCCACTTCCTTCCGTCTACCAAAGAAATTGGAGGGCAGATACGTTATCAGAATCCCAAATCAACCAATACGGTGTATTCAGGAAGACAAGCGACATGAGTAGAAAAAAAGAAAAACTTGTTCAAACAGCTTTTTTTCCCCCCTTCCTTCCCTGCTTTCTAATATTAATGTTCTCTCACCACAAACATGTGTATGCGTGTCATAGAATGGTTTGAATTGGAAGTGCCCCCCTTTAAAGGCCATCTGTCCCACTCCCTGCACTGAACAGGGACACCCACAGCTCCGTCAGTGTTCAGAGCCCATACAGCCTGACCTTGGCTGTCTGCAGGGACATCCACCGTCCCTCTGGGCAACCTGTGCCAGTGCTCACCACTCTTATTGTAAAAAAACCTTTTTTTTTACATCCAGTCTAAATCTCCCCTCTTCTAGTTTGAAACCATTCCTCTTGTCTTATCACAACAGACCCTACTAAAGAGCCTGCCCCCTTCTTTCTTACAGCCCCCCTTTAGGTACTGACAGCCCCCCCTCTAGACACCCAATGTTTCTTCTTCACTGATCCATTCTGATCCTTTTCTTTCCCCATCTTTGCTCTTACCCGAGTCATCCCATAATTAAATCTTGCCCAATGCCAAGGCGTTCTTCCCAGGGTATCACAGCAAGCCCCATGCCCTGCAGCCCCAGTGCCATGCAGGGAAACCCTCCCTCATTGACTCTGCCACTGGAGCTCACACCCAGACCTGGGCTGACCATCCTCCTGTGCCAAATGGAGGAGCTGGGTTTGTCTTCAGTTCTCCAGACCATGGAGTTCAACGTGGTTGGTGGCATTGGAGATTAAAGCCAGAAGGAGCTAACCCGCTCCTTGCTCTGCCATCTCTGATTGTGTGACTGGCAGAAATCTTCATTGCCCAACACGTTATGTCATTTCAAGATGTTGTAACCATTTTGTGGTCTGATCTGTTGGTGGTTCAGAAACCAGCAACTCATCTCCCAGAAGTTGTTTGTATTTCAGGTTAAGTTCACATCAGGTAACATCCATTTCGTGACACACGTTCCCATTCTGACTGTTCTTACCCAGAAGTTCATAAATGCCTCTACTGAGACATGGAGTGTGGAAGACCAAAAGGAACCCCCTTTTTTTTCCCCCTCACTGTCAGCTTTGCTGTGGAAGGAAAAGGGCATCACCATGAGTGGATCACGCAGGTATGGGGTTAAGTGGAAACTGCCACACGCAATGAAGCAGTGACATTATCACGCCAACTGCTGGGTTATTAGCCCTGACCACCACTTTCCACTCACAGCTTCTGTCTTCAGCAGCTTACACCTTCAGCGAGGATTCCTTCCTTGATCAGAAATTTCCTATGACTAAAGTTACCTTCAAGCTGAAGCACAAAGAAATTTTGGTCAAAAAGAGGTCACCTAACATGGATCACTACAAGGGAGGAAAAAATTATCTCAAAACCACTACCACCAAACAAACCTTGTTTGTTCCTGCGTTTTGAAGGGCTTGGAGCAGGGATCGGGATGGAGACTTGGAAATCAGAGATTTTTTTCGTTGCAGGTACAATAGATTTTCTACACTTGATATACGCTAAAAAAAAAAGTTTGCACAGTAGGATTAATTACATACTTTGGTGAAGGTTTTACTGACATTGTTGGGGCTTCAGCCATGCAACTTGGCTGTTTTCAGAGCGCGTTTGGATCTTAGAATCATAGAATGGCCTGGGTTGAAAAGGACCACAATGATCATCCAGTTCCAACCCCCTGCTGTGTGCAGGGTCGCCAACCAGCAGACCAGGCTGCCCAGAGCCACATCCAGCCTGGCCTTGAATGCCTCCAGGGATGGGGCATCCACAGCCTCCTTGGGCAACCTGTTCCAGTGCGTCACCACCCTCCGGGTGAAAACCTTCTTCCTAAGATTCAACCTAAACCTCCCATCTCAGTTTAAAACCATTCCCCCTTGTCCTATCACTGCCCACCCTCCTAAACAGCCATTCCCCCTTCTGTTTACATGCTCCCTTCAAGTACTGGAAGGCCACAATGAGGTCTCCCCGCAGCCTTCTCTTCTCCAAGCTAAACAAGCCCAGTTTCCCCAACCTTTCCTCACAGGAGAGGTGCCACATCCTTTTAAGCTCCTCCGAATATTTCAGCTTAAAAACCCCAAATCTTATTATTCCACACACGAGGCACAAAAGAGACATAGACCAAAGGAGCAGAAAGCAGAAGCACTCGAAAACCTTTAAACTTAGAAGAACAAATGCTGGGCACAGAACTCAGCACTCAGGCTTCAACGGCATGAACACATTCTGCTTTGGAAGTGGGCACCCTGCCATTGAGATGGATGGACCAAGGAGACAAATACCAATGATTTCCATTTTGAGCATAGGCAACATCTGGGGACAGATGATCCAGCTCAGCTGTTGCACATCAGAAGGCCCAAGGCAGACACTGGGACCAAAATGGTGTCATCTACATGTAGATCCCAGCACTGAATATCTCAGAACTGAGCTCTGCAGGTTGGCTGGAGCACAAGCATTTCCAGATCATACTCCTGCCTTTCTGGCAACCCCAGGTTTTCCCCTTTGCTACGTGCCACACCATAAGCCACCTACCTCCTGCTTTCAAAGCTGATGCTACACACCCATGCTTGCCCTGCTTGGGTTTGCTGACATTGTATGACCAAACTGCCGACCACAGCCCAGAGATGTGAACTGGAAAGAGCAAATTTTGAGAGGAAATGTGGTTGGCCGAACGTGCCGCAGATGCTGGCAGCCAAAACCTCAGAATGGGGCCATCGGCACGTCCTGCTCCAACACGCCAGCAGCCACAGCCCTGTGTCATCGGAGCCTTGCAGGGACCGGTAGAACCTTTGCATTCTGCAAGTGATGGCCAACCTCACTTTCATGTTCCACATTCATCTTGGCTTCACACTTTGGCCAAGGCTGTGGGTTGAGTGAGAGGCAGGGATTCGGCGGTGCTGCTGCTTGGGTGCTCACCCGTCCTTCAGCCAACAGACTAACAGAATACTACATTTCTAGCAGCAATAACCCTGTCAAAAGCCAGGTGGGGGCTTGAAACATAACATGAAGGTACAATAAATAAGACGTCAGAGCAGTACCTGGTTGCATGACCTGGTTAGATATTAAGGAAAAAATCTTTTGCAGTGAGGGTGGTGAGGCACTGGCACAGGTTGCTCAGAGATGTGGTTGATGCTCCATCCATGGAGACTTCCAAGGCCAGGCTGAATCAGGCCTGGTTCAGAGCAACCTGATCTAGCTGTGGTGTCCCTGTTCATTGTAGGGCAGTTGGACTAAATGGCTTTCAGAGGTCCCTTCCAGATCTAAGGATTCTATCACCCAACACCGCATCTGTGCCTGTGGGGCACGACCCAGTCCTGCTGACATCACACACGAGCTGCCTGATGCTAGGAAACTCAGGCATTCTGTACTGGGTCACTAACCCCAAAACATGGATCAGGACCAGCAGTGAAGTTTCCTGCCCTCATTCTCATCCATCATGGATGAGAGCAGGAAAAGCGTTAGGGCCAAAGCTCAAGAGGAGGCAACAGGCAGTGGGTGAGACCAGGCGCACTGGTTGTCAAGTTGTCAAGTCAGACTCGCTGGCCCTGAGATCTCATTATTATTATTACCTGTGAGCCTGAATCTTGTTAGAAGCATGATGCTCCTCTACATATCACACAGTCCCCATTTCTCAAAGGAAGCTAAAAGTGATGCTTTTACCTATTTTGCAGGATTATTCTAAGCAGGTCAGGTGCTGTTCGTGGTCCTGCTGACACAATCTGCTGGGTAGCCTGTTTCTCTCCCACAGAGAGAAGTTCCAATCAGCACATCGTCAAGGGCCACCCTGGGGAAAGCCCTGCAACCACTCACTCACATTCAGGCTCTTCGATAATGTAGGTCGCTCTGCCTACAAACACACATTGATGCCTTGTAGGTTTTCTGTAAGTCAGACCCCAAAGATGGCACGTGGCGTCTTGGAATGACATTGCCACAGTACAGGCGATGAGACAAGAGGGTTACAGAAACCTGGTGGACGTTTGCACCCTGTGCAAGTTTCCTGTGTACTGTAGGAAATTGGGCTGGGAGGGGTCATGAAAATCAGCATAGTGCATCTGCCACCTCTTGTTCAGCCCCAGCATAGCAACACCTCTACCTGAATCAGTGCTCATCAGCTATAGCCTAACCTGCTCCTGAATGAATCACAGAATGGTTGTGTTGGAAGGGACCTCAAAGACCATGAAGCTCCAACCCCCCCACCAAGTAGGGCCACCAACCTCCCCATTTACTAGACCAGGCTGCCCAGGGCCCCATCCAACCTGGCCTTGAACACCTCCAGGGATGGACGGGGCATCCACAGCCTCTCTGGGCAGCTGTTCCAGCACCTCCCCACTCTCTGAGTAAAGAACTTCCCCCTGACATCCAACTTAAACCTTCCCTCCCTCAACTTAAAACCATTTCCCCTCATCCTGCTGTTATCTACCCTTTCAAAGAGTTGACTCCCCTCCTGTTTATAGGTTCCCTTCAGGTACTGAAAGGCTGCAATGAGGTCACCCCAAAGCCTTCTTTTCTCCAGGCTGAACAACGAATGGCACTGTTGGCTCATATTTAGATTGTGGTCCAAGTGGTCAGTGCAGTCTCTCCCCCCTAAAGGGCTGTTCTCTCCCCATTGCTCTCCCATCTCTGACTATAAGCTCCTTCCAGTTTTCAGCATCAAGGCTTCCTAAACCAAATCCAGTACATTTGTTCTGTTCAACTGACATCAGTCATCTAAAGCGTGGAGCTGAGCCTGGCTATTTAGGCTTGCTTTACATCCAAAGTAGAGGAACAGACACATTCTACGATTCTGTGATTTAGACCACAACTGGTTTCTATTAATCGCCACCCCAACTAATAGCAATGCCTGCAGGTGCTCTTAATTTCACTTACACAGAATGAATCACAATCTACCGGAATCAAACATTTCCTTCACTGGGCTTGTTTTTTAACAGTATTTCTTCAAAATACAAAAGGGTGGTGGGGCACTGGAACAGGTTGCCCAAGGAGGCTGTGGATGCCCCATCCCTGGAGGCATTCAAGGCCAGGCTGGATGTGGCTCTGGGCAGCCTGGTCTGCTGGTTGGCGACCCTGCACATAGCAGGGGGTTGGAACTGGATGGTCATTGTGGTCCTTTTCAACCCAGGCCATTCTGTGATTCTATGAAAAGCAATCTCCTTGCTTTTTCCCTCATTGTTATTATAAAACAAACAAGCCTGTCTCCAACAGACAGCCCTCAATATCTTCCCCCATTTTGAACGTTGGGCAGAGCCAAGACCTTGACTTGAGTTTCCCCTGTAGGCCGTGGGAGAGTTCCAACAAAGCAATTTCTCTACCTCGGAGCTCCCCCTGGTGACTTGTAATGGGGGATGCGCTATTAGCAGAGATGAGGCAATAAGGATGGGAAACGGGGGCCTGAGCATCTGAAGAAGGGGAAGCAGCTCTGAAAAGCCCCACCGATGAAATGCCGTGACCCACAAAGAGCCTCCAAAACTCAAGGAGAAATGGGGGAGATGAAGAGGTGGAAATAATCCCGGTATTACAGCAAAGAAAAATAGGAGTAACAGAAATGGCCAGGGATTTTTTTTGGAACATTGGGGAAATTTCCAGGAGAGAAAAGCTGGCTGGGTGCTTGCAAGGGGTGAAAACAGACAAGAAAAGACATAAAAGCCAGTGCTCCTCCCAAACACAGCCAAGGTTCTCTGATGCAGTGATTTAATTGGACCCAGGTGCCAGGGTTTAGTTTCATCCTGTAGCAAGAAAACAAAAGAAACATCTCAGATGTGACCACAGAATCACAGAATGGTTGGGTTGGAAGGGACCTCAAGGATCATGAAGCTCCAACCCCCCACCACAGGCAGGGCCACCAACCTCCATATTTAATACCAGCCCAGGCTGCCCAGGGCCCCATCCAACCTGGCCTTGAACACCTCCAGGGACAAGGCATATATATGCTAAGCAGGAATAGCTTAGGTGCAGGTCAGCACTAAGTCACAGGAGCAATGGTATCAAATGGTATTTAGACATGTTTTATTATGCAAGTTAATATTGATGGTGTCACTGACACATATAAGGGCACTTGAGTGGTGCAGATATCCTGGCAAGGACAACAGGAAAGAGCCTGTGCTGCTCAGGGCCTTCTCCAAAGCTTAACCTCATAAAATAATGGAATTTTAACATCCCAAGACTTCACCAGCTTTGGCTGCAGGTTAACCTGTGATTTCAGCTCGTCTTGAAAGCCCCCCCTGGCCATGGGAGCATGCTGGTTTCTAGGAAAATTCCATCACCAACTTCCCCCATCCCCTCCTTTTTTTTCCTCCCTATATTTGCTTCTTGCTAGCACTGCTATTGAATGCTTAAACCCATGTTTTTAATTAAACAGTAAGAAAAGCTGAAAGAGGCTCCTCCCAGCCTGGGAAGCCCCCACATGGGGAGAAAAGAAAGCTTTACAGGGGTAAAAGCCTGCCATCGGGAGCCCTGCTGTACAAAAACAAACCACCTTTTGAGTAAAACCAACCTGAGCTTGCACATAACCCAGGCCAAAGCTAAAAACACATTAAGCGTATCAGTAACCTGCACATAAATTCTTCCTTTTGGCTACTTGCAGAACCAAACTTCTTCCCAAATACTCCAGTTCAGAGGTGGCAAGCGAGAGAGCTTCCACTTTTCCTGGCTTCTTCGGTGCCAGCAATGCACAGCCAGTCAAGTGCTTCCCAAAGTTCAGCTCAGCCAGATGAAGCATTCAGGAGAGAGGCGAAGACGCAAAACAAAGAGTTTTTCCAGACTGAAAGTCCCATGAGAATTTGGGCTCTTCCCCCTAGAGGCTCAGATTAGGAAGATAATGTCATCAGACACCATGATCTGGTTGTCGTCTTGCATGTGGGCCAGTGCCACCTTCACTTCGGCGGGCGAGAAGGGCTCAGGGTTGTCGCGGTTGATGGACTCCATCACACTCTTCAGGCCCACAGATTGAGCATGGGAAGACTTAAAGACTTCCAGCAAAGCAGCCTTGAATGCTTTCAACCTGGATGAGAAGTCATCTCCATCAGAGACCAAGCTCAAGACCTCCCCCTCCCTTCTTATCTAAGGACAGCCCAGCCCACCCACCAGCTCCATCTGTGCCCCAATCTGCATCCATCTCCAGCACCTCCTGTTGGCTGCAGTTATTATTATTCAGACCACCCTTCAGCCCAGCTGAGGTGCACATCCTCTAGCCAAAAGTCAGCTCTCTGGGACACAAACCAACAGCTTGGACGCACCAGTTCAGTTCTGAACAGCACTGGAGTTAGGACCACCTCATAGCTGCAGGGCTGAAGCACTGCTCACGTGTCAGACAAAAGGCAGCAACCCTAAAACACTGAGAGCTGCAGATGACAGACACACCTCGAGGGGATATTTAACAGAAATTCCCTTTTCTTAAGTCTAACCCAGGTTGACTTCTCTTGGTTCATACAGCTGGAAAGGTGCCACCGTGAAACCCAGTGACATACCCACGACTTTCTTACATTGAAAAATGAAAAAAATCCACCAAAACTCTCATGCTTGGGCCAAGAGAGGGAACACAGCCCATGTCCAAGCAGCCTTCAGCAGACCCAGGCAAGGACAAACATCCTCCTGCTGCTTCTCCAGCCCCCACTCACCGTGCGTCAGCCAACTCCAGCTTCTTTGCTTCGCCAGTGGCCGAGGCTTCAGGTGTCTTGGGAGTATGTGCCTGGACTGGAAGAGGAAGAAAAGTTGCTTCAGCCTGCTTCCTCGAACAGCCAAAGAGCACACGTAAAAGCAGGTGGCCTCTTTGGATGGGGTGGGTGATGCCAAACTCCCAGGTGATGCCACTGAAAGCCCTGACTCACCCTCTGGCATCTCCTGTTCGGTGTCACTGAAGTCATAAGGATCGTAGGATTCCTCCTCGCCCTCTGCGCGTGCCTTCTTCCTCCTGTGTGGGAGAAGAGGAGGTCAGCCCTGAACCACCAAAGGACGGACCTCAGGAGACACCCCCAGGGCTCCTGGAAGTGTCTGGCCAGGACAAGGCACGGCAGCTGCAGCTTGTGGGTAAGCCCAGACCTCATCCAGCACCACTCAGTCACAAACCCTGAAGCTCGGGAGCTTTTCCCAGAGGCTCCAGCATTACAAGCGTTGCCCAAAAGACCCACAGGATTTAACACAAATATCTCCCCAAGGCCTGCCATGACTACCTTTGTTTCCTGCCCTCCTTCTCAGGCTGCGTCTCCTCCTCCTCCTTCTCAGTATCCGAGTCATCCTCCACCTGCTTTTTGCGCTTCTTCTCCTTTTCCAGCACCTGCACAAGACACGGCATTCAAGGCCAGGCTGGATGTGGCTCTGGGCAGCCTGGTCTGCTGGTTGGCAACCCTGCCCATAGCAGGGGGTTGAAATTAGGTGACCTTTGAGGTCCTTTTCAACCCAGGCCATTCTGTGATTCTACGAAGACCAGCAAGCAGGACTCGGCCACATTTCAAGGCAGGCAGGAACCCCACCTCTCTGCCCCCTACCAGAGCATCACTCCTTTTGGCTCCCAAAGCAAACCTGCCCCCTGCACAGGACCCATCCTCTCAGCTTCATTCACACACATCTGCTGCGAGCTGAGGGGCTGAGCAACCTCCCACAACACCTCTTATCCTGCACTGCCAACGCTTCCCACTGACATTTTAGTGCCTCAGCAGCGCAGGCCAAGATGCATCCTTCCCAACCTTTGAGACCCCACACCTTTTCCCCCACCTTTTTGAAGTAGGCAAACTGCACCAGCTCCAAAGCTGCCTCCGCATCCTGCAGATCAACTGTCTTGTTCATCCTGGCCTTAGCATGGGCTGTGGAGAGGCGGATCAGTGTCTCCAGGGTACGGGCTGTGACCGGGGAGGTCTGAAGGGCAGAAAGATAATGGTGAGACACTGGAGCCCATGAGACCATGCTGGACCCCCACTGTAGCATTCACACCGGCACCTGGCTCACCCCTCATTGCAACATCAAGAGCTCACATGTACAGCTCCCCTTCAACTCTGCTCCCCTTCTACAGCTCCTCAACCACTCTGTGATTGAGGAAGGAAAACACTTGTAATGTGAAAGAGGAGCGCGTGCCTCAGTTTCCCTCCTGCTGTGATCAGAGGGAAGAGGGAGCTCACCCTGGCAATGTCTGAGTTCATCTGGTTCTGGCTGCGCAGACGTGAATACTCCTCTGCTATGTAATCTGCTGACTCCTGGGTCAAGACAGGCTTGATCATTTTTGCCACGTGGATGTACTTCCTCATGAACTCCATGCTGACGATCTTCTCCCTGCAGGAGATGCACATGTGCCCATGTCCTTGAGGGGAGCACAGGGGAGAAGCAGAGGGCACGTGCAGGCTGCACCCAGGGAGAGTGCTATTCTTAAGGGCATGCAGTTACAATGCAGAATTGTGCTCCAGATGTTCTCCCACCTGCCTGGCGTTTGAGAACAGCGTACCCAAAGCAGGCTCCCTTTGCATCCCACCCACACGCCTTGCTGTTGACAATCTACAGCATCACTGTCCCCAGCAATGAGCCAGCACCCTGATGCACCAGCCAAATCCAGAGCATTTTAACATCAGCTCATCACCATGGAAACCCCCCAGAGAGCTTCATGGCACAAGGACAGGAGACTCACTTGCGGCGGTTGGGCCCATGCAGGAGGTCATCGTGTTTCTCATACACTTGGAGCTCCTGTTCCTCCTCCTGTGCAAAATCAGGGTCATCTGTAGCCAGCATCTCCACGGCGCTGCCCAGGGGCATGGCTGGAGAGGGGAGGGTTGCCAAGAAGAGGATTTTAGCTTCTCACAGCCACCTACTGGCAGCACTCAGCAAAGCCATGGACAACTGAACACAAAGAGCTGCTAACAAGTGACAACCTGGGAAGCCTGGGGTTGTGTCACAGTGCAAGGAGCCCACCCCTACCTACTACCCCCATCACCTCAACCACAGGTGCCCAGGACAGATGGGCACCAGCTACAGAGGAGAGATGGATGCTCTTTGCTTCAAGGTCCCATTGAGGACAAGGGAATCACAGAATGGCCTGGGCTGAAAAGGTCCATAATGATCACCTTGTTTCAACTCCCCCTGCCATGGGGTCCAGGCCAGGGACTTTACCCTTGCTCAGAGGGAAAGGAAAGCAACCGCAGCCAAAGAAAATCAGTAACTCCTGGGCTTTATATACAGCAGGAGCAACTCACCATCCCCATCCTGCTCATTGGGGTTGCGGTAGCGGTGCATTCGCAGGACATGATCTGAGATCTCCCTGTCCTGCTCAGGGTCCATCTGGTCCAGCATGATGAAGAGCAGGTCAAAGCGGGAGAGCAAGGAGTCCTGCAGGCCAATGTTCTCCATGGGCGTCTTGTATTGGTCATACTACAAGAGGTTGAAGAAAGGGATTACCAGAGACTCTCGTGGGTCACTGCTGGCTGCTAGGGAAGGTGGAAAGACCCTCTCAAACCAGGCCTTCAAGGATGGGTAGATGCACAGACAGCTGAACACCAAAGACACTGTGCTAAGCACAGCCTGCTGAAGCAGTAAAGCCTCTTTTCTCAACTCAGGAAGATGAGTGTAGCTCTCATTTGCAAGTATGCAATTTTATGCTATTTTATGCCCCATCCTTGAGGGTGTTCAAGGCCACATTGGACAGGACCCCCGCAACCTTCACAATACCCATGAGCAGCAACAGTAGCCAAGTAAACTAAGTCTTCCAGTACCTCAGTTCCACTAAGAACCAAGTCTGGGAGATCTTTTAGATTTTATCCTCTCCAAGGACAGCTCCTAACAGCCCCCCACATGGAGGGGGGAGCAGCAAACCTCAACACTCACCCGGCCATAGACGGGGTTGGCAGCTGCCAGGACGCTGCAGCGGGAGTTGAGGCGAGCATGGATGCCAGCCTTGGCGATGGTGACACGGCCCTGCTCCATCACCTCGTGGATGGCCGTGCGGTCAATGTCGGACATCTTGTCGAACTCATCGATGCACACCACACCCCTGTCAGCCAACACCATGGCCCCTGCTTCCAGACGCCGTTCACCTGGGATGGGAGGGTGGAAAAAAGAAGGTCAATGTCATTCTGCAGCCCCAAGTATCTTCTACTGTCTCCTTCCAGTGCAGCAGCATCCCTGTGAGGAGGATCATCACCCTCAGTCTCAGGGATGTCCACTTTAGGAGGAAGTTTTTCACCTAGAGGGTGGTGACGCACTGGAACAGGTTGCCCAAGGAGGCTGTGGATGCCCCATCCCTGCAGGCATTCAAGGCCAGGCTGGATGTGGCTCTGGGCAGCCTGGTCTGCTGGTTGGCCACCCTGCACATAGCAGGGGGTTGGAACTGGATGAGCACTGTGGTCCTTTTCAACCCAGGCCATTCTATGATTCATTTTATGATTCTATGATCTCCCACCCAACTTGATGGCAGGAGAACATTGAAGGTGAGGAGCAAGCCCACAATAAGAAATGACATGGGCTCCTGACTGCCCACCAGCCCCATATGGGGTACAGCTGGTAGAACTAAAGACCACCACCTCCCAAAGGTGGAGAAAACACCCCCATCACCATTGCTTCAAAGCTTGTAACAAAGCAGGTCCTGTAACTGCCTCTACAAGAAGGACAAACAGTCCTGGACCTTGCAGAGTCCATTCCAGGGATTAACTACCATCCTTCCACCAACTCCCACTGGGAACCAGCACATTCCTTACCGGTTTCTTGGTCGGTGGTGACGGCAGCAGTGAGGCCAACACCAGAGGAGCCCCGGCCAGTAGTGCCAATGGCACGGGGAGCAGTGCTCAACACATAGCGCAGCAGCTGGGATTTGGCAACAGAAGGGTCTCCTGAAAGAGAGAAGATTGGGTTTAGCAAACAGTGTCAGCGGGGAAATGAATATAAGTGACAAAGAATTGGGTTGTTCGCCCTTCAGAAAAGAAGGTGAGTGGATCACGTTCTCCATCAACCTGATGGGAAGAAGATGGAGCCAGGGTTTTCAGACACATTTGGTGACAGGAGAAGAGGCAACGTGGATCATGGGAAATTCCATTTGAACAGCCTCATCTCACTCCCACAGCATCAGCCCCAGCTGCCTCTGCCCTGCCTCTCCACACCTATCAGCAAGATGTTGATGTCTCCTCGGATGCGGCTCCCATTCTCCAGGACCTTCTCCACCCCTCCAAGCAGCATGCACAGAATGGCCTTCTTGATGAACTCGTGCCCATGGATGCTGGGTGCCAGGGATCTCGCCAGCTGGTCAAAGATATCCTAAGGCAGAAGAGGCAAAGCAAAGCGCTTAAGCGAACCGAAGAACAAGGAGTAATTCTCCACAAGCCCATTTCAGCACCAGAAAAGGAACTTATTCCTATCACAGAACTACACTGACAAAGGTTATTTAGATGGGAGAAAGCTGATGGAATATTCTTTCAATGGGGCTCCGAAGTCCTAGACCACCTTGCAAGCACTGAAAGCAGCAACCCCCACAAGAGCAAAGATCTGAACAGAGGACCAGGCTGGGGCAGGCCCCCATTCCCTCCCCCAACAAAATGAACTGGCATTTTGCTATGTTTCCTTTCAGAAATCCAGGCTGTCGTCTAATTCTGTTCTTAGGTTTGAGGAGGAAAAGTAAGAGTTTTGCAGTGGAGCTCCTCTGACAACCAGCGAGCAGTCGGGACATAACTCTGCCACAGTTACAGATATATGTAATACATACACTATATATATACACACACACACACACATATATATATATATATATACATACATATATACACACACATATATCACAGAAACTGACAAAAAGCTATGTAGAAAATGCAGAGAAAGCAAGTGGAAAATCACAGGAAGGCGAGCTTAGAAATTAGACCTACGTAAATACCTTGGAGCGACTCTTACTGAACCTCTTAATCTTGGCCACATCAGCAGCAGAGTAGAGAGGCCGAGCATCTTTGCTCATCTGCTTGATATGGCAGGCAATGAGGATAGTCCTGAAAAAGTGACACAGCCACGATCATATCTGTGAAGCCCACAGAGCCTTCGGGGTCACCATAACAACAGCAGAAGTTTCATAGAACCATAGAATGGTTTGGGTTGGAAGGGATCTTTCGGATACCCAGTTCCAACCCTCTGCTATAGGCAGGGACATCTCCATCTAGACCAGGTTGCTCACAGCCCCATCCAGCCTGCCCTATATTTCATCTTCCAGGGATGGGACCCTGCTAAAAAGGAGGGGGTCTTTTTAGCCCCAGCTGGCAGGGCTGACGTTGTCCTTCAAGCCAACAGAAGGCTCACCTGAACGTCCCTGATGTGTAACCTCCTTTCTTTCCTGGCAGGCAGCGATACGTCCCGACCACCTGGATTCGATCTCCAGGCTTCACTTTGTCCACCAGGTCATCATCCAGAATGACATCCACCGAGCGTGGCAGCTGCCCTGCCGGTGCCTTCTCAGGCATCTCCTGGATGGAGATGGTCTGATGGTCCTTGTAGACTGAGAGGCCAAACTCTGTCTCCAGGGGGTTATTCTCCTCATCCTTAAGGAGGAAGGCACAGCAATAAAGAGATTAGCAGCACTGGGAAGAGAGCATCACCCAACACACACAAGAGTGCTGCAAAGGGTTGCTTTACCAGGACTATCAGATCCTGGAGCTCATCAGCTATACAGCTCCCCCTGATCTGATGCTGTCACCACCAAGCACTGCCACATTAGAGCCCTCCATGCACTGCTCCCAGTGCAGACAGGCCATGCAGAAGAATGCGTGTGCAGCACAGACAGCTCAGGTCAAGCTTCCTCCATTCCCAAGCACGGGGCAATCCCTGCACACAAGGGTCCATGTACCCTCCAGGACAGCAACCACGGGATGCTAGAATGCTTTTGGTTGGAAGAAACCCTAAAGACAGTCTAGTTTCAATTCTCTTGCTACATACAAGTATGCCAACCACCAGTTGATCAGGTTGCCTGAGCCAGCACATGCTCCCCAAAGGAACCTGCAGATATTCCCCATGTGAGGCCACTTCACCTCACCTTTGTAGGGTAGACAGAGCTGGAAGGGAAAGCATCCAGGGATGTCAGGTCTGTGTATCGGCGCTCAATAGTCTTCTTGGTAGCTGGGCAATAATGGACGCTCCGGACAACCTTGGGACGAATCAGAGAGCCTGGGTTTGGAAGAAAGAAAAGTTAGAGGCAGAAAAGTCCAACTCGTTTGTCACCATGAAACCCCAAAAAGATATCCACTACTTGTGCAGGACACAAGCGCTGGCAACCAGAGTGCCAAGGTCTGCTGAGCTCCCAACATTCAGATCTTTTGCCAAGTCCCCTGTTACCATCACTCCAGTTGTCCTCCCATTGGTTCTGAAGGACTCCTGCTGTACAAAACACCCCAACCCTCTGCTCCTCACATCACCCAGCACCCCAGCCTGCCCTCAGGCTCACACTTTGTCACGATGCCCTCCACGCAAACAATGCAGCTCAGGAAGCAGGCGGTCAGTGTTCGTGGCGAGACGTGCTTGGAACCAAAGCTGCCCTCCAGCCCAATGTAAAAGTCCTCGTACTGCTTGGCATAGGTGGCATCAACAGAGGCAACAAAGTCCTTCAGAGCACGCTGGAAGGCAATGAGCTCCTCGAAGGCGTTGCTCAAGAGCCTGCAACAGAGGGAGGTGATGGTTGAGAGCTGAATCTTGCTGGCAACCCCCTCTGCCATCCCCATAGGCAGCTCTAAGAAAACCCTTCCAGATGCCTCGGTGTGCTCTGAAAGAATATTGGGAGCATTATTAAAAAAAGAATCCCACAGCTCATGGAAACCAAGAGCCAGAAGGTGAACAAACCCAATTACATCTGAAAAACCTAACAGGGGATCATTAAGGTTGGAAATACCTCTACAGTCACCCAGCCCAACTCCAGCCCACCCCCCCATGCCCACTGAGTCCCCCAGTGCCACATCCCCACGGTTATGGGGCACCCCCAGGGACAGCAAACCCGCCACCTTCCTGGCCAGCTGTGCCACTGCATCACTGCTCTTAACGAGAAGAGATTGTTCCTAATATCCAACCCAAACCTCCAACTTGAGGCTGTCACATCTCATCGCGTACTTAAGCCATCTGCAAGTCTCCTGCAAAAAGACCCCAGAGCCCTAAAGCTGAGACGCCTCACACCAGGCAAACATCTGCAGCTCACTGTAAGGACTCGAATAAACAGGATTTGCTCAATCAACGGATTGCAAGCTTGGAAGGGCTGGATGGCACAGCGGTCCCCAGCAGCCCTCCCCCCGCCCCACGCACCGGCTGGCTCTCTTCTCGTTCCTCCTCCGCAGGTCGTTGATGTTGACCAGGAGGCGGTACTGGTTGTCGCTGATCATGTCGCGCACTTTGCCGTGGTAAACTCCTTGATCTTCCTGCACGGATACGTAACAACACAACCCTCAATTTCGCATGATTCGTACAGAGCGATTTCCGCCCTGGGGAATAAGCAGTCCCAGCGCCGTAGCTCCGGCTGAGGGCTTTGGGGGGGAAGGAATGACCACCCCCGGGAGGAAGGGGAGGATGCAGCCCGCAGAGCACCCCGCTCCTCACCTCATCGTCCAGGAAATCCAGGTAATCGCGCTGCGCCTCACGCAACTCCGCGTCGTCCAGCCCGTCCGCCGGGGCTGCCATGCTGCCGGGAGGTGGTAGCTAACAGGCAGGCACCGGGTTACTCCTGAAAGGATCTTATAGGATCCCTGGCAGCGTCCAGGACTCGATCCC
The DNA here is from genome assembly GCA_030625065.1 of Alectoris magna. Lineage (NCBI taxonomy): Eukaryota > Metazoa > Chordata > Aves > Galliformes > Phasianidae > Alectoris > Alectoris magna. Next base: position 109,532,743 of record CM060562.1, on the reverse strand, counting down.
AAACACCGGCCCGGATCGCAGCAGCCTCCACGCTCCTCCTTTGGCGCCAAAACCGAGCGCTTTCCCGCCACCGCGGGGGTAGTTCCGCTCCTCATTGGGCGGCGCCGCCGGGCGCCAGCCAATGGGAAGCAAAGGGGAAGTGGCGGGAGTTGACGCGCAGCAGCGGCAGCCAATCGGAGCGGAGGAGGCGGAGGAGTGGCGCGGAGGGCGGCACTCCTCGCTGCCCGCATGGGCTGGGGGCGGGGATCTGGCGTTTGGGATCCGGGATGTGAGGTCTGGCAGCTGAAGTCCCGTCCCAGCTTTAGGTGTCAGCAGCGGGTTGAGAATATTAATTAGTGCATTTATTTTTAATTTCTTATTCCCGTTGGATTTGGGGAAAGACCCGTTTCAGGTTGTTGCTGCCTCAAAGCGCAATGACCGGGCGTCTTTTTTCCCTTGTAGCCGCAGATAGCAAAGTGGAGACCTCTCCGTATGGGGTAACGGATGTCCTTTCTAATATATAGCTATATTTATTACCCTTAATAATGATCTTAAGTCGTGACTAAAAATAGAACAGTAATGGGAAAGCTGGACAAACTGCGAGTCCCAGCAGTCACCGGAGCTGGGCTGTGTTCCCCGATGGCATCTGAGCTAAAACCGTTTGTTATTTATTATTATATTTGTTTATTCACCCGTGCCAAAGGCTGGGGCTGAGGCGTTGGCACTGCGTGAGCTCAGCAGAGGGAGCAGCTTCTCCTTCTCCTTTCGTGTATCTGCATCAGATCCCTCTAAAGTGATGAGAAGTACAGTTACGAACCGATGTGGCTGCTTTAGGACAAATCCTCCTGGAGATGCATCCTGCTTCTGCAAGATTCTTTCGCACTGTTTCCAGGCTGGATGTGGCTCTGGGTAGCCTGGTCTGGTGGTTGGCGACCCTGCACATAGCAGGGGGGTTGAAACTGGATGAGCACTGTGGTCCTTTTCAACCCAAGCCATCCTATGATTCGATGCATTTCATTGCAGGTGATAAGAGTGGGGACAGCAAAGAGGAGTGACAGAAAGCCCCCAGCCCCACTCATCAGATCTTAGCAAGGAGAACGTAGATAGCCATCCCATAAACTGGGAAGGAAGTGGTATGTGTAAATCCAAAGGGAGTCCCAGCCCACAGCAGTGTTGCAGGGTTCCTCCTGCTGAAGATACAGAGCTGGCTGTGAACAAGGGGCAGCACGGTAACACGAGTTAGGGCTAAAAATAACCGCCTGTTGTTATTCATGAGCCTGCCCTATAGCAACTGCCTCAGCCCAGAGATCGCTGTGTGAATAATTCATTGCAACAGGTCAGGGAAGGCCAAGGGATGGAGGCTGCAGCAGAGGCAGCTCTCTCTGTGGCGATCCAGAAACTCCAGATTTACAACGGGTAACATTCAACAGGAATCAGGCACCTAAACGCATGCAGAGCAAGGGCTGCGGAGCTCACAGGGGAATGAATGAAAGGCCAGAAAAACCACGGGCTGCTGTAGAAATAATATCCAGGCAGGCATTTTTGTTCCATCTCAAGTGCTCGGGGATTCTGAGATCCCTTCATGGGAGCCCTACGGTCCCTCTAAGACTCTGTGTTTTGTTTCAGAATCGATTCTCAAGCCAGAAGTCAGCTTTCAAGTTGCTGTCCCTGGTGGGGGGGAGGCTCCAAACCTGCAGAAAGAGAACCCCGAATTCAGTGGGGCTGAAGCAGCAGTTGGAGCTGAACTCTGATCATGGAGTTGGCCCTTGCAAGTGGAGGATCGTTCTGACCCTCATCACATTGGGGCCAAATATGGGAGACACAATTCAGTGCTGGAGGAACTCTTATCCTAATCCTATTCACATAGGATAGGGGGAATGTGAGCCACTCAAATCTGCATCATCACAGGTAGTTCTGATCTCATCTTCTTGAAGTATTTCTTATCCCCACTCGCTCTGTAAATCTTTAAACTGGCTCCTTTCCTTTCCTTTCCTTTCCTTTCCTTTCCTTTCCTTTCCTTTCCTTTCCTTTCCTTTCCTTTCCTTTCCTTTCCTTTCCTTTCCTTTCCTTTCCTTTCCTTTCCTTTCCTTTCCTCTTTCCTTTCCTCTTTCCTTTCCTCTTTCCTTTCCTCTTTCCTTTCCTTTCATCTGGGAAGCAAAACACAGAAAACAACTATCAGTGTATCTTAATGGGATTTCTTTACTTCAGTGCACTGAGAGCATTTTGTATCTCACCAGGAGGAGAGCACAGCGAGGAGGTAAAAAGTTAAGGCTCTGACCTTCAGTACGTTGGGATGCATCGTAGCCACCTTCTGCTTCCCAGAGCAGTAAGCCAGGTGGGTGCAGCTCTATGTTCACACAGCTGGTGAAGCCTTCCTGTGGTCCTGCATCCGATGCTCAGCTCCCCCAGTGCCTCCAGGATGCTGCGGCTGAGTTGCTCCCTTCTCCTGCCATGCAAAAGCAAAATAGAGCAATGAATAAGACTGCGTTTCCAGGGAGGTCTGAATAGCCCAAATATAGATGCCTGGAGGTTTCGCGTTGCTATTTCTGTCTGCTCATCTGTTATCATGAGTTCTGGTTGTTACTAAAAGCAGTGACAGCTGGCTCCTTTTATTCTTCATTTTCTTCCCCGCTACATCCATCTGCACACAAAGCACTGTCGTTCTGCACCCACCAGGGATGGGATCCCACTTTACCAGGAGTGACCCCAACCCTCAGCCTCAGGACTCAATCCTAGAATCATAGAATGGCCTGGGTTGAAAAGGGCCACATGGACCATCCAGTTCCAACCCCCTGCTATATGCAGGGTCGCCAACCAGCAGACCAGGCTGCCCAGAGCCACATCCAGCCTGGACTTGAATGCCTCCAGGGATGGGGCATCCACAGCCTCCTTGGGCAACCTGTTCCAGTGCGTCACCACCCTCTGGGTGAAAAACTGCCTCCTAAGATCCAACCTAAACCTCCCCTGTCTCAGTTTCAAACCACTCCCCCTTGTCCTATCACTGTCCACCCTCGTAAATAGCCATCCCCCCTCCTGTTTATATGCTCAGTTGTTGCTTACAGAAGTGGTGCCTGGCTTGGGAAGCTGCATGTGAGGCAATGTGAGGAAAGCACATTAGCAATCCTCATCTGACTGTCACGGTCTGTGCTTGGCCCCATGAGGCAGAAAAGCCCTGAGCCCAAAGTTGTGCAATATGGTCTGTGGCAATGGGAACAATAGAAGGTGGTAAAATCCACTGTGTTCAGTGCTTCCCACGGGCTGTTTGGTGACCCAGCATCCAGATGGGGAAGTTCTCAGTACAGGAGAGAGGTGGACCTGTTGGAGAGCATCCACAGAGGGGCCCCAAAAATGATCCCAGGGATGGAACAGCTCTCCTATGAACACAGGCTGAGAGAGCTGGGGCTGTGCAGCCTGGAGAAGGGAAGGCTGTGGGAAGGCAGAGCGGCCTGTCAGTGTCAGGGGATATAAGAAAGAACGGGACAGACTCTTTAGCAGGGTCTGTTGTGCTAGGAAAAGAGGGAATGGTTTCAAACTAAAAGAGCAAGATTGAGACTGGATGTAAGGAAGAAGTTGTTTACAGTAAGGGCGGTGAGGCACTGGCACAGGCTGACAGGTGGTGGTGCCCCATCCCTGCAGACAGCCGAGGTCAGGCTGGACGGGCTCTGAGCACTGATGGAGCTGTGGGTGTCCCTGTTCAGTGCAGGGAGTGGGACAGATGGCCTTGAAGGGTCCCTTCCAACTCAAACCATGCTATGATTTCGGTGAACAACATCCCCCACTCCCATAATAGGGAGTTCCCATCCATTTTACCTCTGCAGATGCCTGTTTGAGGGTGGGGGACAGGCAGGGAGAGCCCAACCTGGCCCAGCTGAGTTGGAACCTGCTGGGAGCAATCTCCCGAGCAAACACAACCACGCCTGGGGTTTGCCTGGGAGGAAAGCGGGTGATTCATTTCAGGGTGTAAAGTACCCCAAGCATGCAGAGCAGAGCAGCTGGGAGAGCAGATAGCAGGTCACGGGGCAAGCAAACAAAGAGATGCCCACAAAGCTTTGGTTGCACGGCACCCGTAAGAAGGACGCGGAACCACCTCCCCTCTCCCCGGGCTCCGCCGCACTTCCCGGCCGGCGGGGACAGCCCGGGGCGGGGCTGTGCGCATGCGCGCGGTGCCCGGAGGCGGTGGCCGCGGGACACGGCGGTGCGGTGCGGTGCGGTGCGGTGAGTGCGGGCGGCTGGCTGCTGGGACAGTGGGCTTCGTGGCGAGCGTGGGGAGAGGGGAGAGGGAGGAGAACCGCTCCAGGTTCCGCTCGCGTTTCGGCTGTGATGGTTTGGGGGTTTTGTTCCCCGGGCTGTCTGCTGCGGGAGTTGGGTTTTCCCTACGCTAGCATCTCACTCTGCGGGGAGACTGCAGGTGCCTTTATTTTGCACCGTGGGATGGAGATGTGCCTCGGTTGTTGGGTGCTGTGGGATCGTTGGAGCTGGGAAATGAGTTCACCGAAGTGCCGGCGCAGGTTGCACAGAGAGACTGTGGTGCCCCATCCCTGCAGGCAGTCAAGGTCAGGCTGGATGGGCTCTGAGCACTGATGGAGCTGTGGGTGTCCCTGTTCAGTGCAGGCAGTGGGACAGATGGCCTTGAAGGGTCCCTTCCAACTCAAACCATTCTATGAGGAACCCCCTCCATGCTGGAGGGGCACTTAACTAGGAGATTACTGCATGGCCAGCAACCTGAAGGGCTGAGGATGAGGATGTGGGTGACGCCGTGATGCTGCAGTCATGGAAAGGTCATGAGAAAGGACATTTGGATGCGCTGCGGGAGGGGAATGCAGGCTGCGGGGCTGTTTGTGCTCTCTGCTGGGGCAGGGAAGGGACGGCAAGCTGCCAAGTGCACCACTCCAACTCAGCTCGGCTCAGAGGGGTGCAGCGTAACACAAACAGTTCCTAGAAGCACGGCCCTACTGAGCCCAACCGCACGCCTTTACACACTTCCTCTCACAAAGGTGCTGTTTAACAGCCCTGGCCTTGTGGGAATCGCCGTTCTGCAGGCGTTGCTGATTGTACGTATGTACATTGAAGCTGTGCCTGGAGCCAAGGAGGTGGTTGTGTCATTCCATGCACGAACGACTGAGCAGCAAACCCAAAGCATAGAAAGAGTGCGTTGTCCTGAAAGGCTGCTGGGAGCCGTAATTTATGGGGCTTCATAAGAGATCTGCAAGCTGGTGGCCGTACCTCATGTCCTCCAGGCTTACATGCTTTAATTTTCCCCCCAGCAAATCCTTAGCGTCCCACGTTTGCGGGGGGGATATCAGCCATCTACACCTCGCTTGCCATTGCTGGGAGCTTTGTGTGCAGCTGAAGGGCAGCTCTGCTCACCTCGGAGGACAGGGATAAGGACTTGCAGTGCAGGGAGGACAGCAGCTCGCAGCTCCAGGGCTGGCACACAGCTGCAGGCTCTGCCCGCTGCCTCCCTCCCTCTCTCCCAGCTCGCAGCAGCGGCGATGCCGCACGTGATGGATGGGCATTTTTTTCTGATGACCCAAGCCTGAAAATCTGCAGCTTTCAAAATGTTTTTTGGGCATCAGGTTTTGGTGTTTTTTTTTGTGGGTGATGGCTTGTTTGTAGTAAAGCTAAACAGCCTCAGCCTGGAGGCTCTGAGACATCTTCTAGCAGTGCTTTTGGGGCAAAGAGGCCCCAGGGATGCTGTGTGCACACCGATGGGAGGGAAGGATGCTGCACAGACATCGCGGGAGGAGATGTGGGTTGTGAAAGCAAGACGCGGTTGAAACAAATCCAAGTTCCCTTTTGAGCCTGTGGGGAGGAAAAAATGGGCATTTCTGTGGCACCATTCAGCTTAATCCAGTGCTGGCGTGTGAAGCGGGTCAGGTCAGCCACCCCACTCCATCACTGCATGACTGAATGACAGCTCGCTGGCAGGGTACGGGCTGCCTGCATGCCTGAACCCCGTTCGTTCCAAAGCAAGGTGGAGTTACCCAAATTGCATGTGGGTGGCTGCAACAAAACTGTGCTAGGAGCGTGCAAACAACCTGGCAGGCACAGGTTACTGATGGGGAGTATGCTTTGCTCTTGTTTCTGTGCTGGTGAGCCAGTAGGTCAGGGTGCTCCACCTGGTGGGTGCAGTCTGCTCCGTGGTATCTCACACCTACCTGAAAGCTTTGGGTGTGTGTGGGGAGGGGGTAGAAACTGGTGAGCAAATCTAGAAAGGGCAAAGAGCAACGGTATGGTGAGGTCAGAAGGAAAACCTGTGGGTCTGGTCTCATTCAACATCTTCATCAATGACCTGGATGGAGGATTAGAACGCAATCTCAGCAAGTTTACTGATGATACAGAGCTGGGAGGAGCAGCTGACACAGCAGAAGGCCATGCTGCCATTCAGAGACATGGGCAGGCTGAGAGTTGACAGAAAGTAAACTGGTGAGATTCAACAAGGGCAAGTTGACTTGCAGACATCAGTACGGGTTAGGGCTGACCTGCAGGAAGGGAGCTCTGCAGAGAAGAATCTGAGTGTCATGGTTGGCCATGAGCCTGTGGTGTGCCCTGGTGGCCAAGAAGGCCAGTGGTTTCCTGGGGTGCATTGCACAGAGTGTGGCCAGTGGGGAGAAGGAGGTGATCCTCCCCTCTGCTCTGCCCTGGGGAGGCCACATCTAGAGCACCGTGTCCAGTTCTGGGCTCCTCAGCTCAAGACAGACAGGGTACTGGTGGAGAGAGTCCAGCAGAGAGCCACAAGGATGATGAGGGACCTGGTGCATCCCCTTTATGAGGAAAGGTTGAGAGCCCTGGGGCTGTGCAGTCTGAATAAGAGAAGACTGAGGGGGGGGATCTTATCAATGCTTATCAATATCTAAAGTGTAGGAGTCAAGTGCGTGGCGCCAGGCTCTTTTCAGTGGTACGCAATGACAGAACAAGGGACAATGGGCACAAATTGGGACACAGGGAGTTCCATACATACATGTAGAAAAACAACTTTACTGTGTGGGTGACAGAGCACTGGCATAGGCTGTCCAGAGAGATGGGGGAGTCTCTTTCTCTGGAGATATTCAGAACCCACATGGATGCTTTCCTGTGTAATTTACTGTAGGGAACTGCTTTGGCAGGGGGTTGGGCTAGATGATCTCCGGAGGTCCCTTTCAACCTTTGCACATGATATCTGGCTCTGGGTTCAAGTCTATAATAAATCCCACATCCAAGTCTTTGGTTTCCTAACGTTGGGTGCTCAACACACCACAGGACCTTGCAGGGTGCTGTGTCCCCAAAGCTTTGCTGCAGAGCTTGTTGCTCCATCCCTACTGAGCTCAATGCTCATGCTGCTGTCCCTGCTGCTCTCATCCTCTGGATCCAGCCCAAGGTGCAGGCAATGCCGAGCTCATGTCGAGAGGCACTCATGGCTCTGCACAGCTTGACTGGCAGCCAGCCCAGCTGCTTTCCTGACCAGAATTTGCAGGGAAGATGCCACTGCCAGCAGCAAGGGGACCCTGCCATCTCTTACTGTCCTCAATGGATGCTGTCTGGGCATCATCAGGCATTAATCTCCTGATAAACACAAACTTGGACAAAACCTGCTTCAGCTCTGTGCTGTGAGTATATGCAGAAGGGTAGAATTTGAGCTATACTCTGTGAAATTTTTACAAGGTTGCTTTGCTTCTTAGCAGAATTCAGATTACTTTCTAGCTTGCCCTTCAAGGTCTCCAGTGAATCATAGTATCATTAAGGTTGATGATCTCTAAGTCAACTGTCAGCCCATCCCCACCATGCCCTCTGACTACATCCTTCAGTGCCACATCTCCATGGTTCTTCAACACCTCCAGGGACAGTGACTCCACCATCACATCATGAAGGGACCTGGTTTAGTGATCGGACTCGGTAGGTCAGGCTGATGGTTGGACTTGGTGGTGGGGCCTCATGAGATCCAAGCTGGAGCACTGCATACAGCTCTGGACCCCAGCACAAGGACAAGGAGCTGTTGGAGCATATCCAGAGGAGGCCATGAAGGTGCTCAGAGGGTAGAGAACCTTTCCTATGGAGACAGGCTGAGACCTGGGTATATTCAGTCTGGAGAAGTCTTTGGGGAGTTCTCATTGTGGCCTTCCAAAACCTAAAGGGGCCTGCCTACAGGGAAGGTGGAATGGACTCTGTCAGAAAGTATAGCGATAGGCCCAGGGGGAATGGTCTTAAACTAAAAGAGGGGTGACTTAGATTGGATGTAAGGAAGTAATGCTTCACAATGAGGGAGGTAAGGCAGTGGCACTGCTGCCCAGAGAGCTGTGGGTGCCCCATCCCTGCAGTGCCCAAGGCCATGGATGGGGCTTTGGGCAGCCTGGGCTGTGGGAGATGTCCCTGCCCACGGCAGGAGCTGGGTGGGTTTTAATGTCCCTGCCACCCCAAACCATCCTGTGATTCTATGACTTGATGATCTTGAAGGTATTTTCCAGCCTCGATGGTTCTATAATTCTATATCACCAGTTTCCTTCCGAAGCATCCTGACCCACGCAGAGTCCTTGTTGGCTTAGCACTCATAACGCTACTATTGGGCTGATGTGGGTGTAACTGGGCACGCAAACGTGTCAAGGAAAATAAAATATTCAGTGTAGTGTTGTGTTCTGCAATCCCATCGTGGCCTGCTGTGTTACAGCAGCACGTTAGGAGCACAATACCTAGCTCTATTCAGGCAGATGAGGATTTGTATCCTCATTTAATATTGGGAGGTGGAAACCCAATTTGCAGAACATCTGAACACTTGGGGGACTTCCACTTTTCTGACAGTGCTGAGAGGATGAAGAATTGCTGCTATGAGCCATTCTAGGATCTCCATTTCTCATCTCTGGTGGAACCTTTCCAAAACAACAACCTGTGGTGCACCTGATGGGCTTTTGCGCAGCTCACAGAAGAGTGGAATTCAGGAATTAGTTGTTACTTTCACGCCGTACACAACCACTTTCCTTTATAAATGCAGTGCATTTGTTAAAGACTTCCCCGGGGTTCAGTTCTCCATTCCCCTCTGCTTTGTTTCCCAGGCATTGCTGCCTGTCTGGAAGCAGGTGTGAGTGTGTAAATGCCCGATGCCCACACAGCACCCTGCATGCCGATACATCGAGCTGCTACAGGCTGACTTACGGAGTTAACACTGAGGCAAGGCTGGTGGGAAAACCAGCCTTACCCTGCAGGAAATCTTCTCATGCAAACCCTTCCATTAGACTGTGACCAAAAGCAAAAGAGCTGGGAAAAAGCTCGAGTTTCCAATTACTTCTGAAGAAAGGGAGAGAAAAATTGGAACGGGATCGTTCCTCCTCTGGGCCGTGGTTCGCATTGTGGCTGCGATGATCCCGCCTGGCCACCGTCCACCCCCTCCTGGCAGCTCCATCCTTGAACAAACGATACTTGGTTGCCGTTAATTGGGAGCAGCCAAAATAAGTGAATCCCCCGGAGGTGGGGGTGAGGAGGGGATGGCAGCGAGGCGCCCTGCTGATGAATGTGGCTTTCAGCCGCTCCGACACCCCCGCGGGAGGGAAAGAATAGGGGCTCTGTGAACGCAAAACAGCCAGTGCTGACCTTGGGGTTTCTCTCTCTCTCCCTCTTTTTTTTTGTTATTATTCCCCTTCTCGCTCCCTTTTCTCTAATTGCTCGTTGCTTTGTCCATCACATGATCGCTGGAAATTGCCAACTTGTTCTCGCTTTTCGGTGTCACAAGTTTGGTTTAAAATAAGCCTGCCCGGATTCCTGATTTACTCACTGTTTGTCTGAGCACCGCATGCGTTTCTTGTGATTTCGGACTGTTAGCTTGAAAATGTCTGGCCTTCCTTCTGCATGTTAAAACCTGGCGTTTCCCAGCTGGGAAGAATCTCTGCTCTCAGTTCAGTGCCCAGCCTTCCCATAGCTCTGCTCAAGGGTGATGCTTGCTGTAGCCGAGATGAGACCGTGGCAAAATCCTGGTGTGCAAGCCAGAGCCAGCCTGTGCCTGGCACAGATGCTGCTGTCCCTTTCAATATGCTCATCAGCATGCAAAGCAGGCATGCCAGGGGTAGTGGAAAACACAGCGTGCCCCTTGCATCCATCTGCATCCTTGCACCCTGCTCTTTGCTTGTGCAATCCGGGCTATGTCCAAGTGGTTTTTCAGTTTTTGATGTCCTGGTGTCAGCATGATTATTTGTCTGTCTCCTCCATCATTTGGGGAACACTGGGAGCCCTTCCTCCCTGCATCTTGTCATCATGAGCCCCAGCACTGGTTTTGGTGCCTATGCACCTTCCTGGAGGGTTTTGCAGCATTGTGCTGGGATCAGTTGAGGTGAAGATGCACCACTGAACTCCCTGCAGGAAACCCAGATCCTTGGACCATGCTTAGTTAAAGGGATGCTGGGTGACGGAGTTCAAGCCGTCATGCTTGGGTTAGGTGATAGGACAGAGGGAAATGGTTCAGACTAAAAAAGGGGAAATTTAAATTGGGAAAAGTTTCTTTACCACAAGAGTAGTAAGGCACAGGCACAGGTTGCCCAGAGAGGTCGTGGTGCCCCATTCCCTGCAGACAGCCAAGGTCAGGCTGGATGGGGCTCTGAGCACTGATGGAGCTGTGGGTGTCCCTGTTCAGTGCAGGGAGTGGGACAGAGGTTCCTTCCTTAAAAGTCTCTTCCAAGTTGGACAGTTCAAATCTGCCTTCCTAAATTTTGGCATGTATCCCCTGGGAATGCACAAGCCACTGAATGAAGCACATGTCCCATCATCTCTGCCCCTTAGGAGAGAAATAAAGGGAATCTGCCAATGTCAAACCCTCAGTGAGGGCCCTGCCTTCAGCCTTGTACATCTGTGACACTAAATCACCCCATTTTAGGAACCACCTTCCCTTCCAACGCATGTAGGGCAGCTCCAGCAGACTCAGCAGCCACCTTCTCTGTGGCAAAGAAGGAAAAAAAACAAACAACAGCCCTGAGAAATGCTAATGAAGAAAGCCTGGAAATCACAAAGAAAAAGAACTGGCTGGAAAATGCAGTAATGTGTTATGACAGCCCCCATCCGCTAGAACAAGGAAGTAAAGTGAAAATGTTTTGTCTGTTATCAGAAGCTTTGAGTTGTGAGGGGAAGTGGGACTTGCAAGCCAGTGCAGAGTCTGCTCAGATTTGGCTCTTTGTGCTATCTCGCCCTGGGACTGTTTGTCAGCTCCCATCTCTGCTTTCACTTCCTCTTGGTTGTTACCATCATACGGTGTCACCAGCTTGCTGAGGGCCTCCTGGTGTGTATCCACTCAGACTGGTGCTCTGCCTCTTGCAGCAGATGCTACAAAAGAAGAATAAAGCATTTCCCACACTCGTGCAAAATACTCATTACCATTTACTTTTTCTGGTCATCTCCATGCACTTGGGTACATATGAGCTTAGGAGTGCAGCCCCAGTCCTGCAAATATGCATGTGTTGGCTGGACAGGAGTACGGTGTCTGGTTCGTCAGCATAGAGTTCAGTCTAAGCACAGTCGTGTGTGATTTCTTTTTTCTTCTTTTTTTAATGTACTGTAAATACCAGCAGGGAAGAGAAGCATCTTGGGTGGAAGGGAAACAGAGGTTATTAGGGATGAACTCAACACTGTGGGGTTATCTAGTCCAACTCCTCTTGTTTCACTATCATTTCCATAGGGGGAATTCTTCCACAGGGGGTGATGAGGGCTGTGGAATTCTCTCCTATCCCCTCTGCTCAACTGATTCTTTCAGCCCTGGGCATGCAACCCATGTGCAAATTATGTGGCATGGAAACCAGCCTTATTTGTAGCCTCCAGGATTGGGTTGCAAATCCACTTAAAGAAAAGCAAGTTACCCTTAGATGAGTCGTTATGCCCTAGTTATGTCCCTGAGTGGTTTGTTCTTGCCAAAAGGGCGAAAAACTCCCTCCTCAGGTGCTTTCAAATCATAGAATCATTTAAGTTAGAAGGGACCTTTAAAGGCCATCTGTCCCACTCCCTGCAATGAACAGGGACACCTACAGCTCCATCAGGTGCTCAGAGCCCTGTCCAGCCTGACCTTGGGTGCCTCCAGGGATGGGGCACCCAGCGCTCTGTTCCAGTGCTTCACTATCCTTATTGTAAAAAAAGCCTTCTTATATCCAGTCTAAATCTCTCCTGAACTGTTAAATCTCCCCTAACTGCTTCTTGCACACCCTTACTGGCAACTAGCCCTAAACATGCCCCATGAGACTGCCAAGGAGGCGGGGACTAAGGGCAGGATGTAATCTTGCCGTGTCTATCTAATCTAGGCCGAACCACAGAGACATCCTCCTCCATGCTGAATTCAAGTCTGCCAAGTCAAGAAAAGCCCTTTGCCTCTACAGGCAGGGTCTGCATCTTGATATCACCGTAGAATCAAGAAGGTTGGAAAAGACCTCTGCAATCACTGAGTCTAACCGCAGCCCACCCCACCATGCTCATAGACCATGTTCTTCAGTGCCACATCCCCACGGTTCTTGAACACCTCCAGGGATGGTGCCCCCACCACCTCCCTGGGCAGGCTCTTCCTGTGTATCACCATTCTTTCTGAGGATAAATTCTTCCTGATGTTTTCACCGTGGTGTATCCCACCCAGGAGCACTACCACACTCTTCTCTCAGTGTATTCCCACTAACGTTTCCTCCCTCTCCTCTCCCTGCAGGGCACGAGGACGACGTTCCCCCATGATGACTGCCATCCTGGAGCGCCTCAGCACGCTGTCCCTCAGCGGGCCACAGCTCAGCCGCCTGCCCCGCCTGCTGGAGGATGGCTTCCCCAAGATGCCCTGCACTGTCCCAGAGGGAGAGGTGCCACAGCTCTTCCGAGAGCCGTACATCCACACTGGGTACCGTCCCACTGGGCAGGACTGGCGGTACTACTTCCTCAGCCTCTTCCAGAAGCACAACGAGGTGGTCAACGTCTGGACTCATCTCCTGGCGGCGCTGGCCGTGTTGCTGAGGTTCAAGGCATTTGTAGAGGGCGAGCAGCTACCCCTGGATGCGTGGTCTCTGCCTTTGCTCATCTTTGTCCTCTCCTCTGTCACCTACCTGACCTGCAGCCTCCTGGCCCACCTGCTGCAGTCCAAGTCAGAGCTGTACCACTACACTTTCTACTTTGTGGACTATGTCGGAGTCAGCACCTACCAGTATGGTAGTGCCCTGGCCCACTTCTACTACAGCTCCGACCAAGCGTGGTATGACAAATTCTGGCTTTTCTTCCTCCCGGCAGCTGCTTTCTGTGGCTGGCTGTCATGTGCTGGCTGCTGCTACGCCAAATACCGGTACCGACGGCCTTACCCCATCATGAGGAAAATGTGCCAGGTGATCCCAGCCGGGCTGGCCTTCATCTTGGATATCAGTCCTGTCGCTCACCGAGTGGTTGTGTGTCACCTTGGGGGCTGTGAGGAAGATGCTGCTTGGTACCACACGTACCAGATACTGTTTTTCCTTATCAGTGCTTATTTCTTCTCCTGCCCAGTTCCCGAGAAGTACTTCCCTGGCTCCTGTGATATCATTGGCCATGCCCACCAGATCTTCCACACCTTCCTGGCTATCTGCACCCTATCGCAGCTGGAGGCCATTTGTTTGGATTACAAGAACAGGCAGGAGATTTTCCTAAAAAGACACAGGCCTTTCTCCATCTATCTCTCCTGTGTCTCTTTTTTTGGCTTGGTGGCCTGCAGTGCCATCACAGCTTACATCCTGCGATGCAGGATCAAGTCCATCCTGGCTAAAAAGGACTCCTGAGAATCGTGAAGGTGATGGGCAGCACACAGAAGGAAAAAATTAATAATCAAGAAAAAGGGCATAGCATGTTAGAGGCATAACTGGCTTATTTGCCTAACACACTGTGACTAACCTGGACCTTGGACTGGGGTGGAGGGCTGGACACTTCATGCTGGATGCATTTTCACAGCAGGAGCTGCCTTCTGCCATGCAGGGGGACATGGGGTGTTTTAAGCCACAAAAGTCACTTAACCAAGGATACTGGAATAGGTAGAGGTTCCTTGTTCTCTCTAGTAAACCTGTGGGATATACCTTGCTGAAAGTGAAGGATGGTAGCCAGAGGGCTGTGCGACTGCAGAAGGGTTTTCTAGGGCACACAGCACAGAGGAGAACCCACCATGAGGCCTCTGAGTGGACGTGGTGACATCTTTGGGTTTTGCCATTTCTGCTGGCTGAGGAGAGACTTGCTAACATCAAAGGCAGTTGTAAGGTTTCATTTCTAGGGTTCACTTGCAAGGGTGTGTGTTACACTGGCTGGACTAATCCTTTTCCAGCTCCAGCTCAGCTAAACCAGATTTTATTTATGACCCCCTGAAGTATCTCAGCAGTGGGTTGCTGAGGTGACATCAGCAAAGCATGCTTGCAGACCAAGTCTTGAGCTGGAGTCCTCTAGAATTAACTGGAACTGAACCATGTCTGCCAGGCACTGCTGTGGTCCAGCCATCCCTGACGCGGTTGGGGACGTTAGGTCACCTGTATCTTTTCTTTCTGCACAATTGTACCATCATCTGTGGTGGAACTGCTTAGTAAAGCTAAGCAGGCTGTCCCAGCTCTTCAAAGGCTCCTGCCTTCCATTTTAAGTGCTTACTTAAGTCCTTTGAGGACTTGGCCCTGGAACAGGTTGGAGCTGATTTCCATAGCTTTTCTCAGTAGTGGTAGTAGAGTTTGAGCACCCCTGCAACCATCAGCATTCAAGATGCTGGCACTGGGAGGGGAAATATATTTGTTGAGAGAAGTGCCTCTTTTTCTGCCTGTGTGACGTGTTCATACATTCCTGCAAAGACTGATCCCATATCATCTGCCATGGGAGTCTGACTGGCCTCCAATTCTGACCATGCAGTGCAGAACTAACTTGGGTGTGATCTGTCTGGTACGGGAAAGCCGCTGGGCCCTGGGCCTCCTAGGGCCCCTGGGGTGGTCATGACCAAAAGATGATGAAAGTGAAGTGGATGTGAAGTCTTTATTTCCTTCTTAATGGTTCTTTTCAGGATGCCAGGCAATCCTTGGTGGGCCTTGTGGGAAAGATGGCCATGAATCTGCAAGGTTGCTGTTCTCTGACCTATGGGGCTTTGAATCTGGCATGTTTTTATCAGCATTAGATGAAGGTAGAATGGCAAAAGGCAGGAGCAGGTTGACAGAATTAAGGTCTGTTGTAACCTTGGAATGGGTTTGTCCTTGGAACTTGGAGGTTCTTGTGTGGAGTAGCAAATACAGTGGTCAGGGACGCTTGGTGTCTGTGGGTCACTCCTGTCCAAAGAGTAGGAAGGGTTGTTTTATGGTGTCCTCAGCTAGATGAATCTCTTCTGTAATTGCTGGAAGGATATTTGAGATATGGAGCCATATTGTGGCACTGAAGTTGGTAGCACTTACAGGACTGGATGCTCTGAGCCCATACAGATAGATTCCATTCAGACTACATGCCTTCTATTGAACGTACTGCTCACTTTTCATAGTTTACTCTGAGTCCTTTCACCTGTATTCTTACAGAAGACCTGAAGCCTCAAATGCCATGACACCTATACCACAATATATAAATCTTCTCTGAAAGCAAGAAAGGTGTGGGATCTATTCCAGCCAGAGATCTGTCTTGCTGAATCCAAGGGCAGGCGAATGAATGGTGGTTGCTGGTACCGAGCAGGAAGACTTTAGGGTTGGGGATATGATTTGTCAAGACAAGCACTGATTTCTGCACTTGATCTGGTTTTTAACTATTGAGATATGTTTGTGTATGTGCATGCATGCCTGATTTAATATCCAGAAAGGTTTTGCCTTTGGCTTTTTTTATCTACAGAACCTCCTAGCTGGGTCAAGATTAGCTTGAAGGAAGTAATGCCGTGCTACTGGAGGAGCATGGGGGCCAGACAACAACATCTCTGAAAACTCACCTATTAATAGGTGCCTTGCTGCAAGAAAAAAAAAAAAGGTTTTGTGCACAAACCTGAAACTCTGGCCTAATTGATAAATTAAGTGCAAAGGATGAGGAGAGCAATTTTTGATTACAAGAGAAGAAATCACAGGAGAAGTTAGGAGGAGTCATCTAGCCCACCCTTTCCCATCACTGTAGGCTTCCTTGTTCACATCTAGCCCAGCTTAGGAGCACTTAGAAATTGTTAATGACTTCATTTCCTACGCTGTTTATTGACTTACACCTCCTCACACTGCGTCTTTTGCACAGAGGTTTATCTGACTATGGAGCAAGAAAATGGCTGGGAGATGGACCTGCAGAAAACCAATCCTACTGAAAAAATGTCAGTAATTTTCTCCTGGTTTTAACTTCCGGCCAGCTTAGTTGGCCAGCAGTGCTGCCTGCACATGTGGGTCTCCTCTCAGTTTGGGAGAAGGCTTCCAGTGGGAGCGGTGCTGCTTCTCACGGCCAAATTTGCTTTGCTTTTGTGGCAGATAACAGAGAATAAGCCAGTTACAGGCTGGTCCACAGTTTTGTTCTGAACTAAAATGGACGGAGTGGGCATCGCTGCTAACAGCATACTGTGCTGTTATCACTCAGTAATACTGGTATCAAAAGACAGGGGACACCCGGGTTTTTGCTTCTCTAAGGCTGTGAAAATATGTGACGTCCTGCCCTTGGCTAAAGAAGGATGGTTACAGTAATGCTGCCCAGTTCACAGCAGAGTAGGAGGTGCTTCATGAATTTTCTGAGGTATTTCTGGTCAAATGTCATCTCCGTGCTACAGCAGAAATGGAACTTCTCCTTCTGAATCAACTGTTGTGTGACAGCAGTGGTGTTTCTGCATGTCCCCATGGTATCCCTCAAATGAAGCCACTCACGTGCCCGCATGGCCCTGCACTCAGACCTGGAGCTGACTTCCTCATTACGATGATGGGTCAATTTTGCAGGCAACTGCCACCCAGATTGCTGCTGCTGTGAGCGTGCACCCTTGGTGTCCGAAGGGACTTGTCTACACTGGAGCTTCCTCTGTCTCTATCCTCCTCCTCTTCCTCCAACAAAGAGGTTCCTTCACCCCAGGACTTATGCCTTATGCACCTGGCTGCCTACCTGAGCAAACTCAACATGCTGAGCACTCTGCTCCACCTCAAGAGGGGAGGGACTGGGAAGTGGCTGCCAGTGCCCTCCTGAGAACCGTGCTGTTGATCTAGAGGAGACCAGAGCTGCTGAGACAGTAGAAGTGCAGCTGTGCTTAACTGAGAGCCTGACAGGATCTTCTGCTTTGGGCTTGCTGCTTGGAGCACAGCTTCATCCATCCTGGTGCTCCTTTGAGGAGGCATGGTTGGGCTGGGTGTCCCGATGGCAGGGAGTTGAGCACTTTCTGGATCCTGAAGGCCCTCACTCTCAAGAATCTCCGGTCCTACAATAGTACTGTAGCAGATCTCACAACCTGGATCTGCACAGGTCAGCTGAGAATTCATTCCAATGTGCCTTATGCTGTTACCTTCCTGGGATTCATACCGAAGGAACCAGTTGGCAGCCTCTTTGTTATCTGCTGGTCTGTGGTTGTTTTTAATGGGACAGGATTTCCTATGGAGCAGAAGGGGGAGGATGGAGAGAGGTACCTTAAACTTGCCTTAAACTTGGATATTTGCCTAGTGATTTGTGTAGCAGGGCAAGGACGGGTTCCTCATGTGCCTTGCAATTTACATTTTTTACTGACGATTATTTTTAAGCACTGTTTGTTACTAAACAGAAGGACAAAAGAGTTTGTATATATTTTTTTTTGTTGTTCCCCTGGGAAATAGAGAAGGGGAATGGGTGTTAGATATTAACCATCCCCTTCCCACCTCCCATCTGCTGACTTTGTATTGTTGAAAACATTGGTAATATTGGAAGCTTTGTACTGTACTGATCATTATTTAAAAAACCTTTAGTGAAAAAAAAAAAAAAAGAACAAACTGTGAAAGTAAAATGATTGGTGTGGTGTGAAGTTCCCGAATGCACAAATACAGAAGGTTATGAATCATTAGGAAGGAAGTTTGGCCTTACAGTAGGAGTAGACAATAATTAACAATGGGATGTGGTTTTAGCTGTGTATTTCAAGGCACCTTCCAGGTTTCATAGTAACTGTGATAGTTACTATGTTTTCATGTACCTTCTTTTAGTTTCCCCTTGTCCTGTGCTTCAAATCCCTGGCTCAGAGTCCACCTCCATCTTAACCTTTAGGGTTTTTTTTCCACTTTTAAGCATCTGAAGGCTGCTATACGTCCTTCTCAGCCTTCTCCAGGCTGGACACTGCCAGCTCTCAGCCAGTCTCTGTAGTGGAGGAATCCCAGCCTCTGAGCATCCTCATGGCTCCAACAGCTCCAGGCCCTTTGCTTGTCAGCTCTGTCCATTACTCCCTCGCTGGGTTGTTGGTAACTCTCTCAATCCCATCATTCCTGGTTTAAATCCCAGTGGGATCACACATAATCACATACATACCCCACCTCTAGGATATATGTCGGTGTGAATTTCAGTCACTTAACAAGTCTGCGCTTTTTCCTTCTATTAGCACTATGCTGCTAATTTCAATCGTTATTTCTTAACGTCATATGCAGAGCGAGGCCTCTGTACTATCGTGCTTCCACCCAGCAGAGGGCGAGATGCCTTCACCTCTGTGGCTGCAGAGGCCCCAGTGCCACGAAAGCACAGCCTCCAGGCTCTGCTGGAGCTCTGCAGACAGGCTTAGGAAAAAATGCTCCCACTCAAGTGGGCGTACAGCCAGCCCTGCAAAGGGATGCATTTCCGAGCCAGGGATGTGCTTTGCAAACGTCTCGCCCTCTGCGTAAGTGACAGGGATTTTGCCAGACGAGTTAGGCCAAGGTTTTATGTTTCCATGAAGTAAAAACTGAAGAAGAACGGGACAAAATACCAAAACAGAACAACAAGGCTGTTAACCTTTTTAACAAGAAACAAAAATAGAGGCTTGCGGTATGCTGCTTGGCAATACTGCTTTAGGGAACACACTTCCTACATGCCCTTTGCTATTTGATTTTATGCATACAACTCCTCAGTGCCTGGAAAGCTAGAGACAGTTATTAGCAAAAGAGGGAGTGGGCTTATCCCAAGCAGATGAAGTCAAATGCAAAAAATACAAGAGCTTCCAAGTCAAGAGGAACAAAGCATTCTGATCTGCTTCCTTCACATGTCGCAGAGGAGAGAATGAGAGAGAAGGTATGATCCCAAGCACCTGATATTACTGCAGATATTCTGAGTTACTTCAGAAGAGGTTCTTTTACCCCAAGGCAATCTTTGCCTGGTTTTATCATTGCAGATCTCTGGGAACATGAGGCAGAGCCTTAGCAAGCAGCTCCAAATGAGATATTTCCTTCTTTCTTTTGTTAAGCAGCTGTTGATGCTCTGCTCTGCAAGTAGGTCAGGGGAAGAATGCTTCCCCATGTTGCCTGCTGTTCCTGCTGACTCCAGAGAGAGAACTGGAGCCCCAGCGTGAAAATGAGGATCGAATATACCTGAAATATAAGGGATTAAGCCACCTGCTGGGTCTTAAACTCTGCAGCTGTCCCCAGTGATAGCTTATTTATCCTGACGTTGTTTGCTTTGTTCAGGCTGAAGGTAAGATCTACTCTCAGTCAAAAGCAGTTCCTCTAGCTGTGAAGAGCACTAAGCTCATTCTTTAGCAGCACCCTAACATACCTTTATCAAATATTTGTCCGCTGGAGCTGGAGGGATAGATGGCATGTGGAAGAAAGGAAAAATCCAAGCATGCAACGGTACAAATGCTGGATATGACAACAAAGCAGCGTAGAAAGCAGTGTGGGAGAGCAGACTGATTTATGAATCCCTGATTTTACCAGGCTTGCGAGTATCACATTTCAGCCTACTATCAGCAAGCCTGTGCTTCAAAGTGTTTTTTAACAAACCCTTTGTAAGTAGTCCTTGGATCCCTCAGAGCACAGATAGGGCATACTGAAACATCGACTATTCCTGTAGCATGGGGATTCACAGGTTGGGCTTTTTATTGCCATGCATTACAGTGGTGTGAAGACACGTAACAGCACAGCCTTTCCTCCATAATACATGGGCTTGAAGCAGATAAGAGCTAGCAAATCTTGATACAGGAAACACCGATCCTTTTGCTTTTCAGGAGGAGTTGTAAAGATGCAAGCCTTGTCTTGACCTTGCCAAGACCGATTTGCATGTACAGAATTTGGTGTCAAAGATGTCCCTTTCTGCTATGGCTTTCCTAAATCGTACTTTCTTCATCCCCATCTGCCTTCAGACACTCAGAGGAACTGAAGTGTTCCGATCTTGTCCCTGCTCATGTCTGGAACTGAAGCTTCTACTTTGGGACCCTGTATAAATCTCATGGCCTCTCTTTGCTTTAGTTCCCCTCTGCAAACTGTGGGATTGCAGCTCTGCTGCCCTGTCGCAAGCTGTGCATAAGGGGCATTTTGCCACGCAGCCTTGTAATAAAGGTGCTGTCACTATCTTATAGAATAACACATGGCCCGAGGAGGCAAGTTTCCTTCCCTGAGGAAGGTACTGGCCCTTGTTGTGCTCAGGATACCTGCTGAATGATGCCTGGATACCACACCAGGAGAAATCAGAGAGACTGCTTAGGCCCCAACACCCACATCCAAGCCAGTTCCTCGCTGTCTGCTTGCTGCCTTTCAGCCCTGCTTGGCCTTCTAGTTATTACTTCCCTTTCTGAGCTCATCAGACACCTTTCTCTCTCCCTGCTGCTTTTTGTCTCTCTGTGTTTCTCTCTGCTTCACTTCTGCTTACAAACTCTCAGATCCTGCTGCCTGCCCGTGAATCATAGCCTGCTCTGTCTTGTACACCAACGATAAAAGCCACTAAAGGGAAGAAACACAAAACCCTCTTTTCTCCGTGGTTGGTGCGACCATCTTTTTACATTTAAGAGCAACTTTTCCACAGGAACTTTCCCTTTGAAGGCTTTCCTCCTTCTTATACATGAAAACTCACATTGAGGGGAACTTGTGTCAGTGTTACAACCCACTATTTCACAGCTAATATGTATATACATATATATATATATATATGTGTGTGTGTGTGTGTGTGTATCTAACAGATGGTTAATAAGCACAACCTCTTCTCCTATTGAGTATTTTGAGCACTCAGGTACAGACCTGCTCCTCCACAGCTCCTTTTCTCCCATGAGGAGGGCAGGTTGCCACAGCCTGTTCCGGCGATGGACGTGTTTCAGTCCCCCGCACACAGGCCCAGCTGTGAAGGGAGCACCAGGCCGAAGGACGTCTCAAATGAGAGAAATACGAGCAGCAACACTTCCTACGGCCCCAAGGCAGCTGCTTTTGTACACAACGGGGGCGGTGACACACGGGGCCCAGCCCCGCAGGGCCCTTGGCAGAGCCAAGGCCGCTCCCGCCCTCCCGTTGCCACGGCAACCCCTCTCCCTTTCGCTCAGGGGCGGCTCAGAGCGCATGCACCGTATGTCTATTGCGCATGCGTATTAGGCGCGCCTGCTGGTTACCGTGGAGACGGCGTCTCTGAAAGCTGGGAAGCGAGCGCCGCCGCCATGAGCTCGGAGCCGAGGCCGGGCCTGCCTTTCCTCCCGGGCTGCTCCTTCAGGGACCCCATGGTGAGCGCAGCCCCTGGTTAGCCCAGCTCCCGGGAACCTTCGGCATCGGTGTCTTAGCCCCCATCTGTCTGGGGTACCCCCAGTCCCCACCTGGTCTTGAAGGTAGCCCTGCTGAAGGAGCCCTGTGAGGCCTCTGCACAGCCCAGCTGCTCTGGGGACCTTTCAGTGACCCGTGCCCGTCTGGTTCCTCAGGGAGCCTGGCGTCCCTGAGCACAATCCCAGGGAACCTGGTACTCCCTCAGACCCTCCTCTAACTCCCCAGGAGAACTGGTATCTCCAAATTCACCTTATATCATCTCAGAGGCTTCCCCTAGTCAGCCTGCCATTTGCCCAGACCAACTACTAATCCTCATAAGAGGTTAATCTGAAATCCCTGGGGGAGCTGGTATCCTGTGAATACCTTATGCCCCATCTCACCTGACACCCCTCAGGATATCCACCAAAGTGACTCTCAAGGGACTTACTTTAGATCCTTGTAAGCTCACCCAAGGGATCTGATAACCACTGAACTCTTTTCCCAGGGAAGCTGGTTTTTCCCAAAGCCAACTGCTGCCTACTGAGCTCATTCCTTGGGGAACTGAACTCTCTGAACCCACCCGCTTCCCCTGACCTCATCCACAGGAGCACCCTGAGCTGTCCCAAGGCAATTTCAAGTCTGTTCCCAGAGAAACAGATATGGCTGAGCCCAGCCTCCTTGGTGCTTTTAAATTCATCTCCAAGACACCATTGCATCTTGCACCCATCTGATGTCCCCTTAAACTGCCCTGATAGCTTTGGAGAGTAAGATTTCCCAAAACAGAACCACTATCTACAAACTTAATCCTGGGAGATCTAATACCCCTGAATCCATTCTTTAGTTGCCCTGCTAATTCATATGAAAGCCAAAGGGAAGCAGTACTCCAAAACTGACTTTATAAACAGGCAGACCGCTGTTTCGCTGAACTACCTCAGTTTTCTCAAAGGGATGTGTTCTGTTTCCTTCATGGCTCTGGGCAGCCTGGTCTAGTGGCTGGCAACCCTGCACATAGCAGGGGGGTTGAAACTAGATGGTCATCGTGATCCTTTTCAACCTACTCTATGAACGTACTTCTTGTTCTGATACTGCCCTGAACCAGGACCCATACAATCACCTGATTCTTCCATAAATGCCTTCCTTGTATCCCTTGGAGAATTTAATACTTGATAGACCGTATGAAACTGATGCTCTGGAACCTGAGAACTGAGAGTCTGTTCAGAGAACTGGTATCCCTCCACTGAAATGATACCATTTCAGCCTCCAGAATTCTCAAGGAAGTGAGACTTCTCAGCTGTACTCCTTGGAAGAAGTAGCCTCATCCTCTGCATTTGAATAGATACCTAAACAAGGAAGCAACCTTTCCTTTTCCCCACTCACAATGATCCACAAGGTGAGGATCTGATAACCCCAAATCCTCCCAATATCCTCTTGCAAAAGCAGTACCACAGATGAAAGGTGATACTCCCTGAGTTCCTTCCAGTACTGTTTTGGAGCAGCTGACAACTTTGCACTTCCTTCTCCATGGGAAGTTAATATCTCAGATCTTCACACTGCTACTCGTCTTCAACTCAGTGCTACTGTAATGGCAGTTTGAGAAACCAATGTCCTTGAATTTTCCTGACTGCTTTGCTCAGATGCAATGTTCACAAACTTCAGTAGGAAATGGATACAGTAAGGCATGCCTGACGTCTTTGTGGAACTTAATAGCTTTAAGAGTGGGCTCCTCCATTTCCTCCCAGTACCTAGAAAGGCCCCACTAGGCTCTGGTATTGCAGGATAAGGAACATCATGCACTTGCATGTGATCCTTGTTGTGGGGCATGCTCCACTGCAAAACAAACAAACAAAAATCTTGGGGCAGTACTCCATGTCTTTGATATTCCTGTTGAAAACTAACCCTTCCAGAGCAAGCCCTTCCGTGTCTTCCTGATACCTTTTGTAGATCCTTCTCCACAAAAGAAAGACCATTGCACTAACCCAGTCCTCGCTTTGGGATCTGATAGGATAAACCTTCTCAAGGGATGGTGAGCCCTGCTGCAGGTCAGTCAGAGTTGTTCTACCCATATCACAGAGCCTCTTAACTTCCACTGTACCAATCCTAGTGGTGCCTTCCAGCACAAACAGTCACACTGTTTTCTAACTCAGTGACGACTGAGTTTTCAACAGTAAATGGAGTCATTCACTCATAACAAATACTCTCAATCGTGCAGTTATAAAGGTTATCTCAGCATTATTCTCAGTAACGACTTGGAAATTTACAATGCAAATCTCTGCCCCTAGCAAAATATTATTTCTTCTATCAGCAAAACCCCACCTGCTTTAGTCATGTGCACGCTTCTACTGACATCAGTGGCACTGTGTGCAGAAGAAACACCCACAGGATTTAGCAGAGCAGATTGTTATTTTAGAGTAACTGGAAGTATTGCCCTACTGGTGATGTTTAAGTAGATCTGGACTCCAGAAATATCTTTGCACTGTTGCTCAGTGAGTGCTATCACCTCACTTTGCCTCTGCGTTCCAGCCTATAAAATGACCAGCACGATACTTGTTTTCCATGTGAATTTGGAGACACGATGTAAAAAACCTCTGCATTCAGATGAGATAATGTAGTTAGTTATTGGTTAGTGTTCAGATGCACTCTAAGGAACTGAGACCCTGGAAGGAGAAGCAGTTTTTGTATGAAGCTCTACAGACATGGCAAGAAATACTTGGTTCAGTAGTATTCATCCAATATGGGCTGGCAGCAACTGAGATTAGGAGTTTACATTCTGGGTTTTCCCTTTCAGTTTTGCATTACTCACCTGATATTGTGAGATGTAGCCTGGCGTTCATGCCCTTAAAAGCCTGTGTGCTTCTGACAAGAACTGATATTGCCAATCTAAGGACAAACTTCTTGGTTTTCCTTGAATGTTTCCCTTGGTATTTATCGAACAGGAAGGAAAGGCAATCCTGTGGTAGGGCTGCTGTTTATGAAACACTCTGCTAACGTGTCTCCAGCAAACTATCTTGTTTTTACCTGAATGTGTTTTCCTAACTGCACTGCGAGATGCGTAGTTCCAGCTCAGAGAGAAAACAGGCAATTACATGAAATTCAAGTGGGGCCTTGAAGGTATAAATAAGATTAGAAGCTTAACCATGGGGGGCGAGGGAGGGGGAGGAGGAGAAGTGGTTCACATGCCTGAGGTTGGACTGATTGTGAGTCTAAGTCTGGCAAAGGAGCTGAAGCCTTTTCCTTCAGCGCTAGAAATGCTTGCAATTCTGTTTGATTTGGCAAAACTCAAGGTCAAAGCAGGTACTTTATCATAGAATCATAGAATGGTTTGGGTTGGAAGGGACCCTTAAGATCATCCAGTTCCAATCCCCCTACTCTAAGCAGGGACACCTCCTTCTAGATCAGGTTGCTCACAGCCCCATCCAGCCTGGCCTGGAATGCTTCCAGGGAGAGGGCAATGCTGTCAAGTAGGGGTCATGCTCATAGACTCACAGTTTCTCCTGCTTTCCCTGTTACAAGTGCCGAAAGCCTAGTGGGACCAGCCAACCACGTGTTGTTCCAAATGCTTTCAGCAGCAGATGTGGGGCCGTACTGCAAGCTGAGTAGCCTCCTGCCTGCCAAGTCCAATCCTCCTCTTCAGCAGGGAAGAACACAACTGGGCAGACAGAGCTGACATCCTATTCACAGCTCTGATGCTTTCTTCTGTGCCCTTAAGCAAAGTGGGGACCTTCCTGTGGCACGTGGATAATTATTTCACTTGAAGAATGGCTTGATAGCTGACACGAAGCAGATAGCAAAGACAGGAAAGGGCTCTAAGAAGGTCAAAACCAAGAATAAACCAACAAAGCTAAAAATAACAGGATAATCCTATCGCCAACGTTATACAGTGCTCACATAAACAGAATTTTGTTTGTCATGATGGGTTTCTCGTGGATCTGCTATATGACCTTACTCTGTGGTTGTGGTTTTTTACATGCAGACCCTTACATAAGTTGTGGGGAGAGGTAGTGAAACAACTGATCTGCTTCGGTGTGTTTCCTAATTCCAGTTCTGAAAGCATTACACACCTTGACTTAACGCAGCAAGGGAAATCCTCTGAAATCCCACGGTGAGGTTTAACACAACAGCAACAGAAAGCACAGAAGGTGCACAGCTATCCTCATGCAGTAGTCAAGGGAGCATCATAGGGCATAACTGAGTGAGGTCCCTTGGAGCTTTGCACTGCTGTAGCACAAAGTAGGGAACAAAAGGTTTGTGAGATAAATACTAGGGCAGATCAAGTGCAGTTGCCCCATTCTGGACTCTGAGGCTTATGGTAAGCCTGTGCCAGTGCAAGAATTTGAGTTGACTCTGATGCTTTGTTCCTCCAGTCACTTACTGTTTATTCAGCCTTCTTGATCTAAGCGTAAGTAACTGCCGCAGTAGGTTATAATAAATCACTGTGGAGGCATTCTGGATATCAAACTGTCACTGTTTTTCTGTGCTTTCAGTAGCAGTATCTACCAAGTGCATGTAGGATTTTAACAGCTGGATTTTCTTCCACAGAAAACATCCTTTCATCGCTCGCAGACGCTGGGCTACAAAAATGGGTTTGCCTTTTCTCGGCTGCCAACAGTGGGGATTGGCGGGGAGCGACTGTACGTGAATCAGCCTTCTCAAGCTGAATTAGATGAATTATCCAACACAGGACCCACGCTGACCTATGGGCAAGCCAAGAAGGCTCCTCCTTCAGGCTTCATTCCAGCACACGTGGCTTTTGACAAAAAGGTATAAAGAAGTTTATTCCAGGAATATTGGCTGGCCAAGTTCGGAGACATAAACAGTCAGCTCCAGGGTTCATGGGACAGCGTACAGCAGTTTTCAGATGCCATAGCCCTTAGTCAGAGACAGCTGAACCCCAGTCTGAAAGAGGCTTTCTTTGCTCAGGAGGAGGATTATAATACATAAACGATGTAAGACATTCCCTGCGAGTTACGCCGGAGCAATTCCAGCAGGAGTTTGAAAAGAAATTTGATTAATTCTGAAAAGCTTCAGTTTGTAACCATTGCCCTGTAAAACACAGCCTGCCCTCCTGCATTTCCAAAAGTGCATTGAGGTTGTAACTGAGCTTAAACTGTTAAGTCTCTCTGCATTTGAGTTCCTGCTAGACTGTCTAGCTTTGGTCTATCTATATATGCTCATGCTTGTCACCACAGCATGTTAGAGCCTGCTGCTCCAGCTGTACTTCCTGCATTACATCTTGGTGATCCTGTCAGACTAGGAGGTGGCTCTGTGTCTGCAATCCTGAGCTGACCCTCGCTTTTAAACGTGCTGGTTGCACAGACTGCAGCTGCAGCCAGAGCAGTCCCTGCAGAGTGTGAAAGGTTCGGCAGTCTTGAGCACATGCAGGGGTTGCACCCTGTCTGGCAGGTCTGGAAAGGCAGCCCGCCTGGGAGACAGCGTGGGGGACAGACGTCCTGTGTTAATTACCTCTTCAGGGGCCGTTCTTTCAGAGTAACATAGATGGTGCTGTTTTAATGTCAGATACTTCCCTGTCCTTTCATTCAAACTGTAGTAGTAGCTACTTGATTATGTAGGTCAGTGGGCTGCTGTAGGCTGGGTATGCAAGGCTTGATTACCCACCTACATCCTCTTAGGAGCAGTGAATGCTCTTGGAGGCAATATTCCTTGTGCTTCTGTCATTCACGGGACTGAGTCTGACTGGCTTTTGGCAGGGTATGCAGTGCCTGTTTCCTCTGTGTCCTGATTTCTCTCCTTGTTCCTTCAGAACAGATTGCCTCTTCCTGCCTGTGCTGGATAGATGTGAGTTCAGATGAATTACGCAGGTCCTAAAAACCACAAATGTCATTAAACTGTTAACTAAAATCACCAGATTGTTTTGCAGACCCTTGTTCGGGGGGACTGATTATTAAAGAAAGTCATATATGTCTGTAAACCAGATTACTGACAGTAACCAAGCACTCGGTTAGTAGGTAAAATAGCAGATGATCATGGAGAAAAGAAAGTGTTGTATTTATTACAACTGTCTTCTACAACCAAACTTAGAAAAGGCAAATGTTGATAAAAGCCCTCATGAAGCCTTCTTCATCAGTCACAGATTGGGCTAACAGTTAGCTTTGATGATTTTATAGATTACAATCTAGTAGTTTTTCGCTGCCAAAGCCCATTGCAAGTACAGTTCTTTGGATTAACAGACTAACCGTGGTGGTCAAATTGTTTCTTTCTCTCTCCCTTTGGTATCTTGTCTTCCTGGCAGGTTTTGAAGTTTGATGCCTATTTCCAGGAAGATGTTCCTCTCTCTACAGAAGAGCATTATCGTATTCGCCAAGTGGGTATCTATTACTATTTGGAAGATGACACCATATCTGTCATAGAGCCTGTTGTGAAGAACTCTGGTATTCCTCAAGGCAAACTTATCAGACGTCATCGCGTGCCCAAGAATGACCGCGGGGATCATTACCACTGGAAGGATCTGAATCGAGGCATCAACATCACCATGTATGGCAGGACATACCGCATCGTTGACTGTGACCCATTCACACAGGTGAATTCCTTGTATGGAGAAACTGACGTGAGGAATCCCAGGAGTTACTGGTGGCAAGATTTGTTGGATTCTAGTCTGGTATTCTGTAGCTGTAGCTTTCACACTGAGATTGCTTGTGATCTTTCATTTTACATTTTGTGGAGACTTCTTTCCTCATAACACTAGGTATTTCAAGATACATTATTTGCAGCCAGCACAGTTACTGTTTAGTACTTTTGTGCCATTCTCTGTCCTGAAGACTGCACCCTACAGAACAAATCTGAAGGTTTTTGGGTTAAGAGAATTGGTCTAAGCTAACTTCTGTGTGTACAACAGTTAGAGTCCTGATGAACCATTGTGCATATATGAGAGGGAAATTACTGATCTTATTTTCCAGCTTAGTGCTCCTCTGATAAGAATAGGGGATGGGAATGCTGTCAGTAACTCAGCACTCATTTGCAACACACCAGAAGAACGGATATAGTCAGTGGATTTAGAATCATAATATAAACTGACCTAACACTGCTTATTCATTGCCTGTTTTTTATTCCTTGCTATTTCTGTACCGGTTAAATTAAATCACAAGAGCACACTGTAACTAATAGTAACATATACCAATATATTGGTATTCTTTTAGATTGTCCCCAGTGCAACCTGGGCCCTGGCCAATCACTATTCTTTCAAGCAATTCCCAGGACCAGTTCAAGAGTTTGAGCACTCCGGGGACCACTCCCAATAGATGAGTTCCATGCAGCCAACTTGTTCTGGAGACTGAGTGAGTTTAGATGCAGTCTGATCCTTGCCAGTTGGCCTCAGTGCCCAGGAATGTTCCCAATCATGTAATATGTTAGTACATACGTATTTGCTGAGTGCATGTGGGATCTGCTCTGCTGGAACTAGATGACCGTTAAAGTCAGTTGACATCAGATGAAGATTTGGTTCTCCTGCTAATGTTGGTTATTTGATGGAAAACATGGCATGAGTTATGTGGGTCTACACCTCAAGGCCACCAGTTTATTTATCATCAACTGGCATGCTCTAGACCAGAGTCTGAAAGTGTAAACCTGCCTTGTGAGTCTTCAGGGTGATCTCACATGGCCATTGGAGAGGTTTGCAGAGGTGCTTCCCGGGCTGAATATTTTCACAGGCCACATCCCAAGGCCAAATAGGGAAGAAGTCCATTGACTTCTGAGGTTGTTTTGAATGACTGAGGTGAATGCACAAGTAATAACTAAAAAAATCTAAGGTAAGTAAAAAATCCCTTTATAAACAAACAGGTTGTCCTCTTTCTGTGGGAAATGTGCTCCTCCTGGCAGATGAACTAAAGTTGCTACTCTGGACACATATCTTCCTGGTCAGAGGGGCCTTGGAGGGCCTGGTGTGGGTCACACAAACTTCCAGTGTCTGACAGAATGGAGAACACTGAATCTCTTGCAAATTCAGGCTGCCTACATCCATGGTTATGTACTAACATAATCTTTTAAATTTACATAGAAGAGACCAACCTGATTGTTACCCTCCATTTAATGCCCCAAAGGCAAGGAAAACTATACTCAAGTAGAATTGGACTTAGGATGTTGGGGGCAGGACTGCCCAACATAATGGAAGGGCAGACAAAGCTAAAAAGCAGCTTAAAAAGGAACATCTTAGTTGTCCCCTGTTGTATTTGCTATTGCAGAGAACTAAAACCCCTGCAGCCTGGTGAGCTATGCAGAATGAATCTACAGTGTTCTGGCAACACTCATCTCAGCCCATCTGTGATTTCTTATCTTCAGATGTCTTCAGCCCATCTCTTATCTTCAGAACTCAAATCAGCAATTAATACCTCAGATGACTTTCCTAGGTGTTCCTGGAGAGCCAAGGAATTGAACTGAACCCCCCAGAGAAGATGGTTTTTGATCCTTACACAGAAATGCGTCAGATGCCCATGCGAATGTACATCACGCCATCAGATTTTGACCAACTCAAACAATTTCTGACTTATGACAAGCAGGTGAGTGAACTGGCAGTGATCACCCATATGTGTCATAGAAGCCTGGATCTTGTGAGTGCCTGCAACTTTACTCATTCTATAAGATCTCAGTCCACTAGACAGACTCCAGATTTGCTCCTTTTTTTTTTTTTGGGGGGGGGGGGGGGGCATTTGTGAGAAACAAAATATTTTCTCTTTTTGTTCAAGTTTGTGCCTTGTAAGCAGTTTCTCCTTGGACTGTAGAGCCTATTCTAAAGATCCTCCATTTCTTTCTTGCTCTCTGTTGCGATGACATAGGATACCTGCCTTGGGAAGTTAGCAGACCAGGCCAGATGTTGTTCTATTACAGATAGGGATGCTACTTTCACACATATTTTCCCCAAAAACATTGAAGCCAGGTGCTAGAGGGTGGTGACACATTGGAACAGGTTGCCCAAGGAGGTTGTGGATGCCCCATCCCTGCAGGCATTCAAGGCCAGGCTGGATGTGGCTCTGGGCAGCCTGGTCTGGTGGTTGGTGACCCTGCACATAGCAGGGGGTTGGAACTAGATGATGTTTGAGATCCCTTTCAACCCAGGCCATTCTATGATTCTATAATTCCTGATTATCAATCAGTTATTGGACATCAGCTTGGTATTAGCATAGGCCAGGATCGTATCCAGTTGCTGTTTTGAATATGGTTGCCTTGTTTTGAGGGAAGGCAAGCAGTTTTGCTGTTGGGATGTAAGCTAGGCTGTGCCTGCTGTATTACTGATAGTTTAGCCTCAATCACTCAAGTCTGGGCCAACTCCTTGACAGCTGTTGGATGGCCTGTTTAGGAGCTGTACCTTGGGGAGCTTTTGAGTTGTTCCACTGTGTACAGCAATCCCAAAACAGTAGGTGATGGATTTGGAAGCACTGTAGTGTGAGGTGTTTGATTTTTGTGTCATTAAAACAAGACATTTTCTGTAGACAGAAGTGAGATGGGATCTAGAGTGAATGCAGTATCCTCAGAACAACTACAGACTTATCCCTCTGCCTTTGGTAGAGAATTGGCCACGAAACCTCAGTATTTGCCATGAAACATTCAAAATTAGATTCTGCCTCACTTTACCAAGTTTCGTTATAAAAATCCCAGTGCACACAGTACAAGGGCTTGGTTCTGTACTTGGCAGAGAAGATTGCTGAGTTACTTCCATCCACCCAACCTATTTTAGCCAAACTCATTTGGACAAAGCGCTTAGTAATTCTAATCCATGTTTGTGTTTTTTTCTGCCTGTTTTTTATCCACCTCAGGTCCTTCGCTTCTACGCCATGTGGGATGACACAAACAGCATGTTTGGTGAGAATCGGCCTTACGTCATCCATTACTACTTGGCAGATGACACAGTGGAGGTTCGGGAAGTCCACAAGCCCAACGATGGCAGAGACCCATTCCCAGTACTCATAAAACGCCAACGCTTGCCAAAAACCTTTGTGGACAAGAAAAGTAAGTTTAGAGCAGCCAGCACATCTGTGCTAAAGCACCTTGGTGGGTGGATATAAATGTGGAAACTGTGTTAGAGGTGCATCAATTCAAGAGCTGCAGGTGTCATCAGTTTTTGGCCAAAGGAGTATTCTTTCAGTGATCACTAAAAGTCTTTGTATTCTGGGAAGCAGAGCACTACCAACAGCTCTCTGGAGATTTTTATACAGCTTTCTTTTGTATACCTTTCCACTGAGAAATAATAACATTTACCTGATTGCTTAGCTTTTTTCCTTTTGCTCTCTTGTCCTTAGAGACCTTCCCAAGCTGTGTGCTGGAAATATCTGATCAGGAGGTACTTGAGTGGTACACAGCTAAAGATTTTGCTGTTGGCAAACCTACCACCCTCCTCGGACGCACTTTCTTCATCTACGATTGCGATGAGTTCACACGTAACTTCTACCGTGACAAATTTGGCATCACAGACTTCCAGCCAGTGGAGATAAAGAAGAAACCACCTGAGGAAGTACCACAGGTACTGTAAGCAGTTTTGAAAGGAAGAGAGGGAAATCTGCAGTCCATTAAGCTCTGGTAGTAAAGTATAGGTTCAGCTTAGTAAGAGTTTCATCTTAAAGAAAAGAGCAAGTAAAAGAGTAAGTCAAGGAGAGCTAAGAGTAAAAGAAAAGAGTAACTTGAGGAATCATAGAATCACAGAATCATTTGAGTTGGAAGGGCCCCTCAAAGGCCATCTGTCCCACTCCCTGCACTGAACAGGGACACCCACAGCTCCATCAGTGCTCAGAGCCCTGTCCAGCCTGACCTTGGCTGCCTGCAGGGATGGGGCCACCACCACCTCTCTGGAGAGTGTGTTCCAGTGCTTCACTAACTTTATCATAAGAAACTTCTTCTGTATATCCAATCTGAATGTTCCCTCTTTTAGTTTGAAACCATTTCCCCTTGTCCTATCACAATAGACCCTGCTAAAGAGATGGTCCCCTTCTTTCTTACTGTGCCCTTGAGATAGTGAAGGCTGCTCCCAGCTCTCCCCACAGCCTTCCCTTCACCAGGATGCACAGCTCTAGCTCTATCAACCTATGCTCATAGGAGAGGTGTTCCATCCCTGGGGTCATTTTTGGGGATTTCTCTCCAACAGATCCACATCTCTCCAGTATTGAGAACTCTGCAGTGGGATGCAGTACTCAAGGAAGGCAAGCCAAGGATGGATAGTCAAATTAATATGAAATTGAAAGTCAAAATGCTAATTTTTAGTAATGTAAAGGACAGAACTGGCACTCTGACTATGCCTATACTAGAAAATTACGTCAGGGTTTGTTTTCTGGCTGCAAAGTGAACTGGAATGGTCTGGCTGCAATCATACGACTAAACTCTATCTCACTGCTCCAAAAAAGAGTTGCTGAGTCCCAAATGCCTATTGGAGATGGTCACTGCCCATGTTACCTCCCAAGGAATGGAATTAACTGGCCCAGTCCACAAACACGATGGGGCTTAGGTTAATAGCGTAACCACACAGATGATTGAGTTCCTGTACACAGGAAGGGTTAGTTATTGGTTTACCCTTAGTCTCTTTATTCAGAAAAACTACCTGGCTTTCTGATGTTGAGATTTTCTTAGCTCTTATATAATATTTCTGTAAATGAGGACTCCAACACATGGCTGGTCTAGAGCATCTCTGCTGGGCAGGATGTCACAGCTGTTGCCACCTGGCGACAGAAGAGGTCTTTCCAGATGCTTTCTTATAAGCTGTCTTGCAAACATTTTATTGTTCGTTTCAGTTCTTTCTACTTGGTATCCCCTCTGGCTGCAGGTAATTCCTCCATATAATGGTTATGGCTTCCTTGAAGACTCCCTTCAGAACTGCTATTCTCTATTTCCAAAGCCTCCCCGGAAAGATGTAATTAAAATGTTAGAGAATGACCACAAAGTGCTGCGATACCAGGTAGCCCTGGTAAGTCCTTTTCTTGATACTGTGCATGTATCAGCTCATGTAGTAGAGTTAGAAGAATGGGAGGAACATGATACTCAGACAAGGCTGGTAGCAAATGTTCTTCTGTGCTGGCGGGGCAAGAAATGAAGAGCGCATGACCCTTAGGAGATCCCACTGGGTTATTGTGTGCTTGCTGCGACAATTAGTGGCACACAAAGGTAGGAGGGAAAAAAACAACAACAAAAACCAGCAAGGCTAGGCAGTGCAAAATAGATGTGCTACAAAACCACAGCCATTTATAGAAAAACTCCCACTGACATCAGCACGTGACAGATGGCCCTAATTGAAACAGCATTGCAGCTGGGCTCTGTGCCTCTGCCTGCCTCCAGCTGCTGCCACAAGCGTGAGCTTGCTGTCTCTCTGCTGCTGGCTCCCAGCACCTGTCCTTCTCCAGGCTAGTCCCAGCTGCAGCAGCCAGCAAGGGGCTGTGCTGGCAGAGTAGCCGAGTGTCAGTGTGGAAGAAGGGGAGTCTGCAGGGTCGGTGCTTTCCACCCACAGCCACAGTGTTCAGGCTTTGGCCTTTGTGTCAGCTTTGCAGCTGGTTTATGCAAGGAACCTCTGGCACGTCCAGCAACAGCGATGGCATTTCCTGTGCTGCCTGGTGCCTGCCCTCTCCAAACACTCAGGGTGAATAAGGGCTGATTTCTTTTCCCTATTGTGCAGGAGTTCCTAAAGGGCACAGCTGATGAGTTCAGAGCAACTTTATTTTAAACTAAGTAAGTAAACCCACTGGTGTGTCAGGGGAGTGTCTTCCTGTGAGTAAGAGCTGAAAGCAGCACCAACCCCTCTCAGGCAACCATTAAAATGAAATATATAACTTTAATACTAAACTTTACAGCCAGCCTTCCTTTGCATGATGAATCATTCCATATAGGATATTCCTTTCTCTTGGATTACTCAGTCTGGAAATACTGAATGCTCTTAGTCACTGCAGCCCAAATCCTTCTTCTGTTAGCCTGGCTAGAGCAAGCAAGCTTTGAAATTCTGGTGTTTAATGCTGTTACCCTATGACAGTGTATTTGCAGTGTTTGCCTAATCAACTGCTTAGTTTTACTCAGCTAGAAAAAAAAAAGTTATGAACTCTGGGCATGGTTCAAATACTCATCTCCAAAGCTGCTACCTTTCCTCTAGGAATCACCAAACCCCGTGGATACAAAGCGTCGCTTTATCCTCTCTTATTTCCTCTCCAATGATATGATCAGCATCTATGAACCACCAGTCCGTAACTCTGGCATCATTGGAGGCAAATACTTAGGAAAGACCAGAGTTGCCAAACCAGGCTCTACTACAGAGAATGCTGTGTACTATGGGCCCTCTGACCTCACCATCGGTTCTACCATTGAAGGTAAGATCCAGTTTGGCTTGGTAATACTCTCTGAGTATTGGCTTTCACTTCCTGATCTGTCATTTATTGCACAGACAGCATATATACCTTCCATCATTTGAAAGACCTGTACCTTTTGGATCTCACTGCTGTTCAGTTTCCAAATCACCTGCTGGTATGAATTGATGTAACTCTGTTCTTGTCAGTGTGTGGACCTTAGACGTAATTAGGAGAATAGATACATTCTTGCTTTGATACCTCTCCCACAGTGTTCGGCCACAGGTTTGTTATCACCGATGCTGATGAATATGTGCTCAATTATATGGAAAGCAACGCAGAGAGTTTTCCTGCATCAACACTACAGTCCATGAGGGATCATTTTCACCCACGGCAGGTGGTGGAGGAGACTGCCAAAAGGTAGGCTTCCAAGGATGGCATATGGAGCTAAGTGAGACTCGGGGCTGACAACTAAGGGGATTTCCAGCAGCTCTCATGGGCTCCAGTTTGCTGTCTAGTGGCTGCTCAGCTGATTATTCAGCTCCAAGGCTGTGTCTGAACAGATACAGTGGGGGGTCAAGAGTGTCACGGCTGTCGCTGACCCCAAAACCTTGTGGGACAGCTCTGGCTCAGCAGCAGAGACAACTTCAGGTGAATGAATGCAGTCATCTTTTTCCAAAAGGGAGCAGTAAAGTGTGATAGGTGCTGCTAACAGTATCTTCATAAGCCATCATTTGGTTGCAGACTCAGAGGAAGGATGGTGGGTTCATTTTCACATCTGCTCTGGCTCTCAGCCTGCCAGAGCCTCGATATCATCCCCCTTTTTAGCTGTCTGTCTGGACCCGTTTTAGGCCACCCAGTAACGGCCCTGTAACCTCAGGATGCCCTTTAGAGTCAGTTTGTGGAAGTTCAGAGGCTCTGGTTGAAACTTGAGCTGCATGCAGTTCCTGGGACCATATGAAACACACAAGCAAACCCTCCTTGACCCAAAGTATTTGGTGCACAAGGCAAATGTCATGCAGACAGAAAGCAATTTCCCTAATGTCCAGTATCAGGACTTAGCTCCACCTGCAAGTTCAATCTGAGATGAGCTTGCCATAAAAAACAAACACCACAGAAGCCTGCTGTGTATTCAGAAATACAGCCTGGTCAGCCACGGGGGGCAGCCAGCACACAAACATCACAGTAGGACTGTAAGAAGTAACTTTTACATTAAATTCTATTTTCTCTTTCCTTCTACAGTGATGTTCCTGCTCCAGGGACCAGCAAGCAGGAACTGGATGAACTAATTGCACAGGTTCAGGAAGAGCTGAAGCTCCATAACTACTTGAACTACAGCAACATTCGGGAGGCATTACTTCGTTGTGACAAGGATGAGTCTGGTTTCCTCAACAAAGCAAAATTTTTATCTGTTTGTGACAGCCTGAATGTGCCGACCAGCGCCGTTCTGGTTAACAAGGTCAGAAGGAAGGGGTGCTGTGTGTATTGAATTTCACCCCCCATAGGTGTTCTCTTTTACAAACCAACCCAAACCAAGCTGAATCAACAGCTATTCTGTCCTACGAAGAGGAACGTCTCCAAGAAAAGGGTGAAAGAATCCCAATTCAGAAAGGCTTCTGAGCTGTTGGACTGAAGCTTTCTCTTAAAGGAGGAAGTAACAATACCTGTCCTTTACGTAATGCAGGTTGCCCCCAGCATGTTATGAAATTCTGAAGTGGCTGCTTGGTCAGGCCTTAGAGATGAGCAGAAGAGGAGGTTATAAATCATGGTGGGGATGAGGCATAGGCTCCTGTGGAGCTACTGAGTGTCTGTTGTGACTTAGGCACACCTGGGCATGTGTAGAGATGACACTGAGATGCTTAGAGGATCATCCTTATGAAAGCCTAGACGCATTGTGAATTTAACAGCAGCTGAATTGAAGATTTGAGAACTGGGTGTTTTACAAAGAAAAAAGTAATCATAACCATTACAAACTCTTTCCATGTTTATCTGGCAGTCTGATCATGCTGTGGGAAGTCAGCCTACGATCCCATCTTTCTGCGGGTTATAGCATTTGTGCCCATTTGCTGAAGTTCAGCAAGTCTGTAGCTCACAAGGCAACATAGCTTCCTCTGCTGCCATATTTCAGGCCCCCTATGGCCATCAGGTTAACCCAACTGAAGCAGAGCGTTGCTGGGCATTGTGAGTGAAAGCATGTGGAGATCAGCCTGCCCAAGAGGAAACATAAGAGAAAAGTGCAACAAAAAATTCCTGCAGAGGGGAGGGAGAATGCTTCCAGCAACGACTGCCAAGGATGCTTTCTTAGCATAAGGTGATATACATACAATAGGTTAGGGGCCAGTAAAGGCAGACTCACACTTTAAAGAAACCTAGAAACAAGAGAGAGTATTGCCCCTGATAGAAAAGCATACTCTAACACAGCCAACTGTGAGCATCACAGATGTGGTTAGAAAGGTGCGCACGCAGGTGATATGTCTGAATGTGCACTGGGTGCACTGAGGCCTTTGGCCAGCACCCATCCTTGCTGTACCAGAGTCCACTGGAGATCCCTTTGCCTTGAGGAACTAACTGGTGACTGCTCTTCTTTCTCTCATGCCAAGAATGGGAGTCGAAGAGGGAAGCCTGTGACAAGTGAGCTCAAACCTTGTGTTTGAATCTCCATCTAGGACCTTGGCACTAAAAGCATCTCTCTTGAAATCTTAATAAGAATGTGCCCAGAGCCCATAGGAGCGTGACAGCACTGTAAATGAAACATACAGCAGATGGTTAACTACTGTGTGGCCTGGAGAGGAGCACAGCTGTCAGTCACACACGAGCAAACCTAGTAAATCTGTCTCCAGGCGACAAGGGGAAGAAGAATCCTTCCAAGGAACTCTGATATTAGACCTTTTCCATCTCCCCGGGTGTCAGAAGGAGATTAGTTATGCAATTAAGGAAACAAAAGCCTTCTTTCTTCCCCTTAAGCATACAAAGGCTATAGCTCTGTAACGCAATGCAGGGTCAGGCATGGATACCAGAACTGGTTCATTAGCAGGGCTGTCACTGAGCTCAATTATCTGTGT
This sequence comes from Alectoris magna, assembly GCA_030625065.1. NCBI lineage: Eukaryota > Metazoa > Chordata > Aves > Galliformes > Phasianidae > Alectoris > Alectoris magna. The sequence goes on along the minus strand of CM060562.1, from coordinate 109,494,925 downwards.
CTCCACTTGATGCCATATGCACATACCGAAGAGACACCACCACACAGTGCCTGTTTCAGATGCGGGGCCTCCATCCTGCTTCTGTCAGGGACTTCTGTGAGGTTACTGAAAGATGTGCTGTGGCCTTTGCCAGTCTTTGGCCACAGTTCAGTTTTTTGTGGCTCTGTTGTCACTGTGGTGACACTTAAAGGGCAGACCTTAACCCCAACACTTTAACTCTTGTCCTTGCATAGGTTAGTGTCATCTGTAGGCATTCAAGGTTACCTTTGATTCAGGACTACAGAGCCAGTCCGCTCCTCTGCTCTGTCAAATAGAGAGTACCTCTGGGCACGTTTCCCTACAAAAACATGTTTGCAGGCTCCTTCAACTCTTTCTGACATTGCTTCTTTTTTCCCCCCAGCTGATTGACCTGTGTTCCTGTGGAGATGACAAGATAAACTACCGTGACTTCCTTAGAGCCTTCCCTTCATGATCCTCACCTAGAAGCTGAAGCACAAGACGAGCAATGATTTCCTTAGCTGAGCTGACTGTAAGACCTCGCACTTCAAAAAGGATGCTCTGGTTTTTACCTTTGCTTCTTTTTCTCTCTCCCTTCCTCCCTTCCTAATTTCACCCTCTCTTGGATAATTTTTTACCTTCCCAACCTGCCCTTGCCGTTTTTGCTGCCACCAAACTCAACCTCATAACTGCTGAATATTGAAATGAAACCCACAAGAAAAGAAAAAATGTTTTGGAGAGCCACAGCCAGGTTCTTCTATTGATCTCTCAACTTTTTAGTGCAGTACGGCAAGGCTTGCTAGACCTAAAGCCTGGAGTGATAAGCATCTAGATTCCATACAGAGTTGAAAGGGGCCTGCAGTAAAGACTGCCAGTTTAAATTTTTATCAGCACTGCAAGAAGACCTCAGAGTTCTGTCAGAAACCACAATAAATGCATGCTTGCTAGTCTGACTATAAGTTATGCATGGCTGCTATAAAAAGTGTTAAAAAGTATGCTTTAAATAAATGTACCTCAATGCCTGGAATAGCTAAGGATTAAAGTAAGGAAAAAAAAAACCACCACCAGCACCACAAAGCCAATTCTGACTCTGGCTTTACTTGAAGTGGAGTAGTAGTTTAGCTCTCACATATCTCATGGAAATTGCAGGGTCGGTACACAGATGTGCTGACAGCAGCTTTGCATTTTTTTTAACAAGGGGCTGGGAGAAAGGTTTTAGAACTGAGATTACATCTAAGCCCATCTCGTGCAACCTGTCATCTTACAGGATAGGTCTAATGAAAAGGAAAAACTAACCGTTGGCATAGCAATAGGGCTGTGACACTTCTGCTCAGACTGCTCATCTCTCCATGAAGGGAAACATGGCAGGAACCTTCTCAGCCCAGCTGACAGCTGCCAGGTATTGCCACTGAGCGCAGACGAAGGGCAGCTATCACGCACACTGAGAACAAAGCCCTTCGGAACAAAATGCTTCTTTAACTCAGCTTTTTGTGCTGTAGGATCCCAATTCCACTGCCTCCCCTTGTTCAGGAAAGGTCACTGCTCTTCCCTTCTGAGCCCATTTTGTACTGCTCTTCTCTCTGACTGAGAATTGTTAAAGCAATCTCAGGTCCATCTCAGATTTCAAAGCATGGCTTGGCGTTGTATGGTGTACCTTCCAAGCAGCAGCTGCAAAAGACTGACTTCTAACAGCCACCCTGAACAGCTTTTCCAGAGGCCCAAGAACTTGCAGATGAAAGTACGGGAGCTACAGGCTGTAGAAAAGAAAGTTAGAATTTGTTTTCTGCACATGCTACGAAGCTGTAACCTAATACTTAACCAAACCATGCAGCGTGCCCAGGGCCAGCTGCAGAAAGCATACAATTGAGCTCACCAGAAACTATGCACCTAAGCCACATCAAATGAATCATATCCTACAAATGCCCATATCCTCCACTCCCAGCAAGCAAGGCAGTCGCTGATAACTAACTCAGAAGCAGCTGCCTATGCTGTAGACATGGGAAATTCAAGAATACGAGCCCTAGCTGTGGGGAATACGAGGACCAAAGGTACAGACACGTCTAGCATGGCAGGAGGGAGAGGAGCACGACCCATCCCAGCCTGCTCTGTAAACTTAGCAGCATGGTACAGCGTCAGCAAGCAGCAGCAATGGAAGAATCTACGCCTTTTATTTATTTATTTCAGAAAATACTTCCGTTGAGTTTATCACAAAAGTCATTGAACAATAAACGACGACGAACATCAACCGTAACAAAAAAAAAATAATGTACGTGACAGGAAGAATGAAACAAACGAGATATGGATAAAATATTGGAGACTGTCACTTCCCCACCACCCCTCTCCACAATTCGAAACTTTGCAATATGGAAGAACAAAAATTTTCCTCGAGTTCCTTTTGCTGAAGTTTTGGTCCATGGAGCTCAACATACCTGAAGGAAAACTACGTGCCTCCGCCTGGCTTTCATAACAGCCACCCTTCCACTCTGCCAGCAAAACCCCCACCCACAGCCCCGAGGCTACGTAACAAACTTCACAGTTTGAGCAGAAAGCCTGCCAAACAAACCATTTACTACATGCTCACAAAGCTTCCAGGAAGGCTGTAAATCAGACCCCAAAATCTCCACCTACTGTTGGCGCATGTCAGGGTCCGTCTACCAAGACTTCATCCAAGGCAAGAAGCAGCTGTTGCTGCAAATCCCCATGCACTGCAGCAATGCTGGGGTACCTACAGGCCTTGGGAATAACTTGGGGGTCAGAGGAGGATCCTAGGGTAGTCCTTCTCCCCTCCGACAGGGAAGCATATCAGAAATACATCTTAAAACCATGAGATAAGAGTAAGGAGTCCTACAGGGGAACTGGAACTTGTCTTTACCACTAACCCAAACATGAGTAAGAAGAATCCTAAACAAAAACAAACAAACAAACAAACAAAACATAACTGTAATGCCCCACAAAGTAAGAGTCACTCAAAAATTATATGTGAAATGCTACATCTGTTCTTCTTCAACCCTCTTCCCAAGCCCATCCCTCAACTCTCTGTGACAAAAAGAGAGAACGACTGCCAGTATTTCAAAGGTTTCTAGGCTAGGACAGGAGACCGCTAAGCTGCACACTAAAAATCACAGACTACTCAGTCTACCCCAACCTTAGGCTGGTAATAGACACAGATGGCAGAATCAGCCTCAAGCCCACAGGAAGGGCGCGGAGCAAGCAATAGTTACACAAAGTCGGAACTTGCATAGTCTCTACCAGTTTCTGCACTGTGGCAGACAAGAGGTCCTGCTTCGGGTTGGGTTTGTTGGTGTGGTTGTGCTGTTTTTTTTTGCAGAAGACACGGGGCTTGACAGGATGGGATGCAAGAAGAGCATCCACTCAATGACAGAGGACTGTCAGCATCTTTGCACACAAAGCAGTCAAGGGAAGACTGACCACTAACCGTTTGCAGTGAAAGTTCTTTGGGCTGAAAAGGAGGCTTGGTCTGCTGAGAAATGCCACGGACATAAAAGCAGTTACTGCAGAGATGGTGTTTGCACTAAAAGCCAGAGACAGAAGCAGCTCGGGGCAGCCCCTCCAGCGGGGGGCAGATTGGAAACCTCGAGGATGAAAGTTCGCATTGCCTTATAGCGAAGGCTCAGCACTAAATAACCAACAGAAGTCATGCCATGCTTGGGCATAACAGGAGAAGGACGGGGATTTCAGAGGATTAAAGACAGAGGAGGGCAAAAAACGAACATCATCTCTGGGCTTAAGAAAAGAAACAACAACAAACAGAAAGAAAACATGGAAATATTTCCATAACAAACTGTCCCTTTTACTGGTAGCTCTATCAAAAGACAAAAAAAGAAATCTAAACAAAACAAAAAAAAATACATAAATGTAGCATGTGTTGTACATATGCCATAAGGAGGAAGGGTGTTCAGCTGCTGCTATAGCACACAGATCAAGCATACGAGACGCTACACGGCAACATAAGGCACTTGGGATACAACGCATAATTAGCTACTCTATGAAGACACAGGATTGTGCAAGTGGAAAAGCTGCCTGAAGCGAAGCAGGCAGGAAGAGGAATTATTCAGCAGCCAGTTTCTGAGGGGACTGTATGTGTCATCTGTTAACAGAGCCAATCCTCAGCTGTTGTGAGGCGCTGGTTTCAAGGTCTCCTTCCTCAGTTCCCCTCAAAAGGAGGGGATCCTTCTCCCAGGCTTTTGCTGACATTTTGTTTGACACTCAAAGATCACGGGGATGGAGGAACAAGTGGAATCTGACCAACTGTACTCATATCCCTGCACATTTTCTCCCTCCTGTGCCCAGCATTAGCTGAGGCTCTGCAAGGAAAGGAGGAAAAGAGAAAAGACATCGACAAAAAGAAGGGGGAAAAAGCAGATCCATTCAAAGAGTGGCAGACAAACAACTGTCTCTCATTCTCCAGAAGACAAAAGATACAAAAGACAACTGTGCCAACCTCACTGCAAAAAGCACAAGCTCGAATCATGCCTGGAAGGGCTGAGCAAGTGACATGCCATGAGACCACACATCCCATCACCCATGAGGAAGGTGGGCTTCCATCCCGCCTTGCACATTGAAGAGTGGCCAGGCTCTCCTTGACCCCACACACTGGGAGCTACAGCTGACTTTGCTGCACAAAAGGCACCAACAGCAAAGCCTGCCTACAGAAACCACCCCAGAGAAGAGCTATGGGGTGAGAAGCACCCATCACCCAAATCCAAACTGGTGCACAGACCCCAAGCAAGCCCACTGACCTGTGAAACCCTTGGGCAGGAGGTGCTGCCCACCAGCAAAGGGGAGTGAGCCAGTGGGACCTGGTCTTCCCCCAAACCTCAGGTCAGGGAGCTGCAAGAGGGAGAGTGGTCTGTAGCAAAAGACGGCCTCTGAGGTAGATTTAAGACAACTCCATCTGCCAACAGCTATGCCTCACAGGCCTTTCCTAATGTACAAGCTACTCCTCACAGCCCTTGGCTTCCTTCCCCTTCCCTGTCATCTCATTCACAGCTCAGAAAGGGATGAAGGGGCTAGGGTTTTTGGAAGAAACCCTACATGTGATAGCACCTTGGGTGGATACTAGCTGTGTATCCTATGGAAAGAAAGAGAAGCTGGTGGCTGCAGATGGCACAGCTGGACTGGCATGGTAGGAATGAGGATGGCTACAAACAAGGGGCACAGTCCCATTAATGCAAAACCCTTTGCAGCAGCCACTTCACTCATCTGGAGGTGATGACGAGCCATGGGCATACAGGTCTGAGGCACACGAGGCTGACAGGAGCCAGGCCAGGGCTCAGAGAGGGGCAGGACTCAAGGATTCACCTGGACCTGAGGATGCCACTGCCCATGACAAGGCACTAAAAGCTGCAGAGCCCCGAGCCCAGCTCTTGGTGCTGAGGGGTGCAGAACAACTACAGGGCAGTCCAGAGGATAAAGGGGACCCAGCTGTACCAGAAAAGCTGGGGCAAGCAAAGGCTAGGATGTGGGTCCTATAGGAAGAGGGAGCTCTTTTCTCTGCTTCCTAGATCACCAAAATTAGCTTGAAGCCAGGAGCCGGGGGAACCTCAATCAACCAGACAGAGACAAGACACAGCAGAGGTTCCTCCCTCAGACACTAATCCCTATTTGCAGCATCAACATCATGCAACACATGCGAGTGCTGGCTGGAGTGCCCCAGGAGGGGAAACCATCAGCCATGAGCACTTCATGGGTCTCAAGAGTCCCCATGCTTTTCCCCTGGAGCCGGTTCCCACATCTGACACATGGAGCCTTCAAACTGCCATGGCCCTGACCCAGGGACTGGGGGAATCAACACAGAGGGAGGGGAGAAACATGCTGTAGGAGCAAAAAAATATTTTGGAATCATCTACAACGCATTTGTAACAAAAGTCCAAAATAACCAAACACTAATATAGGAAAAAAAAAATAATAATAAAATTGCACACTGATTTACGGTGAAACAGAGGAAGGCAAAACCAGGAGGCTTGGAAAAGGCTCCTACGGGGGGAAAGGAGCAGGGGAAAGGGACCTTTTTGGTTTTATTGCAAATGGTTCAAGAGAGTAAGAAAGAAAGGGAGGAGAGTGAGACACCTCGGGCAGATGACCTGCTCCCAAGCTGCTCAAGACAACCTTGTGAGGACCGGGAGGAGGGGCTGCCCTCAGTCCTGGCACCTCGCCCTCCTCCCCAGGAGCCGAGGCCTTGCTTCTAGGGCGATTTCAGCTTCTTGGTTCGCGGCGAGGTGCCGTTCTCCGCTTTCACCACTCCGTTTTCGTGGTAACCTGGGGACGGAGAGAGAAAAACCTCACCCACGTCATCCTGCGTGGGCCAGAATCACAGAATTACAGAATGGTTTGGGTTGGAAGGGATCTTAAAGCCCATCCACGGGCCATGGGCAGGGACACCTCCCACAGCCCAGGCTGCCCACAGCCCCATCCAGCCGGCCTTCGAGCACTGCAGGGATGGGGCACCCACAGCTGTCTGGGCAGCCTGTTTCCCAGTGCTCCCTACTCACCCGAGTCTCTCTTGAGCGGCTTGGCCTGCTGCTTGGCGCAGGCTGTGGCCCGCTTCCGGCTGCTCTGCTCATGCCAATACTCCCGCCAGCGCCGCAGCTGGAAGTGGATGAAGCGCCACATCACCGAGGCCTGGAAGAGGCACACCAACAGCAGCACACTCATTCTGGCAGGGGTGGAGAAGAGGCAAGGCTGAGAAAAGAGGAGCCAGGCCACCATTGGCCCGGCCTTCACCCCACAACGGTGGCCCAAGCTTCCCTGGACAGATGGATGTTCCCTAACACCCAGCCTGAACCTCCCTGCACAACTTGAGGCCATCACCTCTCATCCCGTCACTGTTACTGGGAGAAGAGACCAACCCCCGTCTCACCACAGCCTCCTTTCAGGGATTTGTAGAGAGTGATAAGGATCATCTCAATCAGCACTGCCCAAAACACCACAGCCAGGGAACCCATCCCATCCCCTGCTTCCCATGTTAACAGACATCCAAACACATACAAGCAGATGGAAAAACTCCTTTTTCATTGACCACATCAATACACAGTTATGGGTCCACAAGGGAGAATACGCAAGTCTTTCCCTAAGGTGTCTGCTTCAGCTCATCCTTTGTAACTGGTTACTTCCTTCAACAAACATGAGGGAAAGATTTTCACAAGATATTCACAAGAAAGGATGCAAAGAGGGAACAGAAATGGTGCAGGACATTCCTACCTGAAGAGGATATGGTTGAAGAGAAAGCTGAAGAGATTCCCCTTCTCTGGCTCCAGGGCCTGGTTCTCCACGCGTGGCAGCCCAAAGCCAATGACCAAGATGTACAGGGTTAGTGTGAAGAGCTTGGTGACCACAAAGACAACAGCCCAGACATTAAACCTGATGGAAGGCAAGCAGAGATGTGGACAGGAGCAGCCCCTGAGCCCCATGGCCATATGAAGCGCCCCATCTTCAGCAGAAGGTCACCCTGCCAGCACGCACCATGGTGCAGAAGCACTTTGTAGGCATCTCCCTTAGCACATCTCCCCTTCCTGACCTGGAGATGCTCCAATGCTTAGCACAGTGCAGCTCAATATTGCTCCCAATTCTACCCACCCTAACCTCATCCCAACTTCTGCTGGCGATACACTGTGCGCTGTACTCTCAGTGTCCCCCAGTGTTAAGTTGCAAGGTGACAGCAAAAGCCCAGAGGGCACCGGAGATGGAATGCAATGGCCAGCTTGCCCACTTACAGCTTCTCATTGTTCTCATCTGTGAAGTAGACCAGCCGGGCCATGTGGAAGAAGAATTCGGCTAAATACTGCAACAGCAAGAGGATCAGCCCCAAGCGGGTTAAACTAGGAGGGAAAAGAAGACACAAGCATCACCAGGTTGGTTAGCTTCGGTCCTTCGCATCCAGAATGTTCCATCCCTAAGCTGCAGTAAGAACCAGCCCAAAGCTGGACAGCTCCACAGCAGCAGATGATCAGATCGCAATGGCGAAATCCCTGACCCCAAAACATCAAAGCAACAAACCAGTAGTTTATCACTCACAAAGACAGCTCTTCTACCATCCTACAGCTAGGACTTCAACTTTCACGCTTTTTTACTTTATCCCCTCGGACTTTCAGCCCCAGCCAAAGAATATGGGGATGAAAAACCCTGCAAAAGCCCCAGCTCGTAACACAGAGGTAGACGACTCACTTAAGGAGGTATGCACCGGCGATGTGCACCAGGTAGAGCGCAATGCACTGCAGCTGGCGTGGGATGTCCTCCTGGCAAGGCAGAAAACAGTGTTAATCTCCTCACCCTGTCCTCTCCTCCCCCCACATCCCAAAGCCCCAAGGAGCCTGGAGCCCTTGGACAGCTCTCACCTTGCGAACTTTTTGGAAGTAGAGCTCTGGCAATGCGTGCAGCCAGTAGGCCAGCTGGCACAGGTAGAAGAACTTCACCTGGAAGCTGAAGGCAGGGATGAGCTGCAGAGCAAGGCCTGGGCACTGCGGGCTCTTGTGGCCCAAAGCAATCCCCTCACTGCTCTGATGCCATTGGATTTAGGGGGCTACATTTAGCCGAGTCTGGCCTTTATCCAGATGTTTGTGCTGTGGTCTCCACGTCCCCAGCAAACCTCACTCTTGCAAAACCCCAAGAAGGGAGAATTACCCCCTCTTCTTTGGTTCTGCCATGGAAAACTAAAAGCAAAGCAACCTACCCAAGGTGATGAATAACTAACCATGAGGAAGCCCTTCAAGAACACCCTCCCCAAAGCCCCAAAAGAGATGCCCATCCCTGACCAGGATCTCGCTGCATGCTCTGTGCAGCCAGCAGCCTGCTCCCAGCCACATGGAAAACAGTATGGGGGAAGGAAGCGGTCAGCCCGAGAACAAAATGTGAGCGCTTACGGAAGATAAACATGCGGGTAGTTTTCCCACAAACTCTGGGGGTTTGATATGTATCCTTCCTGAAAAAGAGAGGCAAGCCTTCAGATAGAGGAACAAGGCAGCACGTGGTTACAATGAGGCAAGATTAAGATCCCCCTGCATGAGTCAGGACTGAGCTCTCCAAGTTCAGACGTGTTCTCAGGTCCCTAGTTTCATGACATCCTCATCTTTGGGTAACAAAAGCTGCTTTTGTGGTTGCACAAAAGGCCCTGAGCTGAGGGAAGGATGTTTTGGGGTTTGGGCAATGCAAGGAGGATGCCCTGGAAACACTGGGATGAGATATCGGTAGTGCAGCTGCAAGAAACCATGTGCACGGTCTGGGGGGCTTTTCCCCACCGGCATTTCCAGCTCAACTATCACTTAGCAAAAAGGAATGCTTCTGAGGAGAAAGAGGAACACAAAACGCCTACAAAATCAATTAAATATGCACTGCATAGTTTAATTTTCCATCCGCCTGCATTCCCCTGCACTCACAGAGATTACAGAAGCTCCCTTCTTGTTCCACATTTGCACAGCTCCTGCCACAGGGGTCTGCACTGGGTTTTGCAAAGAGATTTTGGCATGGAAAATTAACCCTACCTAAGGCCAGTTGTCACCATCACCTGTGCCCTCAACTGCCTCAAATCTTATTTTTTGGTTGGCATGACACCTGAAAGCCCAGGGGAGGGGCAAGGGCTGCAAAGGATGACCTGTTCTGTGAAGCGTGGGCAGGAGCAAAGCCCGAAGGTTCCCCAAGGGACTGCTCTGAGGTGACAGCGGTCCTCTAAGAGGGTTGGCAGGATCCCCTGAGCAGCAGGGAGGGGACCTCTCCCCAAATATCCATTCCCAGCACTGCCAGGGACCACAGCTAGACCCCAGTGCATATCAAATCCTCCTCATTGCTACAACCCTCTGATCTCTCCCACACTGTCTGCCCAAGGGCTGATGGGAGATCCTTTGCTTCCACTGAGGTTTTTCTTCACCAGAAACCCCAAATTCCCCCCAGGACACCCCATAGTCCAGCCAGCCTCATGCCTTACCGTCACCACAACGTACAAGCACCAAATCAAGGAAGTGAGATGGAAGGCGACCAGTTGCCCTGACTCATTGAACTTGCTGTGTTTGACTTTGGAGAGATGGAGACGCCTGTTGATTTTCTGGGATGAAACAGAGGGAAAGGAGAAAGGAAAACGTGAGCCACCAAGTCAGCAACTCTCCTTTCTCTTCTTCCTCCCTGTCCTAAGCATCGCCCAAAGATGATGGCTCACACGTGGCCACCCCAGCCTCTGGACCACACCAGAGCCACATTTAATTGCAGCAGGACTGTGTCCCATCCATGGTACTTGACACACTCCATCTACTCAAGACACCAAAATGCACTCACGTCCAGGATGTACTCCTGCACCACTGCGTGCAGGATGATGGCAATGAAGATGTAGAAGAGGATGGTGACCAGATCCTTCAGACCGTAGTGATACTGGACCAGCTCCCCGTCTGCAAAGAGACCAAATTGTGGGTAAGACCTCTCAATGCCAACAATTTCCAAGGGCTTGTGGCTCACTTGAAGCCTTGAGGTGGCTATAACCAACACAGTTTGGATGGGAACATGCATTTTGGAGGCAGAGAGAGGTCAAGACTACGCCAGTGGCTGCAGGGCTGGAATAAAGCCCTGGAAAAAAGGGCTTCGGCCTGAGTTAGGTCAGTTATTGACAGTATGGGGACAGCTTCTCCTTAATTGTCACACACCTCAAGGGAGGTGACGCTTAGGAGCAGGACTCAGCTGCCTGAACACCGGTGTGTTGTGCTATTAAGAGATCTAAGAAAGCAGCATGGGGCTAGAGGATGAGAAATAATACCCATGGGAAGCCTGCACTTCCAGTGCAATGGGAGACCTAACAGCACCCAAAGTATTCCCACAGTCTGCATTTTGGTAACTATCTGCAGCCTTGCAGTTTATGGGCAAGAAGTAGATTTGGGGAGAGCTGCAGAAAGCATTGCAACGTGAAGCTCAGGCCCTGCCAAGGTTCTGCTTCCCCTTGCCCCAGTCCTCACTATCCGATCTGTCACCAACCCTCTTTACCATAAATAAAGCTTCAGCCCATATTTTTTTTTAAGACTGGAAGTATCCTAGTAAGGTTGGAATAGGGTTTATGAAGATAGCTGATGTGAAGATGCGCACGACCTGGTCCCTATGAGTTGGGCGTTGTACAAAAACAGAGATTGGGCTACTATCTCTACCAGGGTGTATAACCACAGTATATGATAAAATTGCAAGGTTAAAGACAAGTAAATCACTTCAGGCACAGGAGAGGAAGTTGTCTGGACTGTGCTGTAGGGGAACTCAGACCACAATTCAATTTGGGAACGGGGTGAGTCCTTCAGCCATGACTTTGAGGGCTGCCCTTCCATTTTCCCTGTGTCTGCCTCATCTTATTCTCATTGCACCGTTCTCTTCAGCTGGAGGATTACTCAGCTCCTTTCAAATGAGTCTCAGCATCCTGCTGCCAGGCCAGGCTTTGTGTCCCCCAAGTGTCTGCCCCATGCTGAGCCCCATGCTTTACCCAAACCACTTCTTGTTGCCTCCACACTGTGCTCACAGCCCTGACAGGCTGGGAGGTAGGAATGAGCAGCCAAAACACAAGCAGGGTGCAAACCCTTTCCCCCCCACATTTCTTACATCCTAAGACCCATCACTGGGAGGTGAGGCCATGGCAGCCAGCAGCAAGGATTTGGGGTGGTTCCTCCCTGGGGCAGCAGCATCTCTTACCTGCTGTAGGCACACTGATGTTATACTGAGGTAAGATGAAGAGGAAGGCAGTCTTGGCTGTAACCTGTCAAAGACACACAAAGGGGGCATCAAGCAAATTTAATTGCTAAATTCATTCCTCTGCCAACTTTTACTGTGCTGGGAAAGGGGATGTGAGGCGGACAGATGGGAAGTGTGTAGGCATCAGTACGGGAAGGAGACCTCCCAATGGGACCAGGTATATATTGGGAAAGGGGAGGATAAAAGAGGGAGAAATCTGGAAAAGCCAGCAAAGCCTGGTGGGGAAGCTGCTCCTGGAGGACGAGCATCCCTCCAGCAGCACCCATCCACCCCAGGTGTGACCCAGCCACTGCTGCAGTCCAACCGAGCTCTGCAGCGTTACGTGCTGTGTTAATTACAATCATCCCTCGGACCCATCCACTCTACTCCCCAGAATGAATCAAAGAAAATAAAACTCCAGAGATGAGACACTGGGTCCTCTGCCAAGAAGGGTATGCTGTTCATTCCTCATTTATCGCTTTTAATTGCTAAGGGAAGGAAACCCAGCACCCAAGCAGAAAGCTTTGTGGTGCTGCGGCAGAACTGAACATCCCGTCCCTGTACCCCAAAGAATCATCTCCAAGACTGGCACATCTCAAAACACAACATCAGCCTCTGACCATGCCCTTGTCTTGTCCAAACCTGCATACAGGCAGGGTTTTACCTCCAGCCAAAGGGCTTCATAAACCTCCAACCTCACACACAACCAACCCCAACAGTGCCACAGCTGACAGGCAGCTCCACAGACATAGCTGCAACTGTTTAAGAGCTGAGAACTCTTAAAACCCAGATGGAAGGATTGCTTCATGTCTTGCAGGACATAGTTATTGGGGGTGGGGGAACGCAGGGGATTTGCCAAAGCGCTCCCATCCTGTTCCTATGGGCATTGAGCAAGGGGCTGATGCAGCTGCCCCAGTGCCAAAATGCTGCTGGGCTCCGCTGATGGAGGAATGGAGAAATGAGGAGCACAGTGACCAAGGAGAGGGAGACATCAGGCAGAATTTGGGGGTGGTTATGGAAAAAGTGCATTGCCTGGCTGGCTTAAGGAGATGCTCCTGGATCTTGTAAGCCCTGCTGGCAAAGAAAGCAAGGTTACTTCATCCTGGAGTACAGCACAACCAGAAGCAGCATCTCCAGGATGAAGTCTTGGAACCAGCCAGAGGGACTGGGGTGCATCACCAGAGCTGCATCTGTGGCTTTTGAAGATGGTCCTCAGTCTTTCTAAAGGCTCAAACACAGCTTTAGACAGGCAGAGTGGCAGCTTCCAGAGTAGCAGTTCCATGAGATGGAGCACACAGTGGATAGTGCAAACCAGCAGGGACATGGCGGCCAGGACATCAGTGACGTCCCTCCATTCTTCAATCCTTGAATCATTCCAGTTGGAAAAGACCTCCAAGATGACCCAGTTCAACCCCAGTCCACCCCACCGTGCCCACTGACCAAGTCCCTCAGTACCACATCCCCACAGCTCTGGAACACCTCCCTGGCCAGCTGTGCCACCGCATCACTGCTCTCTCGGAGAAGAAATGTTTCCTAACATCCAACCAAAACCTCCCTTGGCATCCTCCTGATGGTTGGACTAAATGGTCTTACTGGTCTTTCCAACCTTAATGATTCTATGAAGGCAGAAGCGATCCTTGGCTCAGGAAGCAGACGCTTCTAAGCTCCCGTTGAGCAGCTTGTGGATAGGCCGCAGAAAGCAGAAGCTGGTGAGTGAGGCGAGGATTATTCAGAGGCACAAGACCTGCAGCAGGAAGACACTTGCTGTGCTCACACAGAAATAAGATCTCGACACTGGAATTTTACAAGGGGAGTGGGATTTGCCTGCAAGGGATGAGATACCGGATAGGAAGCGCTTTATGTTCCACCACATCCATGTGGCTTTGGGAAACCCCCAGTGAGGAGCCCCTACTGCTCTCTGCTCCCTGCACCAGGGCTCTGGCTCTGCCCAGCACAGCGGTGCTGCTGATGGCAGCTCCTGGGCTCCAGGCTGTGCCCTGTGCCACTGGGCTTCCCTGGGCACCACGGAGCAGAGCTCCATCCCTTTGCATCTCCTTTGGGGACATATGGCCACAGTGGGACCCCCTGAAACCCCCCAGCTCTGGGCCGAGCAGTCCCAGCTCTCACAGCTTCTGATCACTGCAGAGCTGGCGGGGGAGGTTGGGGGAGCTGCAGCAGCCTGAGCTGGGAAAAATATTTCCAGTGCTTGAAAAACAACTCTAATTACAGATAAAATGCTGTCAGAAGACTTTTCTCCTTTGTTTTTCTTTTCTTTTTTTTTTCCCTCCCTTCCACCAGCCGCGGTGTTTGCTGAAAGAAAGCCGTGTTGATCCATGGTAGGGATTGACACAGGCTCTATATGTAAACCGAAGGCCAAACTTTGGACCAGAGCTTCGGAAAGTAAACAGCAGCCGTTCCCAAAAGCCCTCCTCCGAGGGCGGCGCAGCCCCTCTGCTCACCCCACAGCGGGGCACCACAGCAGCATGGAAAAGTCAATCCTGCACAAAGCCCCCACTCACAGCCCACGAATGGGTAGCCCTTCCAGCTCAGGTGTTAAATAAACCCTCAAAACAGCACGATCTCCCCCCAAATTTAACTTGCACAAATGCTGCCTGACCCCATCCCTTGCTCCCCAATGTGGGCACAAGCAAGGTGGGCAGCTGCAGGCTCAGCCAAGCCCAGCTTGGTTTTCATTCTTTCTGCCAAAGAGCGAAAATAAGATATGCAAAGTGAGGACGGAGTGCAGCTGCTTTGCCTTTCCAAACTTCAGCTGGTTTCAGGGCAAAAAATAATGATAAAAAATAAAATAATAATTAAACTTTCCGTAATGGGTTTTGGTGGAGACAGTGACCGCGTGCACTCTGTGCAGCAAAAGCCGTGGGGTCACGGAATAACAGAATCACAGAATGGTTTGAGTAGGAAGGGACCCTTCAAGGCCATCTGTCCCACTTCCTGCCATGAACAGGGACACCCACAGCTCCATCAGCGCTCAGAGCCCATCCAGCCTGACCTTGGCTGTCCCAAGGAAGGGGCACCACCGCCTCTCTGGGCAACATCTGGGAGGGTTTTGTGTCATGGAGGCTTTGGGCTGGGTGGGAAGGTGAGGACGGCTGCTTTTGGGATGGCTCCTTTTGGGGGAATGCCCCCACAATCTGTGTTTCCTCTACGAGGATGCACCCAGCACCCAAACAGGCAAAGGGCAGCAAGCAGCATCGTGTCCCCATATCACCACCAGTATCCACTCTCTGCTTCAAAACAACTCCCGGGCTGCTTCTGCTATCAACCCATTGAGATGGGGGTAAAGTTGTGAACTGAAGGGATGCTCAAGAAGGATTTCAAGACATTAAATCATCACGGTTGGAAATGACCCGTCGGCCATGGAAACATCCATCCCAGGCTGGATGTGGCTCTGGGCAGCCTGGTCTGGTGCTTGACGACCCTGGACACAACAGGGGGGTTGAAAATAGATGATCACTGTGATCCTTTTCAACCCAGGCCATTCTATGATTCTATGACCACCAAGTTCCCCAAGACCAACCCAAGCCACCCCCACCCTGCCCACTGCCCACGTCCCTCCATGCCACATCAGTGACACCCATCCATTGGGACATATGCTTTGAAGTGGGAGATGCTCGGCAACCTTTGAGCATCACCTTCATTGCCTGCATTGCCTGGAGTGGGGCTGCCTGGGAAAAGGTTAAAAATCCCATTTACAGAGCCCTCCCCTGCAGGAAACGGCCCTATTGTGAGCAACACTGGACCGCTTCCGCATGGGGAAGGTGGGAGCCCGGCAAGGAGGAGGAGGATAGGGAGGACACCCAGGCATTGAAAAGGGCATCCAAAGGCAGAAACATCCAAGCCTACACCAAAAAAAGCACAGTGGGACGGCACCAACAGGCACAGGACCCCAGAAGGAAGGCTGAAGATGAGCGAGATAAAGAAGTGAGGACCAAAAGAGACATCCCAAGCCCTCTGCTATGGGGAGGACAGCGGTGGATGCTACCCAACAAAGCCACCGTGGAGGAGGACACTGCAAGCAATCAGAACCAGCAGGAGACTGAATGAAAAGCTATGGAAATAAAAGAAGAGACCCTTCCTCTGCCCCTCAGCTGTGCCTCAGCCCCATGGGGGGGGGGGGGGGGGGTGGCTCAGCTCCTTCACAGTGCTGCGGCCACCGAAACCCCACGTCCTATAAGCTCCGTGCCCGACAAACGCAGCTGCAGATGGGAACCACCAGAGATGCAACCTCACCGGATTGCTTTTCTTTTAAAGCAAGGCAACGAAACTCGCATTGTTTGCATGCGGTTTCGGGACGGAGCGTTTCACTCGGAGAAGCCGTGGCTTAAACCCACGCCATGCAACCCATGGGTTCCGTGCCCCATCAGCCGCTCGCTCCATCGGTGTGGAAAAAGAAGGGATTAAAAGCCAAAAAAAAAAAAAAAAAAAAAAAAAAGTAAAGAAAAAAAGAAAGAAAAGCAAAAGGGGAGGGTTGGGGGGGGGGGGGGGGGGGGGGGGAGAAGGGGGGGGGTGCTGCTGCCATCGGGAGGGTACGAAGGAAATGGATTTCCTCCGGCTGCGATTTGCTGCTGAAGGAGCCTTTCCTCCTCCGCCAGGCCCCCCGGCCACCCCTTTCCCGGCTGGATTTGCTTTGAAACGTGGCACTGGGCAGAAAGGGAGGGTTTGGGCGGGGATGGAGTGGGGGGAAGGGGGGTCCTCTTAGGCTGCAGAGAAGCGGCCTGCAGCCACCCGATGTGGCTCCACGTCGGGGAGAACTGGAGAGGGAGAAGGCGCTCCGCGAGGCCTCCAGCCCTCCTCCCGTCTCCTCCCCGAAAGAGGAAATGTAGAAAGAAAGAAAGAAAGAAAGAAAAGAAAGAAATTCCAATTCAAAAAGAGAGAAAGAAAGAACTGAAGCCGGGAGGGATAACGCCGGAGTAGGGAGAGCGCTCCCAGCACTGCTCAACCACAACTGAGTTTCCCACGGAAGAGTCGGGGAGGGGGGATGCTTTGCCATAGTGGGACCTCCGGTGCTCATCCCATGGAGAAAACACCTGGAAAGGGGGCTGGGGTTGAGAAAAAGCCCCCAAAATAGACTTCCAATGGGAGAAAATATGAACCGGGGCTTGGTTTTTCCTTTCCTTCCCAATGCACTCCTCTGCATGCGGGGTGGGTGAGCAATGCGTCCCCGTCCCATGCCCAGCAGTGGTGGCAGATCTGGGGGCACGGGCAGGAGAACCAAGGTGTGCAAGCACTCCCCCAGCTTGAGGCCCTTTTGCAGCTGGTGAACCCCATTAGGGTTTGGGGAGGCAATGAGATGGCTCGCCCCAAAAGCCAGCACATAAGTGCGCATAAGATTTTAGAGGGAGGACCCCACTGTTGAGAGAGATGGCAAATGAATGGGGTGGCACTTGGCACACCAAAGATGGAGGGTGTTGGTACCCCAAGGACAAAAGGGATTGGTACCCCAAGAACGGAGGGTGCCCCAGGAATGGAGGGACCTCATCCCAAAGGATGGAGGGGCTCTGGTGCCCCAGGAATGTAGGCACCCCATCCCAAAGGATGGAGGGGATCGGTACCCCAAGGATGGAGGGTGCCCCAGGAATGGAGGGGCCTCATTCCAAAGGATGGAGGGGCTCTGGTGCCCCAGGATGGAGGGGGTGAGCCCCACAGCCCCCCTCCCCCAGAGCTGCTCATCTATAGGGGGGGCCACTGGGACAACCCGTCCACATTGGGGTGCACAGAGGGGACCCACACCGAGGGGAGCACATCGGGGTGGGAGGGACAGGGGGTCGTGGGCAGGCGGTGGTGGCGGGGCTGTCCTCGGTGGGCGGAGCCAATGGGGCAGGGCAGGAGCGGGTCGGACACGCGTGGGGATGGGAAAGGGGGGGACAGCGGGAAGGGTGGGTGCGTGTGTGTGTGTGTGTGTGTTGTCGGCGGGGGGGGGGGGGTGGGGGGGTTCCTCACCTCGAACATGAGCGCGATGAGCACGCTGAGCACCAGGCAGAAACCGATGTCGGCGTGGTTGTGGATGAGGAATTCCTGGCTGAAGAGCGGGTGGCTCTTGGTCCGCCGCCGGAAAGCCATGGCCTCTCCCGGCAGCCGCTGCGGGACCGGGAGCTCCGCGGGAGCCGCCGCCCCACCGCAAACTTCCCCGGGCCCCGCACAACTTCGCGGAGCTCCGCGGCCGCCCCGCGCAGGCGCCGCCCCTCCCCGGCCCTCCCCGGCCCCACCCCCGCGGCTCCCGGCCCCACGCGTGGCCGCCGCGCTGCCCCGACACCGCGGGTGGGTGCGGGGGAGGGAGAGGGGCGCACCGTGGGGACACCGGAACGGGGAACTGCGGCCCGAAGTCGCAGCTCGGGAAGGAAGACGACAGAAAACAACCACCCAGCAGCTCCGGGGTAATGCCGGGCCGTCGCTGGTCCAACATCTCGTGGCCCTCGCCGTGCAGGAGAAGGACAGCCCCGCGCCGCGCATCGCCTTCCCGCTCACTTGATGTTTTCCCACCCTAAACACGGCAGTGAGCAGCGCAGACCCATATAGAAACATAGAATCATAGAACGGCCTGGGTTGAAAAAGACCACAATGCTCATCCAGTTCCAACCCCCTGCTATGTGCAGGGTCGCCAACCAGCAGACCGGGCTGCCCAGAGCCACATCCAGCCTGGCCTTGAATGCCTCCAGGGATGGGGTACATCTAAACCCACAAACCTGGGAGGGACGGTGCCAGCCACACCTGTGTGTCCGCCCGGGCTTTGTTAATGCCAGGAGGAACAGAGGTTCCATTCCTGCTCCTTCTTCCAGATCAGCAGTGAGTGGCACAGCCTGTTCTGGGCAGCTCCAGCTCCAGTCACTCCCTGCATTGTCCAGCCCTGCCCTGGGCTCCCACTCCCCGTTCCTGGCATAGCTCAGCACATCTGAGGTCCCTTCTGCCTCTCTGCAGTGCTGCAGGGGGTTTTCTTGAGAGTAATCCAAACAAAAAGGGCTCATCGGAGGCAAATGAGCAGAAATCCTTTATTCCAGGGCAGGCGGGAGCATAGGAGAACCACAGGCTGAGTGTTGTGGTGGGTTGGAAAGGACCACAGTGCTCATCCAGTCCCAACCCCACTGCTATGTGCAGGGTCGCCAACCAGCAGACCAGGCTGCCCAGAGCCACATCCAGCCTGGCCTTGAATGCCTGCAGGGATGGGGCATCCACAGCCTCCTTGGGCAACCTGTTCCAGTGCGTCACCACCCTCTGGGTGAAAACCTTCCTCCTAAGATCCAACCTAAAGCTCCCCTGTCTCAGTTTCAAACCATTCCCCCTTGTCCTATCGCTATCCACCCAGGCACTCCCTGTGCACAGCATCAGCCACCTCCAGCATCCCAGAGCCCCCCCATTTCGCCCTCACCCGTTCCCACTGGGGGGCCTGCAGTTGTTTGCAGCCCCACATCCCCCAGCCCTGTCCCACGGTCTGAGTGTGGGATGTGGGATGCGGCACGGCCCCTGGAAGGAGTGCGCTCCGGCAGCATTGAGCACCACCTCCCTCTGGTGGCTGAGGAGAAGGGGTGCTGTGGGGAGAAACCCCAGCGAGATTTCTTCTCTCATCTTGAGAAAGCTGTGGTTGTGCACCAGCTTAATGGGACACCTTGTGCTTCCCCCCCAGAGATGGGGAGGGACAGCTGCAGCTGCAGAGGTTGCCCAAGGAGGCTGTGGATGCCCCATCCCTGCAGGCATTCAAGGCCAGGCTGGATGTGATTCTGGGCAGCCTGGTCTGCTGGTTGGCGACCCTGCACATAGCAGGGGGTTGGAACCGGATGATCATTGTGGTCCTTTTCAACTCAGGCCATTCTGTGATTCTAGGATTCTATGACCTGGAGTTAGGCAGCATGAGAGCCAGATCCCACGTCTCCAACTGCAACACCCAGGGGCTGCGTGCTGCTGAGCAGGCACTGAGCACCCTGGCACAACGCAGCGACACAAGCCAAGCCCGGTTTGTTTTCTTAAAGCAGCGATTCTATATTGTCAAAGATAAGAAAAACAAACTACATCAAAACTTCAGGAGTGCTCCGGCAGCTCGGCTGCCTTCCGTGCGATGCGAGCAGCGAGGGGGGGGGCTCAGGAAAAGCTGCTGCAACTGCTTCTTCCCTGCAGAGCAAAGCAAAATACAGCTGTGCTGGGGCCGGGGCGGAGGTACGGAGCTGTTGTCACGTTGGAAGGCAGCTGCAGTCCCAAACATCCCAACTGGGTTTCCAGAGCACAGCTCAGCCTGATGGAACACGTCTGGCTGGGGCCCTTCTGAGCAGCGAGCGCTGCTTGGCAGCTTTGTTTAACCACTCCTCACACCATGACAGGATGAGGGGAAAAGGCTTTAAACTGGAAGAGGGCAGATTTAGACTGGATATCAGGGAGAAATTCTTTACTGGGAGATTGGTGAGATGCTGGAACAGGTTGCCCAGTGAGGTTCTGGATGTTCCCACCTTGGAAGCTTTCAAAGGCCAGGCTGGATGGGGCTGTGAGCAGCCTGGTCTAAGAGGGAGGTGTCCCTGCCTACAGCAAGGGGTTGGAACTGGATGATCTTAAATGTCCCTTCCAACCCCAAACTATTCTAGGGTTCCATGCCCATCCTTCTGGAGGCTTTCCTGCAGCAGGCAGTGCCCACCAGTTCTCAGCCATGGGGAAGCCTGGCTCATGGCTGTAATTCAATGTCCTGTGGTTGTCATCTGCCATATGTAGAGAGATTGGGCTCCAGTGAGGTCCCAGCAATTGGTCAATCTCTCTGTGGAGGGAGAAGAATTGATCAAGCACTGCTGAGCCTTAATGCAGGGCTTGCTCTACCCCAAAGTAAACGTCTGGGAATGAAACCCATCACGTTTCTGGTTTAGGCACCTGTTTTGTCATGAGCAGGTCCTGCTTTAGGCAGCAGATTGTCTGGGCACTTGGAGGTGGAGTAGATGACCTTTAAGGGTCCTTTCCAGCTCAAACGATCCTATGATTCTATGATTGTTAAAGGCCACCTTTCCCAACGTCATCACCTATGCAGGAAATGCAGGTGCAACCCATGCAGGATGTTCCAACTGCCCACAGGATGAAATAAACATAATAAATACCTAAACCCAGGCTTTTCAGCCCTTCCATCCACTAAAGCTCTCCAGAAGAACAAAAAGAAGCAGTACCAGGAGGGGGAGGAGACCTCCTGGTGACAAAGGACCACTTGGGCACACAGGGACAGCCTTTGAGGTCAGCATGAACATCCCTATTGCACCTCATTGAGCAAAGCAGCCACCCCAATGCTGACCCATGGTGACAGCGCAGGGTCACTCCACCATCCCAGACACATCCTTCCCCTCTCCTACATCCCTCAGTCCTTGCTGGGAACATTTGGAGTCAGCCTTGGGGGTGGAAGTAAAGCGTGGTGGCCTCAGCTTGCTCCTCAGGCCAACAACACCCTGCGTGCCACAGGGGTGGGTGTCCTGCAGGTGATGCCACCACAGAGGGGCTCCCTCTGTCCCCACACACAGCTCCTCAGGGGGACCTGCCACCCCGCAGACACTCTGCAGGTGCCTGTGGGCACAAGAGCCCAGGATGGGGCTGATGCTTACTGTCTCAAGGGAGAAATCATCTCCTCTTCCCCCTCCTCCTGCCAGACATCCTGGGGAAGAGTGGGCTTCACTGTCCCCTTGCAGTGGGGCCGTGGAGGTGGCTGTCACCATCACTGAACCAGGAGAGGTGATGCCACCTGTGCTGGCACTGAAGTAAACTGAAGAGCCCTCAGGTAGGGATGCAGAGGAGCAGTGGGCTGAGGGGGTGGCAGGGTGGCCAGCAGCCTCCTGCCCTCCTCTGTCCCTTCCAACGCCGACTTCATGTTTGCTGCCTCCTCCGTTCCTCACCACCATTGACTTCTCCTCGAATAGACCCAACCCAAGGCCCAGAGGAGCGATTTCCACTGTGGGGAGGGAAGGCTCTGCCCAAGGTTGGGTTTTTCCCATCTCCCACCCATCAGTGTAAAGCTCTCCCACACCAGCATCCCCAAAAGCTGCGTTGATCTTTGATACGTTTCCCGTCTTCAAGGCCAGCTTCACCAGCAGCCAATGGTGGTGATTTGTCCATCCATCCTCCGAATGCCCCCCGAGCTGGAAGAGCGATGGGCTGTTCCCAGTTTTGGGAGTTACTGCGGTCCTTTCTGCAGCCAAGGACTCTCCATCTCCTGAAGTTCCCCAACTCTGCCCCATGCAGGAGCTATTGCCAGCAGCTTGGTCATTGCCAGCAGCACAGCTGGAGTTCTCCAGGACGCCCTGCCTGATCTTGGAGGATTTGGGATGGAGCAGGCTGTAATAAACCACCATGGCTGCAACACCTGTAAAAAGAGCAGGAAAGCATCAAGGGATGAATCCTGGTTGCATTCGGTGAGGTGTGCAGGAGAGAGCAGGTTTCTCCTTGCAAAGATACTGCTGGGCAGCAATACCTTGCAGTGTCCCGGCCCTCCAACCACATCCACATCTCACTTCCAGGCACCCTCTGTTCCTCTTGCAGGACCAGTTTCATAGCAACCTCCCATTCCCACTGGACATCAGCTCCAAGAACGCCTTCGCACCCAGTTCAGGAGCCTGTGTGTGTGTGAGAAAAGGGATGGGTCCTTCTCAAATCCCAAACCCCCACCAATCATCACTTTTAAGGACCTCATCAGACACTTCTTTCCCACCTTGGCTGCCGGGAGGCCATTCCCAACCTCACCGCTCCGATATTACAACACTTTCTCACTTAAAGCCCATGAAACTCAGTATAGGATAACCAATAAACTCTTGAAGAAATAAAGCAAACAAGATGGGAATTTGCCAAAGCTGCTCTCCAAACATGCAACCCACGCTGCAGACTGCAGCGGCTCTCACCGAGGGCAGCCCCTGCCATGGCAGCCCAGCTCACACGCAGGCTGTGCCCCATCTCTGCCTGCAGGAACTCAGTGGCCAGCAGCAGCAGGAGCGTGTTCTCCATCAGCATCACCTACGGGGCAGAGAGCCATCGTTACATCCTCCGATATGCTTCTGATGATGCAAACCAACCCAGTTTCCAGCCCCTGATGACGTATGTTGTATCTTACAATATAGATATTCAGAGAATCATAGACTCATAGAATGGCCTGGGTTGAAAAGGACCACAATGCTCATCTTGTTTCAACCCCCCTGCTATGTGCAGGGTCGCCAACCACCAGACCAGGCTGCCCAGAGCCACATCCTGGGTACTCACCACATAGAACACAGCCATGCGGTGCTTGGAGGGACCAGGCTGAACGTTGATGTAGCAGAAGATGTACACGGCTCCCAGCAGGACGTTGAACAGCCTCCAGTGGCAGGGCTGGGCCACAATGTCGCTCTGCAGGGCCACCAGCCAGAAGGACATCAGCACCCAGTGGGTGCCTGAGAGGGGATGGCACCAAAAAGATACAAGCGACTTGGGGTCAGTGGGAGCATCCCCACGGCTGGCAATGGAATGGGGCATAAGGACAATGAGTGCTGCTCTTACCTGCCACAGCCAGAACCCAGCAGGAGTAGAGCCTGGCGAAGAGCACCAGGGCCAGGGCTCTGCTTGTCAGCATCCCCATCCTCCAGAGCAGCAGGCAGAGTAGGGCTGCAGCCGGCAGGCACACGTGGCCAGGTCTCAGCAGGCAGCAGGAGCGGCTGTAGGAGACCAAAGCCCAGGAGAGGGACAGCAGGGACAGCCCAGCGCTGACAGCTGTATGGGGACAGAGGAAGTTCTGAGGGCTCGAAGGATGCCTGATAGTTTTGTACGATCCTAGCTGTGCTCTCAGGAGCTACCTGTAGCACAGCATCCATGCAAGCTAGACAGCAGGTCCTGCCAGATGGGTTTCAACCCATTCCTGCCAGATTGAGTCTCCTTTGCACAGTTGCATTGACTTAGAATCATGGAATCATAGAACTGCTCAGGTTGGAAAAGACCTTAAAGGTCATCAAGTCCAACCGTAACCTACCCATACTACCCTAACATCTCCCTATCCAAGTCTCCCTACCCAAATCCTGAACTCCATCTCCAGTCCTACCAGGGCCTAACACCAACCAGTGAGTATGACCTTGTTCACACCCCAACCTCTCCCTTTGGAAACCCAAGCTGAAAATTCACCTTTTCCATGAAGCAGCCCCAAACCCTAACTGCTCAGTATGACAGCACATTTTGGGATGTGGAACATATGTTGGGTTCAAACCCAACCAAGGCATCGTGTGCCATAGAGGTGCACTGTACACTGGAAGGCATGACTGTGCCGACTGGGAAAATCCATGCATTGCCCAAAGACTCACCAGGGATGAGGCTGGCTGGCTCACTGACCACGACAACATACAACTGCAACAGGAGGTGAGGCAGACTCTGCAGCAGGGCTTCCAGGAGCCGCAGCACACAAACATCTGCATGCCGCATCAGCATCTCCCCAGTACCTGCACTGCTGTTTGCCTTCACCTCCATCCACAAAATATCCCAGTACCTGCAAGAATCAGCACGATGGGTTGGAATGGGATGGGATGGCATGGGATGAGATGAGATGGCATGAGATGGCACGGAATGAGATGGAATGGCATGAGATGGGATGGGATGGAATGATGAGATGAGATGGGATGGGATGGGATGGGATGGAATTGGATGAGATGAGATGGGATGGGATGGGATGGGATGGAATTGGATGAGATGAGATGACATGACATGAGATGGCATGGGGTGGGATGCGATGGTATGGCATGGCATGGGATGGGATGGGGTGAGATAGCATGGGATGAGATGGGATGGGATGGGATGGGATAGGATGAGATGGCATGGGGTGGCATGCGATGGAATGGCATAGGATGGGAAGGGACAGAATGGGATGGGATTGCATGGCATGGGATTGGACAAGATGGCAAGGCATGGGTTGAGATAGCATGGGATGGGATGTCATGACGAGGAATGGGACCAGATGGCATTGCATTCGTTGGGATGGCATGGGATAGGATGACATGGGATGGGATGTCCACACCATTTTGGGCAGGTTTAGAGAGGCTGGATGGACTGCGGGGTAAATCTCTCACCACTTCCAGAGGCCAAACTGTAGGATGTGGAGGACCAGAACCCTGCAGCCCAGTGGGTGTCCATCTGCCTTCAACCAGAGGATGCTGAGGAGCTGAGCCACGTAGCCAGGTACCAGGCAGGTGATGGTCCCACAAAACCAGCCCAGCTGCCCATGGGAAAGGTAATGGATGATGGTGCAGAGCCCTGGAAAATAAGAGAGGGGCACTGTTGGGGATGCCACACACACCTAAAAGATGCAACACACAACTTCCCCAAAAGTTCACAGCCTGTGTCCCACTCTTATCTTGGGCTGCCGGCTCCTTAGGGCTTGTCAGCAGCAGCACAGCCAGCACCACCCAGGGACACGGCTAAAGACGGGTTCAGATAAAACGTGCCCAGCTTCAAATTTAAGGCAAAAATTCAAAAATTTCAGTGTTTTCTCTCTTCTTTTTCCCCTTTTATAAAGGAGAATATAGATAGAGGCTGCCGTGGATCCCGAGACCCCCCGTTTAGGGAGTAAAGGAGGGACAAGCAGAAGGGTCCAGGCTAGGGGTGATGCGAGCATGGAGGCACAGCCGTCTCTCCCTTCTCCCCGCGCAACTCCCGCGCACGCTGCGCGCTCACTCACTCGCTCCGCGCTCCGCCGCCAGAAGCGCCAGGCAGAGCGCCGGGCAGATCCCGCGCATCCTGCGCGCAGCAGGAGGAGGAAGAAGAGGAGGAGGAAGAGGAGGAGGAAATACGGGAGCACCTCCCCAGATGCCTCCCCCCGCCCCGCCGCGGGGTTGTTACGTCACGCTGCTTGCTTTTCGCCGGCTTTTTGGGGCCCTGCGCGGGCCATGGGGATGGTTGGCGCATCCCGATGTCCCCTGCTGTCCCCAAGGGACTGAGCACTAGGTGGCAGCCGGGGCACGGCGTGCGGTGCTGCCACAGATTAATTGCGTTATTTTTCCTCCCCTCCATCGGAAGAGATGGCTGCTAATGAAGTCCAAATAGAGTCCACAGATTTGTGAGTGGTTATGGAAAATCATGCAGGATGCTCCCGAAGCTCAGCGGATCCACTGGGGTGTCAGGAGTTATCCCATCCCATGCCAACTCATGTCATCACATTGCATCCCATCCCGTCCCGTCCCGTCCCGTGCCATCCCATGCCATGCCATGCCATGCCATCCTATTCCATCTCATCCCATATCATGACATCCCATTCCATTTCATTCCATGTCATGACATCCCATCCCATCTCAGAACATTCCATCTCATCTCATGCCGTCCCATGCCATGCTATGCCATCGCATCTTATCCCATCCCTTACCATGCTATCCCATTGCATCCTGTCCCATCCCATCCCATTACATCCTGTCCCATCCCATTGCATCCTGTCCCATTCCATCGCATCCCATCCCATCGCATCCCATCCCATCGCATCCCATCCCATCCCATCCCATCCCATCCCATCCCATCCCATCCCATATGAGCACATTTGGGGGCTTTAACACATTTTTCTGCTGTTTTTTTTTTTTAAACTTCAGCAAGTTTCTTGGCAGCCCTCTGAACTAAGCCTGGACTCTGCTGGTTTAAGCAGCAGTCTGTTATCCAACTCAGTTTCCAGAGTTCTCTATAGATGCCCAGTGTGTGATGCCTGTCTCTCCATGTCCTATGCTTCCCTCTTGATACTTGCATATGAACAGTGACCCAAACCTGTGTGCTCAGGGATGTGCTGCTGGATGGGGAGCCAAACTACTCTATCTGATTTTAGAAGGAGTGCAACCAGGATCTCTGTCTCTGGCTTTTTTACCAACCATGGAAGATCTTTGCATCCTCCAGGGCTTGCATTTAAGCAGCCCCTGAATGAAAAAAGCAGTGCATGGCCTACAGCCTATTTTTCCTCTTGCTATGCTAAAAAGCCACCCACATCTCCAACGAAGCTAAATACAGACAGTGGTGAAATTACCCCTGCACATGGCATGGCCATGGGCTGGCATGGGTTGGCATAGCATGGGATGAAGTGACGTGGGATGTCTGTCCCATTTTTGCAGGCTTATTGGGGTGGGGAATTTTGTGCTACGCATCCACACAGGAATTGTAATTAGAGGTTACAACACACATCCTTCGAACCTGTTGTTTATAAGATTGCTAAATCCCTGGTGATCACGTTCAACAAAGCTTTATAAAGAGAGGTTCATTCCTTCCTCTTGGCCTCAGCATCTTCAGGGCGACATAACAATGTCAGCCAAAGCCACGGGCATGTTCCTCCTGCTTCTTGTTCTCCTGGCAGTACCCCAGGCTGCTCCAGGTGAGTGTAAATATAATCAAAGGTCATTTTTATGTTTGGGAATCAGGGAACTGTTCTGTAAACGAGAAATGAACTCACGGCACATTGACACGATGCTTGGTGCTGGGTCTGGTAGATGAGCGTTGAGTAGGCAAACTCCGGTTGGCACTTTCAGGGCTGGGGGGAGAACCTCACAATCTGCAACTCATGAATGCTTTCAGGCATCCACAGCAAAACTCAACAGTGGGTTCACATTCCTCTTGCTGAACTGACCTATGCTACCTGCAGGCTGAGCTGGTAGCATGGGGACCAGCTTTCTTCGCACTTGGAAATCCAATGGAAGAGTCTCACAGGTTCTTTTCCTCCATTACAGAGTCAGACACCGTCACATGTCGGAAGATGAAGGGCAAGTGTTCGTTTTTGCTGTGTCCTCTCTTCAAGAGATCCAGTGGTACCTGCTACAATGGACTGGCAAAGTGCTGCAGACCCTTTTGGTGACATTGCATGGTCTGTGTTGAGCTGGTAGCCTTGGTAGCATCATTAGCAGCGACAGCAGTAGGGTAGCATCATCCTTCCCTACGTTGCCACGCTGTTGTTTGGGGTGCTGCTATCCCTGGAGCTGGGGAAGGCACTTTGACAGGAAGCCTCACATCTGCTCTTTGTCCATGGATCTATACCTGAGGAATCACTGTGCTCCTCATCCCCTGGATGCTGCCCCTTTGCCTTCACCAAGGTGGGGTTGATCTGTGTGCCTGAAATGGGACAACTCTTCTCTTTTCCAAAGATGTTTCTTGGTGGGAATTTCCTACTTGTGTCAAGGGCAGTGCCATGTGTCCCATGTGATGCTGAGGCACCCCAGCAGACCTCTCACACCCAACGTACTTTACTGTGACAGCCACCCACAGAGCCCCAAGGGCTACATCATACATAGGATGTTCATCAATCTGCCCACCTTCTTCATGCAGTATTTTCTGAACAGAGGCGTGAACGTGAGATATCACCCTCATCTTCCTTTCTTCACTGTAGGATCTCTCTTCTTTTCTTTTAGACCCTAAATTTCCTCACGTCCCCTTTTAAATGTCTCAGCTGAAGGCTTTTATCTTCCACCTGTCCCATATCATGGCCAACTCCTACCTGCTGGACACTGAAGTCTTCTGCTCTCTCGCAGGCTCTGAACAAAAGCTCAGCCTTACAAAGTAGAAGTGATCTGTGCTCTTTTTTTCTTCTGTCACATGTATTCAAAGAGCCCACTCTGCAAATTATTTGATTTGTGTAAATATCTAATAAAGCACGGGTAATAACACAAGGCTTTTTAAACCATTAATTGGTGAGGTGTGTTTCGATCCCTCTGGTTTCTGAGGTCTATGGCCATATGTTTCTCCACAGCCCTGCCCATGGTGGCTGCGGAGCTGTGGGGAATTATCATAGAATCATAGAATCATAGAATGGTTGGGTTGGAAGGGACCTCAAGGATCATGAAGCTCCAACCCCCGTGCTGCAGGCAGGGCCACCAACCTCCACATTTAATACCAGCCCAGGCTGCCCAGGGCCCCATCCAACCTGGCCTTGAAGACCTCCAGGGATGGACGGGGCATCCACAGCCTTTCTGTCCCTACTGGCCACCCCTCTTCTGATGGAATGGTGTGGGGTTGGGATACACTACTGGGATGTGGTATTGGTTTGCAGTATTGGGATGCACTCTTAACCCTGCCCATGGGGGTTGGAACTAGATAGTCTCTGAGATCCCTTCCAACCCAAGCCATTCTGTGATCCTATGATTCTGTGTTATCCAGCCACAGCTCATGGGCACCTACAAAACTTGGGGAAGGTCTTCTAGGTCATGCCTTACGCAGGCCCACATTAGGAGACTGTTGGGTTAACTCTGCGTTTGGGGAGTTCAGATTTATTCAGCCTGGAATGAACACGCACTGCACTTGGCGTTATTGTATAGCACGTTGCCACAACCAAAGAAGCAATCATCAATAATAACCAGGTTCTCTGAGCCCAGAGGTGCTATTTGAACCTTAATCACTTCTTCCATCTAGGGATTGGAAAGTCCTTTGTGCTCATGAGCTGGGCCTTGCACGGCCCGTAGGAGGCAGCTAAGCAAACACAAAGTTCCTGCTGTTCTGATTAAGCCACGCTCTTCCACCCAGGATTAAGGTTAACTCCTTTCGTTCAGGAAGAAGAAATAATTATAGCCAAAAAGCAGGAATTTGGTGGGATGCCAAAAAGCTGTGGTGACTCTCATGGGGCTGGTTTGCTGGAATAGCTTTGAATGAGACTCCACAGTGGTTGTATAACAATCCCAATTAGGAAATCAAGGGCATTAAAGGGAATGAAAGAATCTCAGCTTGTCATGAACAGATGAAGGACCTGGGGAACGAACTGAGGTAGTGTCAGCAAGGTCATTGCCTCCCGGTCTCCTGCCAGGAGGAGGAGGAGAAAGATCTTGAGTCTCCTGCTCTGATATCCGATTCTGCTTATCCCTTTGCAGAGTAAGTGCAGGCACTCTTAAGAAAAGAGCATGCAATATCTTTCTTAAGTGTGATCAACAGGTGGGGACAGCAGATCCCTCTGCGTGGTACACAACTGCTGCTGGCCATCACAACCCAGAAATGTGAGTCTCTACTCTGTGGCTATGATAGGGCAGGTATGGAACAATCTCTTTTTTCACTAAACTCGGGATTCCCTTCATTGGAAAGATGGATGCTGTAAGATTTGTGCTATACTGAACTGGAAACTGGAAATGATGACGGTGTCATCATTTGAAAATTTTAGCCATCTCTTGGCAAGATGGGGGGCATGGAGGTACCATGAGAACAACAGCGAGCATCAAAGCCAGTTGCACAACCACATGTCCCCATTAGCTCTGTCCCCCACATTAGACAAGAGATGGCAGAGGCAAAGGGAGCCTACAAATGGGATGTCACATGGACCCAGCTGGCCTTCACCTGCTGAGCCACCCCAGTGTGTTTCAAGACACCCACATATCTGTCAACACCTGAGTGGGAGGTTGGAGCAACAGTCCTTCCCTGAGGGACCCAAAGAATGGGTCGCCCCTGCTGCATGATGCTCAGAGCAGTTATGAGGGGTGGGCTGGGATATTGCGAGGATGTAAAGATTGTATTTTCGATGCAAAAAGCTGATTCTTGGAAAAAGCCATCCTGGCACTGCCAGGGAAAGCTTCTTTTGGATTTGGGGGTGAGTGGTACAAGGGAGCTCATGCAGAAGCTGTCAGAGATCTTCTCTGTGACAACAGCCACGGTACAGTTAGCTTTAAGTGCACAATGAGATGGTATATATTTAATGTGTGAATATCCAGACTCAAGAAGAAGCGAAAATGAGTGCAAAAGAGCGCCAAAAAGGGCAGCTCAGAGGAGCAAGAAGCCTGCAGGCGGCCTGTAAGCTGTTAAAAAAAAAAAGGCTGTGCTAGAGACCATGGTAAAATATTTGCTTTGACTCAATAAGAAAACAAAGAGGTCTAAGAAAAATCCCCACTGGGCATGAAGGGCAGCTGGGGGCGGGGGGGCGGGGGGGGTCACATAGGGAAGGGCTCGGTGGTGAGGGAAGGGCTGACAGAGGACAGAAATTCCCGTAGAACATGGCAGGTCTGCTTCAGATAGGAGCGAAAAGGGCTTGGAAGGGAGGGTGAAGATCCTCTTACAACAGATCCCTGGAGAAAAAGCAGGAATTTCTGTAAGCACACAGAAAGTGTGAGGGGGGTTGTGATGGGGAAGGTGTAGGAGGATGTTCAGGGGCGTGTGCTTCTGTCCCTTCCAAGGTAATGCTTGAGGCCAGGCTCTGGGCATCCATCAAGCTGTGGGTGTCCCTGTTCACTGCAGGGAGATGGAACTAAATGGCCTTCAAGGGTCCCTTCCAATTCAAACCATTCTGTGATAATAAAATTGCTGGCACGGGTGGTGAAGTAGTGGCTCAGAAAGCTCTCCTGACATTCAAAGACAACATGATTGTAACTGGCAGTTCTACCTGAGAGGCACAATGGGGAATCTTAACGCATGTATGGAGGCAGGGACTGGATTATTGCATTTCATTTTACGGTGACCTATTCCTTAGCTTTGTAAAGAATTCAAAGGAAAACAATGAAAATAGATGGCGACGGTGCTTCGTCATTACAAAGTTGTGGGGAAATATTTGTTGGTAGGTGGACGGTTGGGCTGGATGATCTTGGAGGTCTTTCCCAACCTTGGTGATTCTATGATTCTGTGATTTCCAGCTCTAAGAATTAATTTTGCCTTCTGCAGCAACATGCTTCGGGTTTGGATGAGAGCAGTCACGGAATGGCTTATGTTGGAGGGGACTTTAAAGACCATCCAGTTCTCAGCCTCCTGCCATGGGCAGGGCTGCCCCCCACCAGACCAAGCTGCCCAGGATCCCACTCAACACTCAGTCATGTACATTTGAGTGTTACCAATGAGCTGAGCAGTTATTTCGTGGACCAAACAAATCCCAATAGCAGTTTCTCCTTAAGTACCCACAGCTTTCTAATGAGGAAGCATGGCCTTTATCTATTTTCAGACCAACTCCAGCAGGCACTTGAGACAAAGCCACTCCATGGTGGAGGCTGAGGTTAATAGCATGGACACAGCCAAACTCTGCCTTTTGGCCTGGAGATAAACCTGGTGCAGGTTAGCTCCCTAGCACAGATGTAGCACATGCTTCTGTGTTAAACAAGCAGTTAAGTTGAGTAATATTAACTAGAACTGCTCCTGCTAACCACAAAGCCCACCTGAACTGAGCAGTTGCCATGACAGAAACCTTGAGCAAGTCTCTGTGGTCTAACGTTGCTCAAACAGAGGTCCCAAAGTCGTTTTGCAGGCAGCTAGGCGCATTTCTTGAGGCGATGCTGCAACATTTAGAAAGCAATACCTCGGTCCCTCACGGGAGGACA
Source organism: Alectoris magna (assembly GCA_030625065.1). Taxonomy (NCBI): domain Eukaryota; kingdom Metazoa; phylum Chordata; class Aves; order Galliformes; family Phasianidae; genus Alectoris; species Alectoris magna. Next base: position 109,463,021 of record CM060562.1, on the reverse strand, counting down.
CTAACAGAGAGGATCTGTTGAACGGCGCTTCGACTCTCCCCCAAACTGCAGACATCTCCTGATTGGCCCCAAGAAGGTTGTGAAGAGCAATCATCCTTCCCAGCCTCCAGAAGCCACGTAGAGCCACGCTCTGCTCCTCCATCTCAATGCGTTTGGGTGGCTGACGCTGATCCGCAGGACTACTCCAACCCAGAGCCTCCTCTTTCGTGGTAATGACCCAAATCTTCTCCTTATTCAGCCTCTCTTTTACAGCTCCGTCCTGCTGAAAATGGCTGGAGATTTCAGATCTTCCATGGATAGCTGCTTTACTCTGTCATAACCGTAACCATGCAGTGACTCAGTCCATCAAGCATTAGTTTAGGCAAATATTGATTAGAAAAGAAGAACGTTTGTTGGCTGCAGAAGGAGATCTAAGAGGAAATTTGTCTTGGAAATAGTTCTGGAAGTGAACAAAAAAGCGGTCACAGGCATGGGTTGATGGTTGGACTGGACTGGATGACCTTCATGGTCTTTCCAACCTTAACAATTCCTTTTCTACTCTTGCTTTAGAAAGGTTTGAAAATGTGCTTTGTGTCGCCTTGTGTGAATATAGTCAGAACTGTCACGTTTTGGTTTCTGAATTAACAACTTCCACAAAGCAGATTGAGTTTATTGCAGTGTATTGCAACATGTCAAGCAACTTAGGATAAGCACCTACTTAATGAGCGTGGTAATTAAAAGGCGGATTTAAAATTGTATTGTTCTGCACAGAAGCTTCTTCCTGTGCCATGATCCTACGTGTGGTCCAGGGAACCTTTAAGACAAAGTACATGATTATAAATTGTATTCTATATGATTCTCCATGATAATTTCTGTCCTTCACTCCTCAGCCCACTGTGTTTGTAGGTGGGCAACGCTTATTAACAACTCAGTGTCATTTCTCTGCAGTGACGGGATTTCCCAGCCTGCCTTCTGCCATGAAAATCCTTTGCTTTTTCATTGTGCTCCTCTTTGTGGCGGTTCACGGAGCTGCGGGTAAGGAATGCATGAAAACGTGAGGCTATATACAAGCTGTGTGATATTGGCGTCTCGTAAAGGTCTTCTGTCCCCTTTGGGAGGTGGCCCAAGTGGTGTACTTAAAGACATTTCCTTGTCACTAGCTCACCCTACAACAACTGCAACAGGCCATCCCTAATAAAACATTCTTAAACCACACATTAAAAAAGAAATCGGGTCCTGTGCTCTCTAAATATGCTTTGCTTCGGGACTTTGCACTTGGGTTGCGGGGGGTGAAGATCACACTGATAGCTTCTGCTCGGCCTCAAGTTGCACCAGGGGTGGTCCAGGTTGGATATTAGGAAACATTGCTCCCCAGAAAGAGCAGTGCTGCAGTGGCACAGCTGCCCAGGGAGGTGGTGGGGTCACCGTCCATAGAGGTGCTGAAGAGCCATGGGGATGTGGCACGGAGGGATGTGGGCAGTGGGCATGGTGGGTCTGGGGTTGGACTGAGGGATCTTAGAGGTATTTTCCAACCTGAATGGTTCTGTGATTCCATGAATAGGATGGTAAGTGTCCTGCAGGTGGTTATCAATGGGCAAAGACTGTGATGGATTGAGGAAGAGAAGGGAGAAGTGGGAGAAACATCGTACCTGTTTGCCCTCATCTTATTCTTCCTGGTCTTCCACTTATGGCTGCAGACCTCCTCCTCCTAAAGGTTGCTTCAGGACTGCCGTGACTCTGGGCACAGTTTTGGCTTGACATCAGTGCATGGGAATTCAATAAAAATTGGAATCCCACTTGGAAGCAACAGCCTCCCTTTTTCTTTTCTTTTTCTTTTTAATTGTACAGGCTTTTCCCAACCACCAAGATATCACATCAAATGTGGATATCGTGGGACCTTCTGCATCCCTGGGAAATGCCCTAATGGGAATGCTTACCTGGGGCCATGCCGTTCTGGGTATGCTTGCTGTAGATGGTAAGACTTGACTATGGCTAAACTGACTTCCCAGATTTCAAGCTCTATATGGTGGGATTTTCCCCTTCAGCTTAGGTGTGAAAATCCTGTACTGTTCTTTCCTTTGCATAGGTTATAGTGTGAGTAATTGCACAGGACCTCCAGAAGCCTGGGAATAATCTCTTCTTGCATCGTTGGATTCAGGGAACCATTGTACCAGCCATTCTTTTAACAAACATTTGCCATTCTTTTAATAAAAGCAATATCTGGGGGGATTGTATGGCAGCCATGTGTGTTTTTGTTATTAATTTCATTAGAAATAGTATTAATCCTCAGAAGCTTAAACGAGATAAGAATTCTGAAATCAGATTCAGGAATGTTTAGCTCGCCAAAATGTGTTCCCCTTTCATGCTGCTGGTTGAATGGGTACCAGCATGTGCTCCACCCAGACCTGCGAGGAGCCACTGTCCTGATCACAGCTGGAGTCAGTCATCACTTCCATAGGGAGTATGAAAGCCTTTTCCAGTGTAATTCTTTGTAAAACCTCTGTTCTGAACCTTTTGGGTCCAGAGATTTCAGACCTGGCAAGAGCAGTCTTTATGGGATCCAAGAAGAACAAAAGTAGGCAGGTGATCTCATTTTAAGATCCAAAGCCTGGTTTTACTCTTGATTATTTTAGGCTATGTAAATTTGCAGTAAATCTGCAACATTCACATCAGCTGCAGTAACAACTCAGGCAGTTGTAATTAGGCTCACAACACGACAATTAGACAAAGTGTGTGAAAGGCCAATCCCTCTGCTATTTCATTCTCTCCTCTTGCAAAAAGGTTTCTCCTGCCCCAACCTGAACCCTAATGGAAAACTCCAAAGCTGCAGGCCGCTCTGTGACCTCCTCTTTCTCCAAAGTTGGTCTTCCGTGGTCAGGAGCAACCTGAATAGAGCAGAATAGAATTATAGTTATTGCAGAATCATTGACGCTGAAAAAGACCACTCAAATCCCCAAGCCCAACCCCAACCCACCCCCATCATTCCCACTGCCCACATCCCTCAGTTCCACATCTCCATGGCTCTTGAACACCTCCAGGGATGGTGACCCCCCCACCCCCCCCGGGCAGCCTGTTCAAATAGAGTAGAGAAGAGTAGATTAGACTGGAGTAGAGTAGGGTAGGGTGGAGTGGAATGGAATGGAATAGAGTAGAGTAGAGTAGAGTAGAGTAGAATAGAATAGAATAGAATAACCTCAGGGGCTTAGTTGAGACCAGAGACCTTTTTGAAACATCTCCCTGGATGAAACCAGCTTTTCCTATGACACAAGGAGTTAATAAAGGATATGGTCAGGCTTTGCTAGCTGCTCTGAGGGCATGTATCTGGTAGTAAGGGGAACATCTATATCTTTGTGGTTCAGTGGGAACTCACTCCATCTCTCCTACTGCCTGTGTGAAGCTCAGTGCTCATGTATGCTCAGCAAAGGTGGGAGCAATGATGGTTGGCTTTTAAGGGCAACAACCCAAGGGCCTACACGCAAGAGGGCTGACCTGAAGCCCAGAGCCCGATGTTTGTCACAGAGCTCTGGGCCTCCCTGCCAAGGGATATTTCTGCAAATGACTCAGAGTGCCAGCATGGAAACCACAGTGTGCAAAGGGCAGGAAACCGGGCCAACGGCCACCTTGCAGGGATTCCCCTGGATAGAGACCTCAGGAAGCTGTCAAGTGGAACCAAAGCAGCAATTTGCAGTTTATGTCCTAAGATGTTTTGCACAACTCACGGCACGACGAGTGCTTCTTTCACAAACTGGAATGGCACAAGATGTTTTGCACACAATCCGAGGGCTTTGTAGAGAAGATTCAGCCCTGGGTATTTCAGGTTCAGCCCTGGAGCCATTCCAGCATCTGTAGGCAGCAATATGTAGAATGTTATAGCATCAGACTTTTCTCTCTCCACCACAAATAGCCACATTTATAGCTGGAGAACAGCTTGTAGAGCCAGCTTACATTGAAACAGAGGCTGGGATCCTCCCCACTCCTCCCCGCTGGGCTGTAAGGTTTATTTCTGTAACTGCCCAGTGAACGTGCATTATGACTGAGCATGTCCTTACACACGTACATATAGGCATGAACACGTATTACACACACAGATTTGATGAGCCTGAATCTTGGTTAAAAAAAGTATACCATCAACACTTTGCGAAGCAGCAACGGCTGACATACAGCGAATTCTTATGCAAAGTGGTGATGAAAGCTTGTCATTCATGGGGCTGAATGGAGATGTCATCCCGTGCTGCGTCTTCCCAGCAGCTCTCAAGTGAAGCATAGAGAGCACGCTTCGCTGGAGGAGAGGAACACAAAGCTCCTTTGTGTTGGGAGAGCGTGTTGCATGCCAAGGCTAACAGATGGGGATGAAGTGTGTCCCAAGAAGCGTCCAGCAAACCACAGCGCTGTGTTTCTCTTTCACAAGGCAGGATGACACAAGACCCGGAGCTGAAGGCCTCGGAGGAAAGCGATTCCGTGTCATCTCTGACGGGGGGAAGAAACAGGAAAAGGTGCTTTGGGAACAATTGGTGGTGTCAGGGATACTGCCTGCGTGGCAGGAGGACGCCAGCTGGGATCAAAGTGCTGCTGCCAGAAAGAAAGGAACCTGCTTTATTTTTTCTTCTCCTCACAGCTGTGACCCTCCGGGCATCTCCCAGCCATGCAGATCCTGCCTCTGTTCTTTGCTGTCCTCCTTCTGATGCTCCAGGGAGAACCAGGTGAGATATACGTACATTGTGGGAAAGTGGTGGGTTCGCCCTCTGTTGACGTTTTTGTAGGGGATAATGGAGAGTTTGATGATGATAAGTCATAGAATCATAGAATGGCCTGGGTTGAAAAGGACCAAAACAGTCATCTAGTTTCAACCCCCCTGCTATATGCCGTGTTGCCAACCAGCAGACCAGGCTGCCCAGAGCCACATCCAGCCTGGCCTTGAATGTCTCCAGGGATGGGGCATCCACAACATCCTTGGGTTACTGCGGTACCCAATGGATTTCCATTAGAGAGTTTGCCTTGGCTGGTGGAAAAAGGGAAGAATAGGCATCCCAGGGGTGTGGGGAGAGCTTTCCACTTGTGTTCAGCAAGGAGACAGACAGGGTGCACCAATGTTGGCTGTACAGGGGCAGAAGGCTGTGCTTATAGCTGGGCAGAACTGTGCTGAGGTGTTCTCTTTCTGCTCTCTGCAGGGCTGTCCCTTGCTCGAGGATTACCCCAGGACTGTGAGCGCCGTGGGGGCTTCTGCTCCCACAGGTCATGTCCTCCAGGGATCGGCCGCATTGGCCTCTGCTCCGAGCAAGTCTTCTGTTGTCGGAGGTAGGCTCAGCCCTGCCTGGCGTGGGATGGCTGTTTCCTGTTGGGGTTGGAGGTGAGGTCCTTGGAGAAAGGGAATAATGCACAGCCCAATGGCATGCGGGCATCCCTGGGTCCCTGCTGCTGTATTATCCAAACTGGGAGGTGCTGCTGGGGCTGCAGCAATCTGGTGTCCTTCAGCACCTTTTCCACCACTGCTGGCAGCTCAGCCACCACCTGTAAAGAGCGTGGGGACACTTCCCAGGCTTCCACCAGCCCTGGGACTGTAGTTCAGAAACAGTCCCAAAGGGAGATGGGCATTTTAACTGAGGGCTTTGTGCTCATAGAGTTGGGATGAGCACTGCCACTGCCATACCTTTCCTCCCACAGCCGATGGTATTCCTGATGGCCTCTGATGTCCCCTCATGTTGACCTCCACGCACAGCATCAAAGCCACCACGTACCTTTGAGGCAACAGTCATCACTGGGAGTGGTGGTGACCCTGGAAAACCAGACCTCAGCCCTGTGAGAACCCCTCTTTCCCCAATACAAGGTGGCAGCTTGCATTAACACTATGGAGATGTCCATCTGTCCTAAGGGAATGGTGTGTGGGTGTGCGTCTCTTTTCTCTGTCTCGTTCCTCCCTTGGGATGCAACACCACTGTTTTGGAACTGGCCATCTCCAGGGTGCCTTGTAGCCCAAGAAAGCAAGACTGGGAAAAAGGGATAGACAGGGACCTGCCCCTCTTCCTTGTGACTGTTTCACATGCGGACCTTAGTAAAGGTGGGGGCTTGAATCTGGTGGATAACACTACTGGAGTCTTCCCTCCCTGCCCTAGGTCAATGGGGAACATCATCATCCTTCCCTACCCAAGCCAATGAGAAGATGGTGAATTCTAAATAGATGCAGACCCACAAATACACGTGCACACACCACCCTCACCTTCCCTCCCTTCAAATTGTCCCCAGGCCCCAGCACCAGCCCCACGAGACAGGGGGTCTGCAAGGACCCTTACTCGAGCTTCACCTGGCAGAAAGGGCCACACCATACCCTGAGGGTCAGGGATGGGTGGGTTGCTGTCAAGTCTCTGAGTTCAGTCAGTGCCTGAAGTTGTTCATCCAATCCCAAGCTGAATCAGGAGTCCTTGTGGAGCTGTTACACAAGACACAGAACTGTTCCAATGGAAGCTGGCAGGGCAGGGATCCTTCCAGTGTTCCAGGGAGGGTAGCAGAACAGACCAGGGTGGGGCTGGGGACATATCCAGCCTGGAGCATTGGGCACCTCCATGGCAATGATCCAAATCAAAATCAGGATGCCTGCTGGGTGTTGGAGGTCCAGGTCCAGATCAGCAAGGCCAGGCTGCAGTCTGGGTGAAGATTCAGCACAAGAGATTCAGCTTAAAGCAGGCCCTTTGAGCAGGGATCAAGCCTGACCATGACCTCCATGCAGCGTACGCTGGGAGCCCTCTCCCCTTTATCATCAGCAAGCTGGGGCAACTCTTGATTATGCTGAGCCTGGTGTGAGATCTGCAAGAGAGGGAACACTCCCAGCGTCCCTACAGCCGCAGAAACCAACGTGGGCATCCAGTTCTCCTTTTACAGATCGTTGCTCTGGGAAGAATCCTGCTGTGAGTCTGTCTGCTACATGGCTCTGGCACATGTATCCCTTCATCTCTTCAAGATAAAACACCCACTGCATCTGGGACCACACTCACGGAAGTCTCTTTCAAACCAAGTAGTCTGACTTGAAACCTACAAGGAGACTGAAAAAGTTTGTAATTTTTGCTCCAAAAACCATATATCCCAACAGAATTAGGCTATCTGTGGACCCACCCACTTGCTGTGGGCCCACTCTCTATTAATGTGAGTAGCCGTTAGGAAGATAGACTTGTATTTTTCACATCTTGGCAAGTCAAATGCAAACCATCTGGGAAAAGATGAAACTGTTCTTGTAGTTTTACAAATGGAGGAAAGGAAAATATTATGCATCATTCTGCATATCAAACAGAAGTTGATTACTAAATAAACTGAGAGGAGAGGGAGATATAAGTATTTTATCCTATTAAAGGATTTGTTGCAGCTGGCATCTACACCAGCCAATTTCTGCTCATCGTGGGCAGTTCATGGCAAACCATTGCAGCCTGTGTACTTTCAGAGCAGCTGGGTGTCACAAGATGTGTTCTTGCACGAGGATAATGATGAAGACTGCAACATCCCCATCAGTCGCCTCGGCTGTTGAGAGGGATGAGGAGCAACGCCAACACCCCCAAGCAAGAAGGTTGACTTTCTGATTGGTCAAGAGGAGAGGTATCAGCAGGGATAAGCCCATGTGCTACCCCCAGTAGTGGTATAAAAGTGTTATATTTAGTGCAAAGCTGTACTCACTGACTATGGGGTCATCTGTACACGAGGGATTCCTGTTGGGTGTCTTCATGTTCGAACACCAAGACGTTCATCAGGTAGGTACTTGCAGGGTTGCCTCCATCACTGCCTCTCTGCTCAAGTGCCATCATCCTAGACTCCTTTAAACGACAGATTTTAAGATCTTCCCTGTCCTCTGACTCTTCACTAGGTCACTGGCAGTAAGACTGGGGCTGGGCAGTTTTCTTGTTGCTGGCTGACTTGGTAACAATATTGAGTTGAGGGTAGAGAATAGAATAGAGTAGAGTAGAGTAGAGTAGAGTAGAGTAGAGTAGAATAGAGTAGAGTAGAATAGAGTAGAATAGAATAGAATAGAATAGAATAGAATAGAATAGAATAGAATATTTCAGTTGGATGGGACCTTCAAGGACCATCTAGCCCAACTGCCTGACCACTTTGAGGCTACCCAAAGGTTAAAGCACATTGCTGAGCACATTATCCAAATGCCTCTTGAACACTGATGGGCATGAGGCATCAACCAGCTCTCTGGGAAACCTGTTCCCATATTTGACTAACTCTTAAGTAAATAAGTTTTTCCTAATGTCCCAAGTTGAACTGGAATGTCCTTCCTGAAGCCTGGGTAAGCTGGAGTGATTGGGCAGGGTGGTTTCAGCTTTGAACTGCCTGGGGTGGTAGGCAGTGCCAATTAAACCTTCATACAGTGTGGCAGCTCCAGGTACAAGCATTTCCCTGACTCTCAAAGCCCAGATCCTTCCTTGTCTCTAGTCTGATGATGGGCTTTGCACCGAGTGTTGGCACAAGCATCTCCTGATATTTAGATATCCTCTACTCTGCTTGAAATCCTATTTTATTTCACCCATTAATCGTGATCAACTCTAGGAACAGCCAGTTGTGAGGTCATAGAGATTTAGGACTTTCTGTGACTCCTGGAAATGGGAGAAATTGGAGTGTATATATATACTTTTTTCCAGAATAAAAGTGTTGGATGCATGAAGGATGGGGGGAATAATGCTTTATCAGCTCCACAACATTCAGTGGTAATTTCTATCTACACTGAAATGGCAAGAGGTGGACTTGAGGTCTCCAGTCAATTCTTAGGGGAAAATCTATCAAAGACCTTTGACACTGGTAATGGGAAAACATCATCTTGGGTAATGGTTTACAAAGAGATGGAGACCACTTGAAATGTTCCCAGTATCTGCGTGGTAGTGCACCAAAGCATATCTCTCATGCCCAGGCTTCTAAGCCGTCTCTGTTCTGCCATGTCCTTGTTGCCTTTGTTCATCCACTCTGCAGCCTCGTGAAGACCTGCTCCAAGCATCAGCCACGAAGATCCTGTACCTGCTCATCCCCTCATTCTTCTTGTTTCTCCAGGGTGCTGCAGGTGAGAGGGGAAGATGGGGTGAGGTATGAGCTCATGTCAGTAGGGTCTTCCCTGTTCTGGGAAGAAATTACCTTTGCTGGAACAATGCAGAGATTGGGAGGTAATGAAATAAATCTTGTGAGTGCCCTTTCCAAGGGGCACAGAAACACCCCATAAATAGAAGCCTGGCTTGGTGTGTGCTGAGAGGAGTTTTGGCTGCAGGCTGCAATCCTGTGTCCAGCTGCTGCTGTGTGGGTGTCTCTGAATGAGCTCCCATCGGCAAGGCTGAGGTCTGGACAGCAGCATAACATCATAGAATCATTAAGGTTGGAAAAAAAACCTCAAAGATCATATAATCTAACCATCATCTACCTACTACCAATATTACCCATTAAACATGTCCCTAAGTACTACATCTATCCTATCATAAAACACTTCCAAGGACAGTGACCACCACTTCCCTGGGCAGCCTGTTGTAATGCATTACCACCCTTTCAGAGAAGAAATCCTTCCTAATATCTGACTTGAACCTTCTCCGGGGCCATTCCCTCATCCTTCAGTGGGACCTGTGCAGGGATGGGATAGAGCCCTAGGTGGCTTTTGACTCAGTGGGATGACTGAGACACAAAGCTGTCCCATTTTGACCAGTAGTGTCTCAGCTGAGTGTCCCAGAGAGTCCTTGCCCTGAGCCATGACCTCTTTGAGGGTTGGGTTTTCATCAGAGGTCCTTTGAACTCTGGGTGCAGAAGTGACAGGTATATGAGGAGTGCCCCCACTTGTCAACTCTGCTGGTCCAGGAAGAGGTAGACATGCAGGGGGGGTGGACACACAGGTGGGGATCCTGCACACCTCTCCTTGGAACTCCATCTGGTCTTTCCCATCTGCTCTCTTGGGTTCCCACACTGTTGTGAAAGAACCCTTCTAGGTGAGACGCCTTGCTTTGAAAGACACAAACATTAGCCACTTCTATCCATTTTTACAATATCTTCTCCCTTTATGAATTCCCATGTACCAGGAACTGCCATCCAGTGTAGAATAAGAGGAGGATTCTGTCGTGGTGGGAGCTGCCGCTTCCCACATGTAGCTATTGGGAAATGTGCAACATCTATTACCTGCTGCGGAAGGTAAGATCTGAATTCCTGGCTGAGGAAAGGGATCCCTTCTTTGTCTATTGAAAAAGCTGTCATACATCTCTCTCTTGCCAAGGTCTAGCAGACAACATCTGGCATATGGTTGGACTAGATGATCTTAGAGGTCTTTTCCAACCTAAATGTTTCTATTATAAATGAACCACAAGAGCCCCAGGAAGAGAAAAGCCCTTGTGGGTTTGGGAGAGCCCTGTGTGAGGCTGAAGGAATCCCATGCCCAGCCAGAAGCCCTCCATTCTCCTTAGAGGCCCACTCAACATTTGCAGGGGGATCCCCTGGATTGGAGATGGTCAGGGATGTTCTCATGTTCTTGATGTTGCTGCAAAGACCTGGACTCAGGGCTAGCACCACTAGCTGGAGCATGAGTTCCAATAAGCCATGAGCAGTAAGAGTTGGAGTTACCCTTTGAGCATTGACAGGGGAGGTTTAGGTTAGATATTAGGAGGAGGTTTTTCTCACAGGGAGTGGTGATGCACTGGAACAGGTTGCCCAAGGAGGCTGTGGATGCCCCATCCCTGGAGGCATTCAAGGCCAGGCTGGATGTGGCTCTGGGCAGCCTGGTCTGGTGGTTGGTGACCCTGCACATAGCAGGGGGTTGAAACCAGATGATCATTGTGGTCCTTTTCAACCCAGGCCATTCTATGATTCTCTCAGGTCCCAAGGCTTGTTTGTCCTTGGAGAGGAGGTGAGAGAGCAAGGAGAAGTGAGTTGCAAGCAGGTGACATGCTTGCCTGTTTTCTGTATACAGCATGTGGGGTTGATGCCCTGAATTTTGTGAGGACATTGCCCTGGCTTCTTGCTGCTGGAAACATCCCGCTGACCTCTCCTCTTCCCACCTCTGCAGTCTCCCATGGTGTGACAATGGCAGTGGAAGCTGGAGGCATCCCACCCTGGACCTGCTGTTGTTTGGCCAGTGGCTGCTTTTCCCTGCTGAATAAAGGCATGCAGTTTGGCATTGCAGCTGGTGGGAAGTGTGAGTGTGCCCTTGTGCCAGAAGGTGCTCTTCCCCATCAGCACCATGGGGATGCCAGGGCTGGCAGTCCCTGTGTTGCCTTAGGGTTTGCTGCAGGTGAAGAAGGTTCAGTATGGTGCTCTTCGCTGGGGATGGCAAGAAGGAACCCTGTGCTGGTCCTCTCAGGCACAGGCGTCCCTCACCCCTGGCAGCCACAGGCACTGGGTACATGCAGATGGCTCTGCTGGTGACGTGTTAGTCTCTTTTTGGAGTGGGTAGCAGTTCTTTTGTATGAGTGCTCAGTCCACATTTCCATGGGTGCCAAGGAGATACCCTTCTACTCAGTGGGAAGAAGTCCTCATGTGTGCCATGGAGGTGATGTTTGTGCCCAAGTGGACCAGGACAGTGCTCCAACATGAGGATCAGACTGCATGTTTGCTTCCCCATGTGTGTATGCACTCTGAAAACTGGGAACAAAATAATGGTGATCTCCACTGATGTGGGGTGTCATGGAAAACTTCTTGTCTTGGTATTCACCTGATCTAGCCACTCTAAGCAAGGAGGCTGAAAGGAAAAACAACCACACAAAAGAGTGCATCAGCCAGGTGACAGAGGCTGGTTGTCCCAATTCATTTCTCCCATTTCCCTTTCCCCTACACGTCCTCCATAAACTTACACAGCTCTGAAGTTCCTACCTCCCAGGTTCACATCTTAGCAGATGCAAGGTTCACTGCCCTCTCCAGGAGTGCCACCTGCAACTCATTAGCCCACTAATTCATGTGACTGGAATGTCTGTTTATGGTAGTTGCCTCCCAGGTGAAAGTCCCCCAGCCCTGCTAGAATAAAAATCACACGCTCTCACCTACTCTCATAAGTTAGTGTGATTGACCAGGTTTGGTTCCAGTCCCTAGAAACATGCCTCTGCTGTTAAGACCAATGGTATCCTGGACCACGTTTGACAAGGTCCTGCCAACGCATCAAAGGAGGCGGCCTCTCCCCTTGGCTCAGTACTTGGAGTGCTGGATCCAGTTCTGAGCCCCCAGTACAGGAGAGACCTGAACACACTGCAGAGAGCCATGCATGGGGATCCCAAGGTGCTGCAGGGCCTGGAGCAGAGCTGCTGGGAGAGAGGCTGGGACTGCTTAGCCTGCAGCAGGAGAGGGGATCCAATTGGGGTCATAAAGGCCTGCAGGAGATGCAAGGGGATTGAGCTCTGCTCCACAATGCTTGGGGCAGCATCCTCATTGGGGATCCCCAAATGTCACCTGGATGTGGTACTGAGCACTCTGCTCTGGGTGTCTCTGCTTGAGCAATTTGAGACTGGATAGCCTCCAGAGGTTCCTTCCAATATTAAGCACATCCAGCTGCTTCCCTTTCTCATTATCCCTTGTTGTATTGGAAAAGGCCCCAGACCAAATGCCTGTAGAAGGTCTGACGTTCTCCCTCTATGTACTTTTACTGTTCTCTCTACCACTGTGACTTGAATGGGTTGGGAGAGGATACAGGTGGGTTGGGTTGGCTGGTTTTCTGACCTTAAAACATACCCTGGTGTTACTCTCTGTTTGACTAGACAGAAACTGTAGTGCTTCTCACCTTTGGCATGTCAGCCACATAACTATCTTGTCCCAGGTGAAGGTGTTCTTGCAATGCCTAAAGGTGAGAAGACTTTCAATATCATGTTATTGCATATCACATCTAAACCGGCTATTTAATCAGATAGGAGGAGGCAAGCAAAGATTCTCTTTTTTGGGGGACCAGACTGCTGTTTGCCATCCACACCAACCAAAGGCATTGCACATCCCCCAGAATTTCCAGCACCCCACAAAAGCTAGTGTGGTTGCTGTGAGCCAGTGTCATGAGATGTGTTGCATGAGGGTAACTGTGACTATTGCAACAGCACCAGCGAGCACCTCAGCCTCTCCCACCTCAGCCAGCAGCAATGAGGAGCAACTGCTCCATCCTGATGCACATGGGTCACTTTCTGATTGGCCAAGGGGGGAGGTGGCAGCCAGGATAAGCCCATGTCCCAGGCAATATAAAACTAGGGGATGTGGGGCAATACAGTATTCCCTGATCCTAGCCCACCTGGATGCACGCTGTTCTCAGTGGGGTTCTTACTGCCTTGCTGTACTCTGAGGAACCATTGTCAGGTGAGTAACTTGGTGCTCTCTTCCAGGAAAGCTGCCCATTCGGCCCTCCTGTGCAAACCCATCACCCTGCAGCCAGCTGCATTGCTAACTACTGGATGCGTCTGTGAATAGAAACAAGAACTAGAGAAGGTCGATAACACTCATGTGAGTGTTGGAGCCCAGAACATGTGGAAGCCAGAGACAGGGTTTCCAATTTGCAGGAGAGACTGAAAGATACCTCGACGCTTGAGGAGACACCTAATCATAGAATCATAGAATGGCCTGGGTTGAAAAGGACCACAATGACCATCCAGTTTCAACCCCCTGCTATGTGCAGGGTCACCAGCTAGGGCAACCAGGCTGCCCAGAGCCACATCCAGCCTGGCCTTGAATGCCTCCAGAGATGGGGCATCCACAACCTCCTTGGGCAACCTGTTCCAACCTAAGATCTTCTGTTCTGGGGGAGCAGGGGTTGTTTCCTCTTTTCAGGCAGCAGAATAGATTTTCC